>LPNX010720277.1:42515-106098 GCA_001517045.1 Pseudotsuga menziesii | reverse complement strand
GATCAATATTTTTGGTTGGGTGAATCTCCGGGAAAGTCAAACCCTAGTTTGACCCTGAGCTAGAAAAACCCTAAATACTAAAACTGCTACGTTTTGGAACATTCACTATATTCCGAGATTGGAGAAGGATCAGGAGCTGAAAATTGCAGGGGCCAAATATAAAATCCGGATGAACACTGTGTAGAAAATTCATCCTCCGATTCGTTGTATTCCAGGAGATATGTTCTCTCCAAGTTAGGGTTCCATCCTCTTCCAGAATTCATCCCTAAATAGGACACCTGGGAAGAATTGAAATATCTTGGGCTACAGAGGTCCAAATGGAATTCTTGAAGATGTTCCAGAAATTTCACGGACTTTAATTTCGGTGGTTCGAATATCAGACTCAGAATATGAACCAGTGACACGTGGCATGCCATACAACTTCGCTGTTCTGAACAGTCCTGTAACAGGTCACCTTGGGAAAAGGATCATAAATCCCAAATGGTGAAACCAATTCTGATGAAACCTATGGTGGTGGATTAGGGACATGCGAGGTTACCTCAATAAAAAAGTACAGACATAGAGGATCATAAATTTCAGAGATATCGCAGAAACAGTATTAGGCATTTCTGCAAAAGAAATTGGAAAATTAGGGCTTCCTGTTCCGGGAGCTTCCCTCCACTGTTTTCAGAAATGGAGTACATTGGACAGCTCCATTTGAAGAGATATATCTTTCTATCCAATCAGATCTGAAAGATTTCAAGTTTTAAAATTAGGGTTTCTGTGACAAACCCTAGATTAGCCAACTCCAGAACCAGGACGGGCACCTCAAATCGGTAAGATCTAATCCTTTGCTATGTTCATTTGAGGTTCTCATTTCAAAGTGATCTATCACATCAGCTTGATGATAAGCTTGGTGAATTTGACAACTTCCAAGCCTAGAAGTATATTATCTCTCTGAATAAAATGGATTGGACACCTACATGAGCATAGAGGTTCCAGTTTCAGAGGGAGATGAGGCTAGAAGCCTTTCACAAGAAGAACTTGGTCAAAGCCCAAAATATTATTGATGATTTAGTCTCGAATCAACTTGTTCTACAAGTGTCTTCCCTAAATACATCGATGAGGTTTGATTCCTTAACCAAGCTATTTGAAGGGAAGAACTTAGATCAAAATATGACCTTGAGAAACCAGCTGAAGAAGAAGTGAAGAATGCAGAAGTGGTGATGGCCACCTTGAATGGCCTCCCAGGATCATGGAATTCATTCATTCAAGGAATGTGTTCCAGAAGGAATTGATTACTTTCAGCAGACTTTGGGAAGAAGAAGAATCTCGTCTCTGAAGATCAAGCTCTCGTCTTCCAAAGAAGATCCCTCAATCAATGAGGAATATGAAGATCTCAACTCTTGAAGAACTTGTNAAGCTCCCAGGGTCAGAGACACCATGACGGAAGAAAGAGCTTCAGAGAATGGTAGATCCACCTTGAAGGATGAAGACCACCATGGGTACAAGAGATAACCCAAGATGAAGAAAAGAATTCTATAAAAGAAGATATGATCAAAGAGTAATAGTTGATCATGGGGAATGATGTATACGATATGATCGAACAAGTGTACAAAGCAAGGTTCATGATTCTCCCCATAAAGAATAGACTATGACATGACATACTCTATTTACCAGTATATGTCAAGCATAGAACCACCTGTACAGAATGAAGAGGGAAGATGATACTCCACTTTAGGGGGAGTGACTACAGAAAATTATATCTGAGTTCGACATGGTATGACATAATGGATAGCTTTGTGATGGATCGAGACTTTACCGAGAGTAAAGTAGGTTCCAACCTTCAAGGTTGAATGAAAAATACTAGGATATGTTGATGACCTGAGAAGACAAACTCATAGAAGATGTTGTGATACTAGAATGATGTTTGGGATATAGTACTCAAACCAGAAAGCAAGAATGTGGTATCTTCCAAATGGATTTGCAAGATAAGATATGTTGCTGATAGAAGTAAGGTAAGAGTTGTGGCTAGAGGTTTCTATCAGAAAGAGGGAATTAATTCTGAAGAGACACTTACTTCTGGAAGCAAGGTACATTTCCCTCAAAACTATCACGGTAGTTTCTTCCATGATGAAGTAAAGACAAGCCTTCCTTCATGGTATGATTGAGGAAGAGTTTTACATCAAATATTCATGAGGATTTGAAGCTGAAGACAGAAGGAATCAAGTATGCAAGTTGAAGAAGGCCCTCTATGGCCTGAAGCAAGCTCCCAGAGCTTGGTATGGAAGAATAGATAGTTTCCTGATGAGCATGGGCTTTGCCAAGAGTAAAGATGATCCTAACCTTTCCTACAAGGTTGTAGAAGATGTACCTGTAATTCTATTACTATATGTGGATGACCTATTCTTGACAAGGAATGAGAAACAGATCATGGAAAGTAAGAAGAAACTAGCAGAAGAATTTGAAATGAAAGACCTTGGGTTAATGCATTATTTCCTAGGTCTAGAAGTATGGCAAAGTTCATAAGGAATCTTTCTCAACCAGGGAAAGTATGTGGTAGAGATATTGAAGAGACTCAAATGCAAAGTCATGGCCACACCCATGTACTCCAACCTGAAGCTGTTAGCTAATGACTCATTAGAGTTAGTGGATGTGACTCACTACAGACATATCATTGGGTCATTGATGTACTTAACAAATACCAGACCAGACATTTGTTTTGCTGTCCACACCTTAAGTCAATATCTTGTTCAACCAAGACGGGTTCACCTAGTAGCTGCAAAACATATCTGAAAGGGACTATAGAATTTGGTCTATACTATGATGGTAGCCATGAGTATAGATTGTATGACTACACAGATGCAGATTGGGCTGGAAGTATCTCAGACAGGAAAATAAAATTAGGTATATGCTTTGAGGTCTGCTATGAGTTCATGGTTTAGCAGGAAACAGTCCAGTGTTTCTCTTAGCACGGTTGAAGCAGAATACATAGCAGATTGCTCTACTATGTTATGAAGCCATATGGCTTCAGAAGCCGATATTAGGTCTCTTTGAAATGAAGATGGATACAACAATGATTCTATGTGATAACCACAGTTGTGATGACAAAGAACCCTGTGTTCCACATAACACGTAGAAATCCGGTATTTCTACATATAAGATAAGATGAAGATAATGATACTGTAGATGCAGATGATGGTGATTTAGTATTTCTATACTGAATATAGAGATGATGATGTTTCAGTATTCCCATATTGAAGATATAGATGATGATGCTTTTAGTATTCACATACTAGAGATACAAATGGTGATAGATCAGTATTCAGATATTGAAGATGTAGATGATGATGGTTTGGATGATGATGTACCAACGAAGTCTCTGCCTCGAGTAGAGTTCGAACACTTTCGAGACAAGCTTGGTGTTGTTCGGACAGACCTTCCTTGAAAGGGGGAGTAGTGATGTTGCAGTGGGATTGTATCATCCCTGGGCATTTTTCCTAAAGTGATCCAGAGACCTCGGTCCTCGAGAATGAAGAGGGATTGTATCATCCCGGGACATCTGTCCATAATAGATCTGGTGACCTCGGTCATCGAGAATGTGATGGGATTGTATCATCCTTGGGAACCTTCCCTAAAGTGATCCGGAGACCTCGGTCTTCTAGAATGAAGAGGGATTGTATCATCCTGGGACATCTGTCCATAATAGATCCGGTGGCTTCGGTCCTCGAGAATGTGGTAGGATTGCATCATCCTTGGACATAGTCCTAAAGTGATAGGGAGTGATTATCCCGTAATTGTATCTGGTGAATTCGGTCATCGAGAATGTGGTAGGATTGCATCATCCTTGGACTCAAGTCCTAAAGTGATAGGGAGTGATTGTCCCGTAATTGTATCCGGTGACTTCGGTCATCAAGAATGTGGTAGGATTGCATCATCCTTGGACTCAAGTCCTAAAGTGATAGGGAGTGCTTATCCCGTAATTGTATCCGGTGACTTTGGTCATCGAGAATGTGGTAGGATTGCATCATCCTTGGACTCAAGTCCTAAAGTGATAGGGAGTGATTATCCCATAATTGTATCCGGTGACTTCGGTCGTCGAGAATTTGGTAGGATTGCATCATCCTTGGACTCAAGTCCTAAAGTGATAGGGAGTGATTATCCCGTAATTGTATCCGGTGACTTCGGTCGTCGAGAATGTGGTAGGATTGCATCGTCCTTGGACTTAGTCCTAAAGTGATAGGGACTGATTCTCCCATAATCAATACGGTAACTTCGGTTGTCGAGAATGTGGTGGGATTGTATCATCCCTGGAATTTAAGTTCAAAAGTGATCCAAAGACTTTTTGTCTTTGAGTTGTGGATTGCAGGTTGTTGCTGATGATGATGATGCTGTATTGATCGAAAGATCAGAGTATGATGATGATGACGTACTGATCGAAAGATCAGAGTATGATGATGATGACATACTGATCGAAATATCAGAGTATGATGATGATGACATACTGATCAAAAGATCAGAGTATGATGATGATGACGTACTGATCGAAAGATCAGAGTATGATGATGATGACATACTGATCGAAATATCAGAGTATGATGATGATGACATACTGATCAAAAGATCAGAGTATGATGATGATGACATACTAATCTAAAAGATCAGAGTATGATGATGATGCACTATGATTATGATGTTTCTGATCGAAAGATCAGAGTATGATGATGATGTTTCTGATCGAAATATCAGAGTATGATGATGATGTTTCTGATCGAAAGATCAGAGTATGTTGATGATGTCTCTGATCGAAAGATTAGAGTATGATGATGATGTTTCTATGTTGATGATGTTTCTGATCGAAAGATCAGAGTATGATGATGATGTTTCTGATCGAAAGATCAGAATGTGATGATGATTATGATCGACAGATCAGAATATGATGATGATGATGTTGCTACTGATCGAGAGGTCAAAATACTGAAGATGTTGCTGTTGATCGAAAGGTCAAGGTGCTGAAGATGTTGTTGTTGATCAAAAAGTCAAAATGCTGAAGATGTTGTTGATCAAAAGGATAAAATGCTGAAGATGTTGTTGCTGATCGAAAAAAAAAATCAAAGTGTTGAAGATGTTGCTGATCGAAAGTTAAAAATGCTGAAGATGTTGTTGCTGATCGGACAGTCAAAGTGCTAAAGATGTTGCTGATCGAAAGATCCAAGTGCTGAAGATGTCGTTGCTAATTGAAAGATCAAAATGCTGAAGATGTTGTTGATCAAAGACTGAAGATGTTGCTGATGATGAAGATTGAAGATTGAAGATGAAGACTACATGATGTTGAAAAGATTCCAATGATTTATAGATGTGTTACCTTGCTGATGTTGATGATGTCCCCTATCTCTACTCTTGTTGTTATTGATGTTGTTGTAGAATACCCTTCTCATTAAGATATTGTAACTTCAAAGAATATTCTATATGTATCCTTTTATGGTCCCCGATGGTACTACCGGGAGAACCACTTGTATTACATTGTACCCCGATGCTCCTAATCAGAAGAACTAATAAGAGTCATGAGGTAGTCCCCTCTAATTGTAAAGGTGGGTCATCAGCACCCTAGTTTGGTTACTTGAGCCTACATGTGTAACTCGAGCCTACATGATTTAACTTGAGCCGACATGTCAAATGAGTTAACTTAAGTGAATGGATGAATATAAATAGAGGTGTAGTGCTCCTCATTTGAGACACACACTCACTTGGAATAGCGCACTTGTGGAGGAGAGGAGTTGCTGGAGAAGGAGGAGAATTAGGTTTTTGATCTCCTTGTTGGTTTTACCTTTTTCCCTTTTTGGGGCATCTATATTGAGGAAGCTTTTGCTGGGTTTTTCCCTTTAGGGTTTTCCTAGGATAAATATGTGTTGTTCTTGTGATACTGTTTCTTTCAGTGATCCTATTTTATATGCTTTTATTATGAAAAATGAAATGATATACTGATGTCTTAGTTAAGCATATGAAAATTTAACAATATGCGGGACAAATTCCCACATTTGTGGCACCTCCAGCACCCCAAGTATAGCAGCTCACGCACCCACCCCCACTCTGCCAACACCTTTAGGACAAGTGTTTGCACAATAAACTGTGGCAACCAGCCAGCCCCCAATAACCAACAAGGGCAAGCCAGAAATAACCGATCCTAGAACCAAGGAAACAACCAACCATAGGGAGGCAGTCAACAAGAAAACCCTCCCAACAATGCTTGGGAAAACTGGCCAGCCCAAAATCCTCAGCAACCAAACACACCTAGACACAACGCTCCATTGCACACAAATCAGCCATGCAAGTTGTGTGAGGTCTATGGGCACTATACACACAAATTCCCCTTCATGGGTCGCGCTAAGCAATCCATTCACAATGAAGTTTAGCATGCCACCAATATGGTAGCCCCAACTCAACCCAACCTAGCACCACCAGGGCCCCTACCCATGGTCCTCCAAAACCCATTTCCAGTCCAAGGACTGGTAGCAACTGCACCTGCTTCCCATGCCAATCCCAAAACCTTAAGGGCACCTCCGACAACAAAAACAAGTGTTCACCACCTGCTAGCCATGACAACTAAAGAGGTCAATTTACAAACCAGATGAAATTAGTATGAAACTAACACCATTCATGCTAACACATCAACGACATCTACATCCAAAACAACCAATGCACCTCTTCAATTACCCCCTTTTCCTTCACACCCCCCCAAATGGTGGGTTTCCAACAATGTCACAGCTAGAGCTGGTGTAAGCTACATCATTGTGGATGATTTGGCCCAAAAACCTAAGAGCATGTCCACTCTTGAGGTACTCAAAACTTTCCCAACATAGCAAAAAGCCTTACTAGCCACCCTTGGTGCCGTAGAGCCCTATGACTTAAGGTTGATCACATTCGACATGGAGAATGGAGAACCGTCGATGCCATCAACCATTGGATTCCAAATCCTGGTATCCATTCAGAATCTGGTTGTGTACCAGTGCCTAGTGGACAAGGGGGCATCCACGTGCGTTATGTCTATCTTAGTCTGGCATAAGCTTGGATCCCAACTTCTACAACCATCCTCTACTACTCTGCTGGATTATGATGGCCACCCCACTAAAGCCCAAGGAAACCTCCCACATGTTCCATTCAAATTGGCCAGGAAAATAGTACTGACTGACATAGAGGTTGTCAATGCTCAGTTGGAATATAACCTTCTCCTTAGAAGAAGTTATATGTATGCCACGAGAGCCATAGCATCAACTATTTTCTATCTCATGATGTTCCCTTACGAAGGGAAAATCATGACGGTTGACCAATTGACTTGTCACGATCCGCAAGGGCTAACAACACCCACCAATGTTATCCCTACGATCAACACCATTGATATGAAAGGGCTAACTGCACCCACTAATGTTATCCCTGCAGTCAACACCATGGTTGACAACATATCAGCCTCCCCATTGTTGAATGTGGGCCTTGGATTGTTTTTCGATACCACCATTATGACTTCTTTCCCCTTAGTGTCACTACCGCCAACACCAAATGAGACTGCGTATTTGTGCATGCTCTCATCCAGCACTGCTGCACCCAAACATCAACAACAGCCGTATCCCCAACCACAACCACAACAACATCCGCAGCCACAAAACCATCAACAAGCACAGCATCATCAGCAGTCACAACATCATCCGTAGCCACAACATCATGCACAGCCTCCACCATAGCCTCATCCCCACATGAAACCATTAGGGAGTTATCTGGGCTCCTCTCCAGTCCACATAATTCCCTTCCTCTTTCCCCTGCCTAGTGTCATGAGTAAGCCAGTAATGGCTACCTTAAATTTACCCAATTTTACATTGGGAATTCCCGTGTGGCAGCTTGATCCATCGGCCCAACCTCCAATGCCCCAGGTAGTCTTAAACCCTATGAAACCCATTGCAATAGAATCTCATCCTCCACCCAGCCCGCAAAAAACAACCACCGCACTCGTACCCGCACCGCCCCACCAAAAAAGGGCCAAGGGAAAAAACGCGAAAGCTACTACTGAGGCTCAACAGATCCTACCTTGCACTGTTTGTGAAGAATAGGGCCATCACACTCAAAACTAACCTGAGATTCCCATAATTCGCACGCATTTGGATGCTATGGCTGCAACAGAAGACCTCCTCGTGGTGGAACTCCAAAGAGGGCCAATAGTGAGAAACAAGTCATTGAGAACAAACCATGCTTGTGCCCTCTATGGATTGTATGGACACTATTCTCACCATTTCCAGGACTTGTTTGAGTTTGGAATGACTCTAGCCAACCTTCAACAACAATCCCTTGAATTTGAGATCACTCTAATCGAATAAATCCATGCCTCACCTCCTTCTTCAGACACCATGCCCATTTACATGATGTCCAGTTCTACGGACCCTCTTGTCTCCACCATCACCGACGGTCCATTAGACCTCTCTATTCATTGCTTTCGCAATGATGAGGAGATACTTGAAGCCTTAACCACCCTGAAATACCCATGGGACAACATTCACCATCGCTCATTCTTCCTCCCTGAATATCTTGTGTCACAGTCTGACCAGTTTTCTGTGGAAACCAAAGATTTCATTCATGGGAAAATCGATTGGTTCAAAAATCCCATTTCGGCACCAGATTCCTTCATAAAATGGAACATGGCCAATGTCTCACCAACCATCAAAATCAACATCTCAACCAATCCTGAGGTTGTTGAAGAAATCATGCCGGGGGCATCCTGCTCCATTGAAGAAGTTTCTGCCTACACCATTACATCCTGTAGTCATAGTCGGTCCCTTCTGCAAATGGGAAATTAACTTCATGACAATCAACCCTGACTCGGCCAATATTCATAAATATATCATTATGGTAGTTGATTACTTCACTAAGTGGGCCGAGGCCATGCCCACATTTGAATGCAAAAGTGAAACAGTGGCATGTTTCTTCTTTAACCATGTTATTTCATGATTTGGTGTTCCTAAATAGTTGGTATCAGACCATGGTAAACACTTTGAAGACACTGTTTGGATTGAGCTTTCAACCATGTTGAAATTTGAACACTAATACTCATCTTCCTACTAGCCCTAGGGCAACGACCAAGTTGAAGCAGTCAACAAAATCATTAAAACAATGCTCCAAAGAATGGTAGGAAACCATAAAACCAACTAGCATCACATGCTGTACTTTGCCCTATGGGCTTATCACACCTCCACAAAAACCACAATTGGTTTCACCCATTTCCTCCTAGTACATGGCATCGAATCAGTACTCCCTATAGAGTGCCAAATTCCATCCCTCTTCCTCATGGTAGAACTCCTCCCTGATACTTCTCCTTTGGAAGAATGACACCTCCAACTTGAGAAAACCATAGAAGACCGCTAAGCTTCCCTTCAAGCCATCGAAGTAGCAGAAACACAATCAAAGGCCCATTATGAATCCATTGTCCACCCTCGCACCTTTAGCAAAGGCGATATGGTTCTAGTCTATGACCAACCCAATGAAAAGTTAGGCAAAGGCAAGATCAATTCAATGTCGTATGCCCCATATGTCATCCACCATTTCCTCAGAAAAGGGGCATACACCCTTATTGACTCTGATGGACAACTCTTGGAGAACCCCCGTAACGGGATCTACCTCAAGAGATTCTATGCTTAACATCACCAATGAGTTGCTTTGTTTTTTCCTTTTTTGTTTTTCAATGTTTTTACCACAAGTCAGGGGAAACACCATTAGCTGCTAATCCAAAGTCACCCAGAACCTGTTTGAGACACCTCTCACACCTCCGGGCTCAAATTCCGTCCTCTATCTTCTAATGAGACCATCATCTCATGTTTAACAAGTAATTTTTGGGACGACTTCCCGGAAGCTACCTCGGTTTACATACCAAATTATGATGTAAGTGTCTTCGGATGTGTACTTGCATCACACTTGCCTACCGCCACTCATGCGGGTTCCCCGACCACCACTCAGAAGGCGTATCATTTCATTTCAAAATATAGTTGTTTAATCTATCCACTGCACCTTACGCGGGTTTCTGAACCATCACTCAGAGGACAGATCAGTTCTGTTGCATGCATTTGACATATAACTGGCCTCTAGACTTGCACTAACATCACATGTAGTCCAGTCCATTCAACACAACTCACACACAACTCTCCTAGTCTCTCTCCAAGAGCCACCTCGGTTTGTGTGCCTCTGTCACACCAAATCACGTTCCTTTGCCGCGATCTATCCCATGCATGTATCGGTATGTTTAAGAGCCACCTACTCCATCCATACTACATGGATTATCTTTGGACCACTGTCCACTATCCTAACATGGGGACACCAGCAATGCCTTCTCGATCGGTTGACAATACTATAGTTTCTTTTAAGCTCTTTTGTGACTTAGAATGAAAATATGTTGAGGGTAGATGCTTCCTTTCCCTGGTCATTAAAGTATAGGAAAGGGCATCTACATCATCTTTCTTATCTCCTTTTGTGGATTATGTAGACCATCAAATGAAAAGGACCACCTTGGCACATTCAAGCCAAGCCCATTCCCCTCTGCATCCTTTTATTCTTTCTTAGGCAGAGGGGTTGAACTTTACAAAAAAACTCACCATGGGTTTTTTTTAATCTCTTTTCCAGCCTTCTCATGAATAAAATATTACCGAGTAAACTTGGTTTTGTTCATGCTCGTAAAAGTATCTAAATGACCGTCTAGTCAGTATAGGTTTAACCTTTTTTGGCATGAATGGACTACCAATGGTAAAGAAGTCTCCCATCCCCTAAAGGATGGGAAAGCTCTCCTATGTATACTTTTATCCTTTTTGGGGCATAGGATACTACCAATGAAAAAGATCCCCCATTGGAGTCTTCTTCATGCTTTCAAACTATCTAAATTTGAAAGCACCATCGAGCATTTACTTTCTCGGGCTCACCAAAAATCCACGAGATTGTACCACAACGGTGTCTCTAGACACCACCCCACCGATAACAGTTTGGTAACATTTCCAATTCGATTTGCCTTTGTACATATTACTCTGTGATGTGTCTTCCTTGGATACCATCAATATCAAAAGTTTCTAGCCCCCGCAACTATTTCCCATCTACAGTTACATTCCTGGTATTACAACTATGATCCCTTTCCATGAGTCAGTTTCATTTACTACTTGGTCCTCCCTACCATCATACTCTGAACAAAGGAAGTTTGAGTCCAGTACACTCCCTCAGCCCCTGTTCAACTCTTCCCCCCCGATTTAGTGGGTTAGTCCTCAGATTTCCTCACATCTTTCAGTTATCTCCCTTGCACTTTTGGTCAAATAAACACCATTGACTTGACCAGTTGCAGGTCTCCCTCTATCGATGACAACACATGTATTCTAGAGGATAGACCGAGAGGTCCTTGTATCCTTGTTTCTTTAACCTCATTGATGAGTTCCTTGGACCACTTGAGAGGACTCCTTAGTGCCTCTCGTGATGGTTGTTTCTCACGTGCTCAACTCCAATTCCATCATCTTACCGTTGAGATTCGTACATGGTATTGGTCCATGTAGTATTTGGTTGAAGACCCCAGAGGTCACCTGAGTCTATTTCAGGGACCCCAATTGGTCCATGTCCCTTGTGATTTCTGGGTTGCATTGGAGACAGTGTTCAGAAGCCCCAGCAGTGCTTCTATATAGATTTATGATTGATGCAGCATATTTGTACCACAGAGACTCTGACTTTCCATCAGTAGGTCCCTACAGCTATGTACCATTCCATATCCAGCAGACCATCAGTCATGAAGATATAACATTCCATGAGAACTCCATGGGTCCAATGTAGCAGTTCTTCAGATCAATATTGTATTCATCCTCTCATGAGGAAACCATTATTGTAACAATATTTGTACACGATCGACTCTTTTATTATAGAGGTTAGATGACATTATTATTTTGACATCGTTACGAGCATGGGGATGCCCGCCTTGTCCATATACATGTCACACATTATTTGTATCTCACCCATTGAGGGGAACCATATTAATACAAAAACCAAAAGCCACCATGCCCTAGCCTAGGAAGCACCACCTCTCCCCAGAAAATGCTATGATGTCTATCGGCCATACGATGAGCTCCTTCCCTCACACATTAGGGGGAAATATGTTCACCCAAAATTTTTTCCAATGATCTCTACATGACCTACACCACCCAAAGACATCTACGCATGACCCTCATTTGACCCCTAGACCCTTGCTAAGGCTCAAAAACATGAAAAAGGGCTTAAAAACCCCTAAAAAGAGCCAAAATAGCTCTCATAGTGGCTAAAACCTTGAAAAAGGGGCTAAAACCCCTCAAAGGATCTTAAAACCCCCAAAGGAGATAAGAATTGGGTGAAAGGGGCTTAAATCCCAAAAAATGGGCTAAAGCCCCAACCAAAGGCTTAAAACCCTAAATCTTTAGAAAAATCTATAAATAGATGGGTGGGGATCACTCTCAAATCACTCCTTCTCTCCCTATCATTATGCTTCCCGTGTGAGTGCCTTGAGACCATTTTACTCTCAAGCCATTCACCCTACCTCTCCTCCATTCATCCATTGAGCCAAATCTCCCATTCCATTTGTGGAAATTGAACCCAAGTGTTAGAGCAATTACACTCACAACAATTGCCAATTACACATGCAAATTACTCACAAAAGAGACTAAATATGGAGCTAAACACTAATCTGTATTAAATAAGTGTACAATAGCCAACCCTGTGAAGTCATAGGCTGCCACAATAAAGCAGGCTTACTAAATCTAAGCAAATCCCCCATAGGTGCATAAAGCAATTTCCAAAACTGTCTAGGAGCTCACGAATTGGAAAAATCAATTACGACAACTCATACATGCTTTTCATAGAAGAAAAGAGTGGAGGATGTGGAGGACAAAAAACAAGTTAACTTCACCTAGTCAAACTTTCCCAATTGCCTTAAAACACTGAAAAAGCAGGAAATAAAGCAGAAAAAGCAGACATGCACTAGGGAGGCCAGGAATAAAGTAGATTTGATTCCAGGAGGTTTCCCAAGTGCTCCATGACTCAAAATTAGCAAGTTTTACCACTATGGATGTGTAGATGACAACTTGCATAAGGTGGAATATGGAAACTAGGCAAATACGACAAAAATGGATTAATTAATGTATAAGGTAGCTAACTATGGGTTGATTATTCTAACACCCCCCCTTAAGCCTGACTTATGAGTAATATATCAGAAAATTATAGGGCCCAGCAACAAGGCTTAGTCACCCTTTACATACTGCATGTCCATTTAACCAAGGAAAGAGGCAAAAACCCAGTGGGAAAAATCCTCCCTTAAACATGGACTATAAAAACAAAATTTGGAAATCTTGTCATCACTCATGCTTCATAGCATGATCAGCAATCCCCAACAGTGATTTGAGATTGCTGAATGTCTTCTCAAAAAAAAACTTTGGTGAAGATATCTGCTACTTGTTCTAAAGATGAACATAAGAGTAGGTGAATGGTGCCATCATGCACAAGCTGTCTGATGTAGTGCATATGGATCTCAATGTGTTTGGTTCTTTGCTTCTAAACTGGATCATTGCAAATTTGAATGGTACTCTAATTATCACAGTAGATGGTAGTTGAGTATTCTGATTCGAAGCCACATTCTCCAAGTAACCCCTGCAACCATAAACATTGAGTTGCTGCATTTACAACTCCTCTGTACTCTGCTTCTGTAGATGAGAGTGCAATGGCACTCTATTTCTTGCTTGACCAGCTGACTGGCCCTTCTGCAAGCATGAACACATCTCCTAATGTTGAATTTCTATCTATGCTGTCACCTTCCCAATCACTGTCAGTAAACCCAATCAAATCAAGATCATATTTTGCTTTATAGAAGATGCCATGAGTTCTTGTTCCCTGAACAAAGTTAAGGATCCTTTTGGATGCTTTCCAATGGATCTCATGAGGCTGATCCATGTATCTAGAATCCACACTTACTGCATAATAAATATCAGGTATAGTATGTGTAAGATACAACAAACATCGAATCAATTGCCTATACAGTGTATTGTTTACCATAGGTGAAGAATCAGCTTCTTCAAGCTTCACTCCTGAAAGGAAAGGAGTCTTGCTTGGATTGCAATCCTTCATTTGGAATTTGTTCAGTAAATCCAAGACATACTTGGACTGATGCACTTTGATTCCATCTTTGTTTTGAGCAATCTCGAGCCCCAAGAATTGGCTCAATAGCCCCAAATCTGTCATGGAGAAGGCATGGTTCATTGCATCCTTCAAGGAAGCAATTTCATCCTTTGGGCTTCCTGTAATGAGAAGGTAATAAACATATAAAACAATTATCATTAATGAACCATTAATCAGCTTCAAATAGACATTTGGACCTGATTTGCATCGAACAAAATTCAGTGATAGCAGAAAGATATCAATCTTGCCATACCAAGCCCCGGGGGCTTGCTTAAGCCCATACAATGACTTCTTTAGCCTACACACAAGAGATGGATTAGTAGAAAATCCTTGATACTACTGCATGTATATCTCTTCAGTGAGATATCCATTTAGGAAATCACACTTCACATCCATGTGATGTACTTCCCATTGCTTTGAAGCTGCAATGGCTAAGGCTAGCCTAATGGAGTCAATCTTTGCCACTGGTACAAAGGTCTCATTGTAGTCTATGCCATGAACCTATGAGTAGCCCTTGGCTACCAATCTAGCCTTGTACTTCATAGGTGAACCATCAGCAGCAAATTTGGTTTTGTACACCCACTTACACTGAACTAGCTTCCTCCCTGGGTGAAGATTAACCAGCTCCCAAGTGTTGCTCTTCAGGAGTGAGCTGAACTATTCCTTCATGGCTGCTTTACATCTTGGATAATTTGATGCATCTTCATATGTCTATGGATCTGATTCAACCATCAGATAGCATTTCTCAGCAAACATAGGATCTTTCATGCATAGAGCACTCTCAAATTGAGATCTAGTCCTCCTAGGGTCATTAGGATTTCCAGCTAGTTCTCTAGCTGCATGAATGGTCTTGGATTCCCATTTTGGCCTTGTAGGGATGATAGGATATGCAATAAAATAATCATTATCAGACATATCAGAATCAACATGTTCAACTATCTCTTCACTTACATTCATAGGTTCTGGTGGTGAAGAGTATTCTCCAACTTCCACTGCTGCTAGGGGATCTTCTTGAAACTAAACACACCTTTCAATGAAGGCTTTGTTTGTGCTCAAATTTATCAGCTTGTACCCTTTTGAATCTTTAGAGTACCCAACAAATAGACACTCTTCGCTTTGGGGCTGCAAAGCCTTCCTCTTTTCTGTTGGAATTCTAGCCCAAGCCCTTGAGCCAAAAATCTTGAAATGGGTCACATCTGGCTTGTGCCCACTCCATGCTTTTAAAGGAGTCATACCATCAAGCTGTTTATGAGTCTCCCTATTCTGGATATAGGCTGCACATTTTATAGATTCAGCCCACTACTTTGGTGGCAAAGTCTTAGCCTCCATCATGCAGGTTGCCATCTCTTTCATTGATCTGCTCTTCCTCTGAACAACACCATTCTGTTGTGGTGTGTAAGGGATATAATGCTGCATATAAATACCTACATATGCACAATATTGAATAAAATAAGACTTGACATACTCACCACCATTGTCAGATCTGAGGACCTTGAGTTTCCTCCCAGACTAGTTTTCAACCAAAGCCTTAAAGACTTTGAAGAGGGCAAAAACTTCAGACTTGTGTTTCAGGAAGTAAACCCAGCAATACCTGGAAAAGTAATCTATGAATTTCAATGCATATTTGGCCTGACTCATTGACATATGAGGAAATGGGCCAGCAACATCACTGTGGATCAACTCAAGAGGTGTAGAGGTTCTCTCATGACTAGCTCTCTCAAATTTATGCTCTGGGTGTTTTCCTAGGATGCAACCTTGACAGACTCCTTTGGAAAATTTAATCTTTGGTAACCCTATGGCCATTTATTTTTCACTAAGATCAGAAATATACTTGTAATTTAGGTGGCCAAATATTTCATGCCAAATATTGCTTGCCTCATTAGCATGAATAAGAAGAGCAGAGGGGTTTGAGTAGGGTAGGAAGTGCGAGAACATGTATACCTTTGAAGTATGATTTGCAACTCCTTTTGCAATGACTTTACCACTTGAGATCTCTATGATCTCAACTTCATCAGGGGAGAATATGACCTTCTTTGGAGACCCTGTGTGGGTCATCTGATACACTAATAAGAGGTTAGAGGCAAGACCTAGAACATACAACACATTGCTGAACTTACCATGGTAAAGATCAATCCTCCCTTTGCCCAAACTTTCAGTGAGAGAGTCATCTCCCAGTACTATTCTTGGACCTTTCGACATGTCAAGTGAGGTGAATGCCTCCTTGGTCAAAACCATATGTCTTGAAGCTCCAGAATCAATGATGAAACTAGGTGAGCTTGATGTGCCAGCAACCAATGCATGAACTCTCTCTGTGTCTTCTGAAATTGATCCTCCTTCCCTCTTCTTTGAGCTGTCTGGAAGGGTGATGCCATTCTTCTCCAGGAGTTGGGTCAGCATGTCTATTTGCTTCTTCATCCAGGAGCTCTCAGAATGATTTCCCTTACTGCAGTATGCGCACTTGCTCATTTCTCCTTTGTTATTCTTCTTCTTGGGGTTCTTCTTGGAACCTTGAGGCTCCTCCGGAGACTTGTTCTTGTCTCTCTTTTTCTTAGGTGGCTTTTTAGCTTTCTTCTTGCTTTTTGAATCCACCCTTGAATCTCCAGCAACTAGAGCTTGGTCTTTGGATGGTTTGATGGTGCCCATCATCACCAATTTATCTTGTTCTTGTGTGAGAGATTCCATGAAATCTGCAAGGCTAGGCATCTTCCAGGCTCGAGCTGTCAACTTTGTGGAATCGAAGGTTGAAACAAATGATGAATAGTCAGGGCCAAGCTTTGAGAGTATGGCCAATACCAGCTGATCATCCCTCTTTTCGATCCCACATTGTTTTAGATGCAAAACAAGTGCTTTGAACTTGAAAAATAGAGTTGCAGGGATTCAAAGCTATTTGGACTCAGGGAGATCAATTCATTTTCAATTTGATGTCCCCTAATCTCATCTATCTTTCCAAAAAGATCAGTAAGCTTCTCTCATACTTCATTTGGTGATGTCAATCCGTCAAGATGGAAAAGGAGGTCTCTGGATATGCTCAGACACAGGAGACCATAGGCCTCATCCCTCCTGTTGTGCCATTTTATCTTCCCTGCAGCTCCATTGGGCTCTGCTTCTATTGCCATAGTCACTCTATAGAGGAATTTATCTCTCAAAAGTATCTCCATCTCTGCTTTCCATTCAAATAAATTAAATGGAGTCAAGATGATCTTCTGAGATTGATCCATAGCTCAGAAATTGTCACGTCAGTTAGAAGAATGCTTCCAGTCAATGATGTCGAACCTACAAAACAAATTGGAAGGAGAGAAATATATCTACAAAGGCTCTGATACCATGTGGAAATTGAACCCAGGTGTTAAAACAATTACACTCACAACAATTGCCAATTACACATGCAAATTACTCACAAAAGAGACTGAATATGGAGATGAACAATAATCTGTATTGAATAAGTGTACAATAGCCAAACCTATGAAGTCATAGGCTGCCACAATAAATAATTACATTAGGTATTTGAATGCATGAATATTCCATTCGAATCTAGTCAAAAGCAGGCTTACTAATTCTAAGCAAATCCCCCATAGGTGCATAAAGCAGTTTCCAAAACTGTCTAGGAGCTCACGAATTGGAAAAATCAATTAGGCAAGATAATAGTAGATGGAAGGACAACTCATACATTCTTTTCATAGGATAAAAGAATGGAGGATGTGGAGGACAAAAAACAAGTTAACTTCACCTAGTCAAACTTTCCCAATTGCCTTAAAACACTGAAAAAGCAGACATGCACTAGGGAGGCCAGGAATAAAGCAGATTTGATTCTAGGAGGTTTCCCAAGTGCTCCATGACTCAAAATTAACAAGTTTGACCACTATGGATGTGTAGATGACAACTTGCATAAGGTGGAATATGGAAACTAGGCAAATAAGACAAAAATGGATTAATTAATGTCTAAGGTAGCTAGCTATGGGTTGATTATTCTAACACCATTGAGAGGTGCTCCCAAAGCTAGGGCATGGTGGCCCATTTCCATCCATAAAAGGTATATTTACGTTTTGTTTCTTTTATGTTGTAGTTTTCTAACATAGTTTGCTTATAGGTTTGTTGCTTAATGTTTTGTTGCAGGATTCCATTGATTGCTTCCAGATATTTTGTTTTCTAACAGTTTCTTGTAGGGTTCCTACAGCTTGGCCCTAATCTCTGTTTGCAGGTTTTCTTTCTTTTTCATTCCATCCTCACCGCAACCCTACCCTTCTGTCCTATAGAGAGAAGGGAGCTATCCCTTCCTGTAGCAAGGGAAAATTCCCTACTACAAAACCTTCATTTGTTTCATTCAGAAAATCAATTTGATACTTGTACTATTTAACTGTCTTCTGAATATTTTCATTTTCTAAGTCTATGAACTTTGCTGCTTGGAATGAAGAAACTTCCTCAGATAACCAAGGGATATTTAATTTCCTAAAAATTTCCTCATCCTCCTCTTCATGCTGCTTTGTTTCTGCTACATGAACCTTTTTAGTTTTATCTTCTTTAAAACTGAAATCTTTGGACTATTCTTTAACCGTGTCTTTCACTGGAGAAGGCTTCTCAATCACTGAATCTTCTCTTTTATTATCTACTTGCTCAAACAGGTCTTCGTCTTCTTTTAAATTTTCTTGAGATCAAGAATCTGAATCTATCATAGTAATCTTCTCCTTAGCCAATTTTGGATTCAAAATGTTTTTCATATTCAGTCTTAACTTGTTCTTTGGTCTTGTTTTAGGTCTCCTATTTCACTCACCTATCATAGCATAAGACTTACCACAAAACTTTAGACTTGAAATAAATACACCTTCACTTTTAACTTCAAGCATTGACTTTCCTTTAGTTTTTGTACTGAGATTCTATATGTTCTCCACTTCAATCTTGGTTGGGATAGAAACATCTGCCATGTATTCTTGGGTATCATTGACATTTTGATTGAATTCAACTGATTTTTTTTCTTCTTTCTATTCTAAAACTACTGCATGTACCTCTTCCACATCTTCAGAAATTTCCAACTGGTTATCTTCATCAATATTCTTTTTCCTTCCACCTTACAGGTTCTTCAAGTTTCTGTACTGAAGACTCCACTTGAGTAGTCTCTTCTACTGCTTCAATAATGACCTCCTTCTACAATTTTTTAACTAGGATGTATGATTTATTCATCTGTCTCTTTTTTTATTGGTACTCCTTTTCCCTCTGAAACCCTAACAAGAGCAAAAAATAATCCCAAGTCTTACCTTTTCTCTGAAGCATAGTAATAGTGATCAACTTAATCAATCCATGGTGGAAGATAGATTATTTAGTATGATATTCATATCCCCTTACCTACTTGACATCTTTTGTAGGATTTTTAGGAAGAAAAAGGGGAGATTCAGCTTCGAATCCTGACTTAAATGTTGTAGAAATCTGATGTGATATTTAAAAACAAAAGAAAACCTACCCTCACAGGTTATATAACTCTGCAAAATCTTAATAGGATCCCTCCATTCATGCTTGAAATTCTGTACATGCACACCCTTGCCCCAATCTGGTACCACATTAGGTAATAGGAAATTCTATGAATTAAAGGTAAATGGCACCTTCTTAAACCAAAATTCACCCTCATTAGCAATATCTATGGCTTCTGCTATCATCTCTCTAGTTAACTCAATTTTTAGGGTATTGAACATGACTGTATCTTTCTCTACCCCTTGAGCGAACCCATATGAAACTTCAGAATGATAAACATCATTTTTTTCAAAATATTTAAACCATCCTGCTCTCAGAAACAATTTTGCACATTCAGGAAAACTTTTAGCCTGTGCCATATCTGAAGGCCCGACCTTGTTAGTCTTACCAATCCTCTTCATTTTCTGCACTAAAGCCTAAGTGTATTTTTCCTTTAGAAAATACTTAAAACTATTTCAAAAGTATCCTACTACAGCAATAGACTAGAGGATGAGAAAAAGTAGGACCATAACTTGCAATTTCTTAATTTCCCTTATCCATACCAACCCTCTGTCAATACAAATCACGATTCAGTTAACATTTTGTGTCTTATTGCATACCTGTCACAATGATGATTTGTAGTGCTGAAAATAAACAATCCTGTTCTTATTCACATCAGACAAGTCTCCACGGTTCCATCTTTGACAGCCACGATTACGCCCAAGTAATTTAATAATTTTCCATGATCTTTTTAGTTTCTCATATGCCCGTCAAATTCACCACTCACTCTAAATGAACTATGTGGTTGTGCTATCATTAATGTTTAAAAAATATCCAATCGTCGAGACTTAGGACAACTACGATTTTCTTGCATAATCCTCACCTTAATGTGTACACTTGTCAAAATGATTGCCAGGTTTATACATGTATCATCTTGTCTTTACAGATAAAACTCCATCATTTGCGATTTTGAACCACCAATGGGCTAAAATTATAAGTTTTTGAATGCCTTGATTTTCTTGTAACGCTTTAGTTCACGGTCCCTCCCTTTTGTGCTACAGGAATCTGCTCGACCAATATTTTGACACATGACTCCAAAACAAAAGGGTTAAGGAATATGATTAACTTAGATTAAACCTTATGATAGATTTTTCAACTTCTTAGAAAAATATACACCTAATAAGCCCATTAAAACTATAAAAATAACAAAATAAAATAAAATTAAAAAATAAATGACATGGAATCAAAATAAAAAAAATAAGTTCATGATTCTAATACCCCAAAACCAAATTCAAAATTAAAAGAAATATGAAAAACAATGCTTTGAAAATAATATTTAATCTAGAAACAAAACCTAGCTATAATAGAAGTGAAAGACTTCATCCATGGAAGTGTTGACTAGTTTAAAAACCCGATTCTGGCACCATATGCCTTTGAAGAGGGTAACATGGATAATATTTCACCAACCACTAAATTTGATATTTCAACCAAACCTGGTATAGTTGAAGACATTACACTCGGTGCCTCTTGCAGTTCTGAAGAAGTCGCATCCTACAATGCACGTTTTTCAGGAATTTTGTGATATATTCACTTGGCACTATACTGAGATGCCCGGTCTTGATGCATCTATTGTTGAACAAAGTATCAACACATTTCCTGATGTTTCCCCCATTTTCCAAAAGTAAGGACTCATTCACCCGTCAAAGGCTCCCGTCGTCAAAGATGAGATCAAGAAAATATGTAAAGTAGGTTTCATATACCCCTTTACATATACCACTTGGGTTTCCAATACTATTCCCATCCACAAAAAACATGGTACCATTCACGTCTGTACTGAATTTTGTGACATGAATTTGGCATGTCCCAAAGACAACTTCTCCACTCTGTTCATTGACCAAATCATTGATGTATGTGATGGACATGTAGTCTTTTCCTTCATGGATGGTTTTCCCATGATAAACAACTTTAGATATGCAAACATGATCAGTACAAAACTGCTTTCACTACCCCCTAGGGCTTGTTTATGTATTGTGTTATGCTGTTTGGCCTTAAAAATGATGAAGTCACTTTCCAACGGGCCATGAAATTTTGGTTCCATGACCTCATTCACATTATCTTGGTCTATCTAGACAACCTCATGACTCGATATCGAAAGTGTTATCAACATTTGGATGACTTACACCAAGTCTTCGTGCAATGTCGCAAATATAACGCCCCCTTGAACCCCCTCAAGTGTTTGTTTTGTGTCCCAGTTGGTCATTTACTAAGATTTATTATGTCTCACAAAGGGAGTGTTTTGAATCCTCTGAAGGTTAAATCCATCCTAAATCTCCCCCCACCACGTACTCTACGCCAATTGTAGAGCCTCCAAGGCAAGGCCAATTTCTGTCGTCGATTATTCTAGACTATGTGACGAAATTCCATGGGTTATTATGCTTTCTCCATACCACCACTCCTTTTTTATGGGATGAGCATGCGCAAGGATATTTTAACGCATTGAATCGAGATTTGAATTCTGCTCCGTTGTTGTCTCCTCTTGACTTCACCAAGGAGTTTATCCTCTACGTTTTGATATCTGAAAATTCTATCGTTGGAGTCTTGGTTCAAGAATACAATGCTCGTCAAGAGAATGTGATTTATTACATAAGTTAGAAACTTTCATGACCACCTTTATGTTACTCCCACTAAGAGAATATGGCCCTCACCACCATCTTTTCGGTATAGAAGCTATGTCACTATATTCTCTTGAGTCGAACTCGAGTCATGACCGATTCCAACCCCATGCATTATCTCTTCAGTCATCGCCTCATCCAAGGTCATGCTGCCAAGTAAATTGTCATTCTCCAAGAGTATGATTTGGAATTCGTTTCCCAAAAAAGCACCAAATCTTTGGCGTTATATTCCTCAATGGAAGACATCCCTTCTTCATCTACCTTACCACCTATCACTATCAATCTCCCCAATGAATTCTTATTTTTCATCTCTAGGGAAGACCCATGGTATGGGGTCATTCTCATGATCTTGTGCACACAAAAATCTGGGACCCATTTAATTCGTGAAGATCATGGTTGCATCCAGCACCAAGATGCTCAATATATCCTTATTGGTGATGTCTTATATCACCATGGTGTTGACATCATATTGTACCATTTCCTCACACACGATGAAGCCAAAAAATTCATGAATGACTATCATAGTGGAGCCTATGGTGGCCACTTCTCTGGTTTGGTTACTACCCAAATGATCCTCTGCATCGATTATTTCTGGCCCACCATCTTTGACGATTGCATCCATGCATTTAAACACTGACGCAATTGCTAACTCTTTGCTCCAAAATCAAGGACACCTATCGTGCCGCTACATCCTGTTGTCATAGTCGATACCTTATGCAAATGGGTGATTGAATTCATGACCTGTAACCCTCCTTCGGTCAATGACAATAAATACATCATTGTGGTCATTAATTACTTCACCAAATGGGTCAAGGGCATGCCTATGTCCAATTGTAAGTATGATATAGTGGCACATTTCTTTTTTAACCATGTCATCACTCGTTTTGGCATCCCCCAATAGTTAGTCTTAGACCATGGTTCTCATTTTGAGGACGTTGTTTGCATAAATCTCTCAACCATGTTGAAGTTTGAACACAAATATTCCTCCGCTTATTACCCTTAGGACAATTGCCAATTTGAGGTTGTCAACAAGATCCTCAAAACTATTCTCCAACGAATGGTGGACAAACACAAATCCAACTTACACCACTTTATCTTTTCCGCCCTCTGGGCTTACTGGACATCAACTAAAACCGCCATCGGTTTCACCCCATTTCACTTACTCCATGGTGTGTAATTGGTTCTTCCCATTAAATCCCATATTCTGTCGCTCTTCCTTGTCCTTGAAATTCTACTTGATACTTCACCATTAGAACAACACCTAATTATTTTTGAACAGACCAATGAGGACCATCATGTTTCTCTCTGTTTGGGTACACAGGGTACTCCCAAAAGACCGAACACCTTGAGAAACCGCTTCACACAAATAGATCACAGATCAACACACCAATGTTTGTCATGTGGTTAAAACCCTCGAGAGGGAAACAATCCATGGCCCTAGCCAAATAGCTACTTGGAGCAATTTATTATGCAAAAGAAAGAAAGCTACATGAGCTTCTCATAATCGGTCAACTAGCCAAGGACCCTCTATGCTCTTTAAATAGAGATCATAGACCAACTGAGTGTTAAGCCACAAATCAATGGTAGGTATGATCTAAGAGAAGTTGAACCGTCAGATCACTCTATGTCCAGAACATATCGTGACCATCGGATCAGAATATTTACGAATGCATACTAATGCATACTAAAGAAACACACTTTTACCTAATGGATATATTACACAAGTTGATCTTAACTAAATCCTAAGTGTCTAAATATCCTAACATCCCCCCTTAAGAACAACTTGGGATATGATTTAAGGATTTACAAAAGTGACACTATTAGGAGAAGGAAGGAGGGATTAGATTTTATCCCCCCTTAAGGACACATTCCTGAACTCGTAACATAGACCAAAGTTTAGAAAACTTTGCTTCTGTAAGAGACTTGGTGAAGATGTCTGTAACTTGATCATCTGTAGGGAAATAGAGAATTTCAATAACACTATCATGAACAAGATTTCTGATGAAGTCAATGTGTAGCTCAATGTGTTTGCTGCACTGATGTAGAACTGGATCTTTGGCAAGCTTGATGGCACTTTGACTGTCGCACCAAAGTGGAGTAGGATACTGCTAATCGAATCCAAACTCTGAAAGGATTTGTCGAAGCCATAAAGCTTCCTGAATGGCATTAACTGCAACTTGATATTCTGCTTTTGTTGAAGAAAGAGCAAGAGCTTGTTGTTTCTTACAAGCCCAAGTGACAGGTCCAGATCCCAGACTGAAAACATAACCTAGAGTAGACTTTCGATCATTAGGATCACTAACCCAATCTGAATCAATGAAACCAACCAACAAAGGTTTCTCCCCTGTACTGTAATGAATCACAAACTGAATTGTACCTCGAATATATCAAATTATTCTTTTTGTTGCTTTCCAGTGACTTTCATGAGGAGTTTTCATATAACGAGCAACATGACCAACGAAAAAGGAAAGGTCGGGATGGGAATGAGTCAAGTATAAAAGACTACCAACAAGCTGAAGATACAAGGTGGCATCTACTTCAGGGGAAGTACAAGTGGCAGAAAGTTTAACTCCGAAGGGAGAAGGGGCTGGTTTACAATCTTCCATGTGGAAATGATGAAGAAGGTCACAAGCATACTTAGATTGGGAAAGAAAGATTCCTTCTTTGGTTTGAAAGACTTGGAGACCAAGAAAATAATGCAAATGTCCTAAGTCTGACATTTCAAAATTTTGTTTAAGACTGGATTTCACATGGGTTATAAGTTTAGGGTCACTACCAATAAGGATAAGATCATAAACATAAAGAACAAGTATGATGAGATGGTTTCCTACTTTCTTGGTATAGACATTTGGGTCAGAATGGCATCTAGAAAAACCAGTGTCAAGGAGAAAGCTATCCATTTTGGCATAACAAGATCTAGGAGCTTGCTTAAGGCCATATAAGGATTTCTTAAGGAGACAAGCAAGGCTAGATTTATTCTGAACATATCCAAGAGGTTGTTCCATGTAAATTTCCTCATGTAAATCACCATGTAAGAAGGTAGACTTGACATCCATTTGATGGACTTCCCAGTTATGTAACACCACAAGGGAAAGAACAAGGCGGATGGAGTTCATTTTTGCTACAGGGGGAAAGGTTTCATTGTAGTCAATCCCTTCAACTTGGGAAAAACCTTTGGCAACTAACCTTGCCTTAAGTCTTTCAACACTTCCATCTGATGCATACTTAGTTTTGTAGACCCATTTACATCTGACAAGTTTTCTTCCTTTTGGAAGAGGAACAAGATCCCAAGTATTGTTTGCCATTAAGGAACGATATTCTTCATCCATAGCTGCATCCCAATCTATATTTCCTGAAGCTTCTACAAAAGTTTCTGGATCATGATTCTCGTAAACTTGAGCCAAAAGAGAAGATGCTCGTTGAAACTGAGAATGTGTTCGACGTTGATCTCTAGGGTCACCGACAAGATCACCAGCTACTTCACATGTTGAACGGACCCATCGAGGAAGTATTGGTGTTGGTGCAATTGGAGGAACATGAGCAGGCAGAGGTGGATTTTCATCCTCACTATCATCATCAGAAACTAGAGTTGGAAACTTGTCAAGGAAGTTGGAAGAAGAAGAAGAAGGCACAATTTCCGAATCAGGTTCGCAGGCCAAAGATGGCACACTATTACGAAGAGAAATTCCTATGTCTTGGGTTACCACAACAGACAGCTTGAATCCATAAATCAATCCTTTCCAATATGCAATAGAAATTAAATTTCTAATACTAAAGGATCAGACCTCATACCTTATTCCGGACGGTTGAAGTAGATCCCTGTTGACCTTTCCAATCTTCAGCTTGAATTGATTTGTTACTTCCTCAACAACAAGTAAACAATACAAGCATTCTATATATCATGGTGTTAGATCTATTCTAGCATATATAATCAATAATGTACAAGAATTTGACATAATCCAATGGATAAAATATTTATTCAAACACACATTATTGGATAGGAAAATATATTTCTATTAATATAAATCAGATATTACAAGGTACAACTTCTGATGGCATGTTTGCGAACCAGAGAAACTAAATCCCCCACTTGGGCCTCCACCACCTCAATCCTCCATCTCTCGATAGCAAGCTCACAAGAAAAAGGAAAGCTTGGGAATAACACACTAGTGCTCCAAGGGACAAAGGGATGTAGACTCAAGGATAGGTTTCGGCAACAATGGAATATAGTTTCTTTGCTCTCAATTCTCTCTTCTTTCCTTCAATGTACCAAGGGGTTCCTTATATAGCTTCCAAAGGGGTAATGAAAGGTCGAATCCGAGCGATCTCAAGGCATAGGGAAGGCCAGGAGTCAAATGATTCGGATCCATGTCAAGGAAAACTCCAAAACTATTTGGATTATGCACACATCCCGATGTACATGGTTTTAGTGGTCAAACCCACGTATATACGTGCTTATAGGTTTAAAAGTCATGTATATAATTTTTCATATGTTTTTAGGTATGATCAAGGAAACATCAAAGGAAAAAAAGTGGTCCATAGGGTCTAAGGAGTCTGCAGCGGGACAGAGGAAGGCCATACAAAGTGTGATTCACCTAGAGTGGTGAAATTCGCTATAACAAATGCCCCCTAATGTGTGAGGTCAGAGGGGTCATACGATGGCCGAAATACATTATAAGTCCATCCCAGAAGTGGAGTGATAAAAGATCCCAAATGGGAGACTAGCCACCCAATCAACATAGTACAATAATACAACTCTGCATACAACTGCAAATACATATAGCAGTCCCTGATACATAAAAGTACAATGGCCATGAATAGGCATGATACATGATGTCACATATGTGGTCATAGCCACATACAATATACATAGATCAGAATCTTCATGATGAAGATATACAAAGGACAATGATCTCGATAATGCCTGAAGATATATAATAGCTCAAGATCTCCATAGTGGCTGGAAATATCTGACATATACTGGAATAAAGTCATGAGAGCTGAAATCTCATGAACACTGGCGATCAAGGAGGTAGCATATAAGAGATGCCACCAATATAGAAAGTCTTCTACACAAACCGCTACGAGTACATGTCCTACTATGCAAATAGAGGTGTCGAGGTCGAACATAGTAGTCCATCATCTGATTACTGGTCATTAATGTATACCGTTAACAGATGCGAGATCACCCACCGATAATGAAAATGAGAATCAAGGTACTAGAGTGCAAACTAACAAGTGTGAATAAATGTGTTGAGGTCGAACACTTGAAAGGGTCGATCGATCAGGGGACATTGATTTATTCCCAAGAAACTGTCAATGGCGAGAGAACCTACCACTGATGACTACAAGTCTCAAGGCACTCAAAATGACTCAAGACTCCAATCCCAGAATAAATGATCTGAAGTCGATGGGATGAAATCCGCTAGAAGGAGGGCATTAAGGCATCCCCCATCATCCAACACGAGGTACTCAGCAAAGCTGTATAATGTGGAAGGACTCGATCATAAGGTGCATGAAGAAGTTTCTGTACCGGAAATGGTTGACATGCAAAGTCAAAACAAATGAGGAATGGCTGAATCAGGCTTCAACTTCCTTTGAACAAGAGCATAATGACATATGGTGACTGAATGAAGGAAGCATAGACTCGATATACAAACTGGGACATCTCTATGACACAGGAGGCATCGACAGAGGCTCCATAGGGATTGGAAGCTTAACCAGTCGGTGGAGATAAACTCAAATAAACAAGTATAGCTCCTAAAGTCAAAATATAACCCAACCAATGGATGTGATATACAGTGCTATGTTCGAAGGCGACATGACTTGACAGCTGCCACAGATAACATCTTTCCTTTTTCGGCTTTTTGTTTTTAAATTTTTTTTTTTGTGGACATTTTCAGTTATTTAAAAAGCTTGAAACAAGAATAAAATAGCTTTATAGTTACAAACTAGGAGGAGACGAGTTTCATAAGGGAAAACAATCTAGTTCCAAGTAGTGGAACATACCTATGCTCAATGCAAGGATACATGTGTAGGATATCGACACTCAGGGGAAAATCCCCTCCTGGTAAAAGGGAAATCAAGCTGCGAAGGATATAATAAATGGCTCTGCATGGCTAGACATGAGATAAGCTTGGGCTATATGGCTAAAACACAATGTCAGGGGAGCCGGAATAAAGCTCAATAAGGCAGGAAAAGCTCATGATAATGCATTCACAACTTGACATGAGGGAGTCCCGGGGGAATGGCCAGCATAAAGTTCAAGAGGAGTATGAAGCTCTTGCTCAAGGACATGGCGGGACTAAAAGGGACTCCCGGACCTAAGAGAGGACTCACAGCATGGGTACCAAATGCAAAAGGGAGCTAACTAGGACACCCATGTATAGGAAAGCTCTACCATTCACATAATATCACTTCTAACAGCAGCATGAAGGTTCCGTGATACCATGGAATGGGTTCGTACCTAAGGTTAAGATGGACCGGTCATAAGGTAATGCATGAGTGCAAGTGGATGTGAAATCCTAACCTATATTCCAGTTCAGACATAATACCTATGATGGGAATGAACAGGTAAAAACCTTGGAGAGAGTGTACAAAAATCGGACCCTACATGACAACCATATTAGTCCAAAACAACAAAAAATAGTCAATAAAGAATCCAAACTATAGGATACAGGGAGGAATGATGATGACAACCACACCGAAAGGAAAAAATGTGGTGAATGATGGGACATAAAAAGGAAATTAAGGTGTAGACCCAACGTTCATGCATCCACCACCACCCCCATGAAGGTGACCACCGGTGTAAAGACTGAGCGAAGGGAGTCAACATCCTCCACAAATGGAGTAGAGGATGGAATATTATCATTCCCAAATCTACGAGCATGTTAAGGGGTTGTGTTGCCCCCAAGTCTAACACCAAGGTCCATACTAGGACCAAGGACGGGTGATAGGATACCGGGCACGCCGAAAATAAAAGGACCCAAACTCGAGAGAGCATAAATATACTCAAGTAACCATGATCCCAAAGGCCAACTAGTGCACAAAGAGCACACTCCTAAGAAACTCTATAGCCAAAATAAAAGAAAACCAAGGGGAGGATATGTGAGCTCCCGAATGCAGCATGTATGTCTCGCCTAAGAGAGGCTCAAAACTCCCATACACTACAAGCGGAGGTAAGTAACCAATTATAGTGGCCCTCAGCTTCAATGCATAAAGAAATTGTGTTGTCCAACCTCTACCTGGCTGGGACACCTACAGAATAACCCCTGCAAAGTTCCCCCTCGATAACCTAGGTAAGGCCACTAAGGTCACCTTATGTTGGAGCAGGGTCCCGCAGCTACAGGAGAAGCTACCATTTTGGCGAAGACGAAGAGATAAAGTAAAGCTACGATGTTGTAGCATGTTTATAGCTGCAGATCATAGCCAGAAACCGTGACTATTGGGATAGAGAATTCAAAGAAGACGCCAGTACTTGAGCGACCGAGAAGAGAGAGCTCACCCACTACATTGAAGGCAGCGGCGAAGACAGGAGGGCTCAGCTACCCTCATAAAGGAAAAGGAGCAATGAGGCCGAGGTATTGAAGAAGAAGGACAGAAGAGGGAAGCGGTGCACAGTACCCATGGTCAGCGTCGGGAAGCATGGAAGACTGCAGAGAGCAATGGTGTGACGGAAAGCGGCTACTCCAAGTACAGATATGCCGACTGTCACTAGTTAGGGTTTTTGGGTTACTGTTGGGATAGGCCCACAGTGTTGTAATGGCGAGACCTTTGGGCCGCCTTAAAAGGGATGTATTTTGTATTGTAAAAGGGTTGGACAATTTCATATTGTAAAAGGGTTGGACAGTTTTGTATTGTAAAAAGATTGGGTAGTTTGACAAATAGACACTTAGACAGCTGTATTATAGAAGCTAAGCTCTGGTTCTGTTATTAGCTGTAGTTATCTTACTGTAACCAGTAGCTGGCTCATTGAGCCTGTATGTAACAATCCGCAGGGATTGACAGAGAGGGAAGAGGATATTGTAGAGAAGCAATATAGAGGTAGAGAAGAGATCTAAGAGAGAAGGGCTCCAGGCTGTGTGCGGAGTTACCCAGAAGATCTCGAGTTGCATATGTGGTGTAGCAGAACTGTGTTTACTTCCCCTGAGTTATAATATAGAAACACAGTTCTGTGGACGTAGCTTCTACCTTGGAAGTGAACCATGTAAAATCAGAGTGTTATGTGATTGATTCTTGTGATTGTGTTTAATTATTCTATCTGTCACTCATTACATGAACTTTGCTGATAGTTAAATGTATGTATGTGTTATTCAGTTTACAGTATTATAGAAGGATAAATGCAGGTTGAAGTCTTTAAGTATTTTGTATAAGAGTTTGTCTATGCTTCACTCAAGATAGTTAAGAGTCACAGTGTTAGACTGCCTTGTATGTTGAGTCTTGTAAGTCGGACACAAGTAACGCTAAGTACGCTGAGTCACAGCGGTAGGATATCGCAGGGAGGTGATATCGCACCATCAGAGGAGCTGTGGTGCGTGGTACCACAGGTTGAGGATCGAGCGTAGGAGAGAGTTACGTGTTGCCAAGGACATGACGATGTGATAAGGCCAGAGTCATCACGAGTAAGAGGAAATTGCGCGTTGTGGAGAGAGACCTCGCGGGCTAAGAAGAGCTGCGAGACGCACATAGGATGCTACAGAACCTGGTCGAAGACACTTGAGTCTTTGGGAAACCCATTAGAATCACTTCAGGTGAGACTTTAGGTTGCTCCACGGTCTATCACTGAAAGGGCCAGTGAGCTAGGGGTGTTGTTGGTACATTACAGTAAACTCGGGTCTACCCAAAGCGACCAACAAATGGTTCCGTTGCTGGATTTGAACAAACTGAGCACTGATGTTATGTTGGCATCCTACTAGAGATGAACTCAACCAGTGGGTTGGGTCTAAGGAGAAATAGTTTTCCGAACAAGAGAACAAGAGTCCTAGACTGAGTACAGAGGACTGGTTACAAAAACATATCTTTATAGACCTGCATGCGATATTTTTTGCGACCTATGGAAACGAGCTTTACGACTGGTTATCAAAGTTGACTGATAAGAACATATTCAAGAAGAAAAGAAACATTGTCTGGACACCAGAGCTGATTCATATCGTGAAGAACCTTGATAACCCCATTACGAGGACAGTAGACTTCTGGCTTGCGAGTGTGCTAGAAGGCTTCGTCACAGAGTTTGCAGTTGAACAGAGAAAAAGCTTCAGCGAGGCTGAGTGGTACTTCTTCAAAGGATATCGCGGTAAGTACCTAAAATATTTAAACTTGTCCATTAAGATGTTATTACATGAAAAAGGAGTAATGGATATGGTTTCAGATCAATAAGTTAAGAAACTGTAATGTCATAAGACTTTGAGAGTGATTTTGATGACATTGGACGTACACATGGTGGAAAGAAATATAAAGTAGATTTTAGATCTCCCATATTTGAAGACAGTTTAGATAATATTAGACAACAGAGTCATATCCATACAGACAGAACAGAAGAGGGTATCCCTTACCACCCTTATACCCCATAGAAACAGACCAGGACACAGAACAATCCTGTAGGAACTCCATCTAGTAGCTCGCAGATAGTACATACTACCGCTACATCACCTCCACCTACACCGACGAGTGGTAGTAACACAACAAATCAACATCCACCACGTAGAAATAGAATGGGGGATGATATGAAGCTACATATCTTTAAGGGTACAGGGGCAGAGGACCCATAGCAGCATTGATTTCTATGTGAAGCCGTGTGGACCATTAAAGCAATTCATGATGATAATATTAAACTTGTACAGTTGGTCACCACACTGAGAGAACGAGCCTTAACATGGTATATGAAGTATGCCACAACGGTACCTAGAACACTTGTCTAAGTCAGGACCGCCATGATTAAATAGTTTAAGAAACCTAAGTCTAAGTCACAGTGCATTACAGAGCTCAAAGACATCAAACATCTACCTACAGAGTCATTGTGGGAGTTCGATTATAAATTCAAAGCCCTTATAGACCAAGTCAGCTTTGAGTTTGCGCCGGAGCAGCATAAGGAATGGTTTATTGCAGCACTGCTCCCTCACATTAGACTGCCATTAATGTAGTAGAAAATCCAGACATAGGATGATGCATTGGATATGGCAATGAAACTAGAGGCCTCACCTCTAGCTGAAACCAGCACATGTATGACAAACCTACAAAACTAGTTGGCCAATCTCACGTTACAGTTGCATGAGCTTAAGAAAGGGAAAGAGGTTGTGCAAGACATATGGTGCGTAAAGTGTAAAGCACAAGGCCATACTAAAGACAATTGTCTAGTCTTTGTAGAATATCTAGCAACTGGGGCTCCTAACCCCTTACCATAGACCCACGGGCCATGGTGTGAAATATGCAAAACGCGAGGACACCCACCTTAGCAATGCCCTCTACTTCAGAAGTACGTGCATACACCTAAGAACTTATACTGTGTCTTCTGTAAGTCTGTAGGCCATGATGAACACGATTGCTGAGCCTATTATCTCATGGTCAGGAGCAAGCAAGACTTGTACAGAGTCCAATCAGAAACACAGGGTCCAACAGCAGGACCACGGCATGATCCGGCTCATGTTGGCTGTGGAGGAGGATTCAGAGGATGAGGACGTGGAGGAGGATTTGGCCGTGGAGAAGGCTTTGGCCGTGGTCGTGGACCAGTCACTTGTTACAACTATGGAGTTCTAGGACATTATGCTAGGGATTGTTAGAGCCCCACCACCACATGTAACTATTGCAAATCTTACGATCACGCTATAGAAGAATGTCCTACCTTGATAGCTAAGATCAGAGAACCTAAGCCAACAGTACACCAGAAAATCCAGCTTATTGCTGCTGAGCAGGAAGAACCAGAACCAAGAGTCAACATTGTGACTCGTAGCAGTGCTTCCACCAGTGGGACATTGCAGGATAATAAAAAGAACACAGGTCGGGAGTGGGTGCGCAAAGCTCCTAACAAAGCAACACCACTTGACCTACAGAATAATAAACAGACATTTTAGGAAGCTAAGAATTTCTTTGATGACCCTATGCAATCAGGATCATAGGTACCACCTTCTAGGGGTGTACCGCAGCAAGCACCTTGTGGCGTTAGCCCTGTACATATATCGCAGGCTACCACATCGGGCACATGTGACGAGGACGAGTTGATAGGAAGTGTATAATCCTTCCTGCGGAGTTGTTTAAAACTCATGAGAAATGAGAAAGCTATCGAAGAACTTCAGCGCATCATAGATCAGTGTCAGCCATCTTCTTCCATGAGTAGTGCACAACGTGCTGTTCATAATATTATGGGACATACAAGAACATGAAGAGAGATGTGACTCACAGCACATGTTGGAGAATTTGAAATGGATGAGGTGATCCTAGATCTAGGATCAGAGGTAAATTTTCTGACTAAGCAGACATGGGAACAGATGGGTAGCCCTAAGTTAGTCAGATCACCTATCCATCTGAGATTAGCTAATCAGCAGTGGGTATCACCCCTGGGTTGATTACCGCAGGTGCCAGTTGACATTGACGGAGTTCGTAGCTCTATGGACTTTGAAGTTATAGAAATCATTGGTGATAGTAGACCATATCCAACATTACTAGGAATTTATTGGGTGATCAGTAACATGGTTGTTATCGACTTAAAGAGAATCCAAATGACCTTTGAGGACGCGCATATCTGGGTCATTGCACCGTTAGATCCTCTTCAGGGTCCTAGATACATTGAACCTATCCGAGAAGAGGAAGATGCACGTAACATGGAGAGTCTCTATCAGATGATCGTGAACCAAAGCGACTACATCAATCCAACCATAGAAGGGAACATTAGTTGGTGATGCAACAATTCATGCACATCGGATTCAGATGTTGTTCTAGAGAACTGGTAGAACAAACTTTACGAAGTCTCGGCACGCAGATGTGCATACATGACTAAGTCACTGCGATGGATTGGTGTAGAGATCAACGAGATTCGATCATTTCATGGTCTAACATATATCCAGAACTTTCTCACGCAGTTTGAACAACAAATTCCTCATGAGCAGAGGATCATAGCTATGGACCTTGCAGTCCAAGCCACACCTGCAAGATGGTGGTATGCACATAAAGAGAATATCGCATCATGGGATGATCTTAAGAGATTGATGGCAATCAGATTCTCTACTGATAGAGAGTATGTCCAGCAGAAACACCCAGGAGAAATTGACCCCAGGTCACATATTCAGACGTGTGAACAGAATTGGTCAGACATTCCCGAGGATGAATGGGTTCACCGATTCATTCACACTTTGGACACAGTTCCAAGGAATTGGTACACAGAGACTGAATTGCGCAAGGGAACGACTACATGGCCACTTATGATAGACATCTTTCTACTCACCTTCGCTTTTGAATCTGAGTATCCAAATGTTGATCAGGCCCTAGATGTAATAAAGATTACGATATTTGAGGATTGTACCCTATCAGTACATACTCAACCTGAGTGGGCCATCCAGTTAGAATATGCACTCTAGTGCTATAACTTCGAAGCAGAACCAGCAGATGAGGATCCTCGCAACATCAACATTCCAGAGTCAGAGGGGACTCATGATGTTGATGGGCCGAAGCTACAGATTCCAGCAATCATAGAACCGATCAAGATTAAACAGATCAATATTGGCACAGACACAGAACTGAAGTTTGCCTCTATTGGAGACTATTGGAACGATGAAACAATCGGACAGATTGCAGACTTGCTACATGACTATTAGGATCTATTTCCGACCAATTCCATAGAGATGAAGGGAATAGTCAAAGACCTGGGAGTAATGAGGATACCATTGAAAGAGGAAGCTAGACTAGTTAGGCAGCGTCCATATAGATTAAATCCACGCTATAAAGAAAAATTTAAGGATGAGATCGATAAGATGCTAGTGGTAAGCATCATTGAGCCCATAGAAGAGAGTGAATGGGTTAGTCCCATGGTCATGCAAGAAAAGAAAACCAAAGGAGACATTAGGATCTGTGTTGACCTGCGTAAACTCAACGATGCATTGCTTCATGATCCATTTCCGACAGCTTTCACTGATGAAGTATTAGACAATGTAGGAGGACAGGAGGTCTACTCCTTCACTGATGGCTTTTCAGGCTATCACCAGATCAAAATCCACCCAGAAGATCGACATAAGACCACTTTTGCAACAGAATGGGGCTCATTCTAGTATACGGTAATTCCCTTTGGTCTTAAGAATGCACCAACTATCTTTTCTAGAGTAGTAGTTGCTGTATTTAAAGAATACATCCATAAATTCTTAGAAGTTTATTTTGATGACTGGACTATATTTGGATTAATTGACAAGCACATAGGAGGTTTAAGACTGATGTTAGAGAAATGTAGGCAGTACCAAATTTCTCTAAACTTGAAAAAATGTATATTCTGTGTGCCATTTGGTATTTTGTTGGGTCACATTGTTTGCAGGCAAGGCTTGATGGTAGATCCCACAAAGATTGCCATCATTGTAAATCTTCCAGCATCCAACTCAGTCAAACAATTGAGGACAGTACTTGGTCATACCAGGTACTACAGAAAGTTCATCAAGGGATACGCAAATATTACAGCACCAATGGAAAAATTGTTAAAGAAAGATGTAAAATTCCTATGGAATGAGGAATGTCAGCAGAGTCTAGACACACTTAAAGAGAAGATGGTTACAGCACCCATCTTAGTATTTCCAGACTAGACTAAGCCGTTTGATGTACATGTGGATGCATCTGGCATCGCACTAGGGATTGTTTTAACACAACCAAGAGAAGGAGGTATCGATCATCCTATTGCATACTCCAGTAGAAAAGAACTACACCACGACAGAAAGAGAAGGATTAGCTATGGTGTACGTGCTACAGAATTTCAGGCACTACCTATTGGGTGCCTTGTTCAAGATGTTTACTGACCATTCCACATTGAAGTATCTGGTCAATAAGCCAGTGTTAGGGGGACGAATCTGCAGATGGTTACTCCTCTTTCAGGAGTATGATTTTGAAATCATTGTGAAACCAAGAAGATTGAATGCCGGACCCGATCATCTGTCGCGGATAGACTCAGGATAAGAGCCAAGTAATCTAGAGGACAATTTTCCAGATGTGCAGTTGTTTTCTATCCAGATCACAGATGAGTACTATGCTGACATCATTCACTTTTTCACTATAGGATGGGCACCTGATGAGTTTACCAGGAATCAAAAGAGGCAGTTGGTTGTTAAAGCAGCAGACTTCACCTTGATCGCAGGACAGTTATACAAGTTAGGTCCAGATGAAGTCCTGCGCAGATGTGTGATGCCGCATGAAAAGGAGGCTATTATCAGAGAAGCAAATTCAGGTACCGCAGGAGGTCATTTCGCAGGAAAACCGACTACACAGAAAATCCTAGCTGCAGGATTATGGTGGCCTACGTTGCAAAAAGACACTAAGGACTTTTGTAGATGCTGCGATATCTGCCAGAGGGTAGGAAAAACTTCATGACAAGATGAAATGCTGCTGTGACCGCAGATTACGCTGCGCGCATTTGACAAGTGGGCTATAGAATTTGTGGGTCCTATCATCCCACCGGGAAAATGAACTGGTGCGAGATATATCATCACTGGAATAGAGTACCTCACCAGGTGGGTAGAGGCCAAAGCAGTAAGAAATTGTGATGCTGCTACAGCCACACAGTTCCTTTTTGAAAACATCATCAATAGATTTGGATGTCCAGTAATTTTGATGAGCGATCAAGGCACACACTTCTTGAACCGCACCATTGAGGCCTTGATGGAAGAATTCTAGATACAGCACCATAATAGCACTCCCTACCACCCACAAGCTAATGGTACGGTGGAGGCCTTTAACAAGATTTTAGAAAATGCTCTTACTAAGATCTGCAACAGCCAAAGGAATGATTGGGACCTCAGAGTTAACAATGTATTATGGGCATATAGGACTACATGCAAGAAACTTACAGGACACACAAATTTCAGCTTGGTGTATGGACAGGAGGTTGTTATGCCTATGGAGTATATCCTTCCCAGTTTAAGAATTGCTCAGATCACCGGGATGGCTGATACAGACATGGTGCAGGAAAGGATAGCGCAACTGCTTGCCCTAGAGGAAGACAGCTTCATCGCCGGATTCCATCAGAAAGTGCAGAAGGCACGAGAAAAAGCTTGGCATGACCGACACATTAAGAGTAAGACTCTTCAGATCGGAGACCTAGTACTCCTCTATGACAGTAAGTTTATTAGGTTTCCAGGGAAGTTCAAGATGCATTGGTTGGGGCCATATCAGATACAGCAAGTTACAGAGGGAGGGGCCATTCAGCTCAGCAAACTGAATGGGGAGCTTCTTCCCACATTGATTAATGGCAGTAGGCTTAAGCTCTATAGTGACAGCCACTCCACCTCTTAGCCCTAACTCAGAATCGCAAATAGTGTAGATGTCCAGTGTAGTTGAAAGGAGGCATCGCACCGGGAATTAGTCTACACCGGAAGGTATTATAAGTATAAGGAATCACATAAAGATAGTTCATTTTGTGCAAGACATTAAGTGGCTTGCGAGAAAAAAAAACTGTTTAAAGTTTGTTTTGCACAAGAGAGGCGGTGTGACATCGCGGTAAGGCGATGATTCCCCGTGCCACATATCTAGTTTTGAAAAACAACAGAGGGCCAGTCAATTCACCTTCTGACAGGCAGTTAATGAAGAAATGACCGGTATACCTTAACCGTATATTTGACAACAACATATTAAATTTTCCATATTTAGTAAATATTCGACAAGACCGGCGCCTGCACACACACACTTCGAGGGAAATTGATCATATTTCAACATTTATTGAGGATCAAGATGATAGTTGTGGTCTCATCCATGCAATTAATATGACCGACGGGTTCAGCATAGATGACCGTTGCATTTGGGATTATAGCCTTCATCATAAAAGCAGAGATCATTCATTCATAACGATTAATTTTGCAAGAGCTGAGAGCTATAGAGTGCATTGTTAAGTTTCCCCTGTGCAGAGCTAATTCCGTTACAGAGTGCTGTGATTTCCATATTTCACAGCCATTTCCAATCCAGAGTATTCCACCAAGTGGGTTTTGTCCGAGGAGGAACCTATAGAAGTGATTTTGGAAAGGTTCGAACGTAGTGGCCTTATAGCTGCAATGACGAGGCCGCCTAAGGGTGTCACGCCAGGTTCATCATAGAAAAGACAGATGCCAAGGATGAGGAGCCAATCTCAGATAAGAGAAGTTCATAGCGCACCAGACTACATTGTGCCACGAGTTGAAGGCGCACCAAAGGTAAACATCCCCAAGAGTGGTAAGTTTCCTATTCCCATACCACCAATTGATTCTTGAGTAAAGGAAGATGGAGATCTATTAGGATATGCCACTGTTGTCAAATTTATAGATAATAACTTGGGAGACAGTAAGACATATACTCAGTTCCAGCCGGATCATTATCTCACGATTCAGAAGAACCTAAGGACAGGTGCAGATGAATATGTTCATATGGAACATGTCCATATTCTTGAGCTCTCAGGCTTGCTCAATTTGTTGAGAATACCACATTTTGGATGAGGTGCAGAGGTTAATGCCATGGTGCACGTCCTACTTTCTTGTGTACATGGAGGTTACCTCTGGCTGGTAACAAGGTCGACCTGAATGTCGACCTGATACACCGCATCATCGGGCTGTCCAAGACTGGTAAGGACCCTAAGACACATATAACAGGAAAGACCAAGGATTCCAAGCTACCACCAGCCCTAGTCGCCAAGTATAAACTACAGAGAGGAGGTCGGGCTTATGACATCACAAGCTTAACAGACAATACACTCATATTTACAGCTAGTGTACTTGCAGGCAGACTGTTAACCAAGGTTCACCCAAAGAAAGTCACGGGATCAGTAATCCACCTTGCCATACAAGTTGCAGAAGGTGAGCAGTTCAATTGGTGTTTATTTTTGTTAAATATATTTCAGCAAGATTGCTTGATAGCCTAGGATGAAGAAAACCACCCCTTCCATTTCTTGTGGCTGCTTATACTATGTGCATTCGTCGGGTGGAAGGAGCCGCCCCATACCCAGTTTCGACAGCTAGCAAGTGGCGAGCCCAGAGGCACGCACTATACCAACTTATGGGAGAGCAGCATCCCATCAAAGAAAAAGATTAATATGATAGTATTCTATGAATACTATAAAATATTGAAGACAATCATCCAAGAGATGCTGCGGATCAGCACAGAGACTGTGGACATATATGAGAACCGGCTTGATTTTATGGCAAACATCCATAGAATCTACTTAAGGCCAAAAAGGTCTAAAAGGGACGATTGGGCTAATGGTTTGTTCAGGATGACAGCATGGGATGTCGAAGACGTCATCAAAGACTTTGACAATGAGTGGAAACAAGCATTAGAATATACCACATCACTACCATCAAAGATCGCACAAACAGACCCACTGGACAAAGGAAAAGACAAAGAAGGGCAAGCATAGGCAGATACATCAGAAGTGCCACTACCAGGAGAAAAGAGGAAAGATCCAGAGGAGGCACCACTAGAATCACCAGTGAAGAATAAAAAGCAGAAAGCCACAAAACTACCTTTGAAGACTGCATTGACAGAGGATGACTATGAACTCATGGCAACGAGAATGCATGACACGTTCAAGGACTCATTTGAGGCGATGCAGACATCGCAGGAAAAGATACACAACATGGTAGAAAAGTAGCTTCTGGAGTTAAAAGAAAGTACTGAGAAGACTGCCAGGATACAGGTTCCACCAGAAAAGGCGACAGCAGTAGGAAGCGCAACACAGACGATTTCCCGCAAGGAAATCTTGGAAAACGATCACATCAATACAATCTTGATACCACCAGGGAGCATCTGATTCCCTGCTTCAATGATGGACGTACAGATACAGATTAGGCAACCTGTCGAGGTTAACCTTGCAGAGTTTCACATCAATCAGTTACAAATGATCCAGCAGCAACTAAGCGTAGAGCTCAGGGATAGAGAGCTAAACACACAGCTGAAAAAAAATAATGCAGCACTCGCCACCAACTTTCAGAAAAAGGCAGACGAGTTAAGAACCTATGAAGAAAGAGAACAGGATCTCTCTCAAGTCCTACAGAGCATCGCATTGGAGTTACCCCAATGTAACATTGAGTTTTCCTTGCCTCTCCCGCAGAAGGTAAGAAGAGTTGCAGATAGAGCAAAGGCTCTGGAAGAAATAGTGACCAGGATGGAAGAAACAGTGGCCAAGATGGAGGAAGACCACAGAGCACAGATTGCTGAGCTCGAGGCTTGAGCACCAGGAACCCCCCAGGAAGACAAGGAAGCAAGAGTAGAGGCCTTTTGACTCACTTATGTACAGATGAAATCTCACATAGATGATGCACTGTCAGTGCTAGCTGATGCGACGAACACATGGTCGGAGTTAGATGAGCCTTTCGAGAAAGTAGAAATCCAGCAAAGTATTCAGCATATAGAGAATACCGTAGCAGCAATGAAGGAAGAAATTAAGAGCTTAGAATCTCTTCCAAAGATGAGAAAGACGACAGAGATGAACCACTTGCAGTAGGAAGCGCAGCGGTTGAGAGCAAAGGAGATACAGATCAATGACCTGCTTCAACCATATCAGGAAAAAATCACAGAGCTAGTCGATGCGGTTGAGCAAAAAGTTAGGGAGTTCACTACCACCAGAAATGAAATTGATGCAACAGAAGACTCCAATATTAGTCAAGCTATGCTTGACTTGGCACAAGAGCATGTCGTAGCTATGCAGAACGAAGTCGCAGGACTTTGGGACAAGTTTCAATGGACTTCACAGGAAGCCAAGGAGAAGCTACAGCAGGAGAATCCCGCTGGTAGTGGCTCGGGGATGAGCCACAAGTAAGTGTTAGGGGACTGTTGGAGTAGGGTCCCGTAGCTACAGGAGAAGCTACCATTTTGGTGGATAAACAGTTTTAGCGAAGATGAAGATATAAGGTAAAGCTACGATGCCGTAGCATGTTTCTAGCTGCAGATCAGAGCTAGAAACCGTGACTATTGGGACAGATAATTCAAAGAAGACGTCAGTACCTAAGTGGTTGAGAAGAGAGAGCTCACCCACTGTATTGAAGGCAGCAGTGAAGACAGGACGGCTCAGCTACCCTCATAAAGGAAAAGGAGCAACGAGGCCGAGGTATTAAAGAAGAAGGACAGAAGAGGGAAGAGATGTACATTACCCATGGTCAACGCCAGGAAGCATGGAAGACTGCAGAGAGCAGTGGTGTGATGGAAAGCGGCTACTCCAAGTGCATATATGCTGACTGTCACTAGTTAGGGTTTTTGGGTTACTGTTGGGACAGGCCCACAGTGTTGTAATGGCGAGACCTTCGGGCCGCCTATAAAGGGATGTATTTTGTATTGTAAAAGGGTTGGACAGTTTCGTATTGTAAAAGGGTTGGACAGTTTTGTATTGTAAAAGGGTTGGGTATCTTAACAGGTAGACACTTAGAGAGTTGTATTATAGAAGCTAAGCTCTGGTTCTGTTATTAGCTGTAGTTATCTTACTGTAACCAGTAGCTGGCTCATTGAGCCTGTATGTAACAATCCGCAAGGATTGACAGAGAGGGAAGAGGATATTGTAGAGAAGCAATATAGAGGTAGAGAAGATATCTAAGAGAGAAGGGCTCCAGGATGTGTGTGGAGTTACCCAAAAGATCTCGAGCTGCATATGCGTTGCAGCAGAACTATGTTTACTCCCCCCGAGTTATAATATAGAAACACAGTTCTGTGGACGTAGCTTCTACCCTAGAAGTGAACCACGTAAAATCAGAGTGTTATGTGATTGATTCTTGTGATTGTGTTTACTTGTTGTATCTGTCACTCATTACATGAACTTTGCTTACAGTTAAATGTATGTATGTGTTATTCAGTTTACAGTATTATAAAAGGATAAATGTAGGTTGAAGTCTTTAAGTATTCTATATAAGAGTTTTTCTATGTTTCACTCAAGATAGTTAAGAGTCGCAGTGTTAGACTGTCTTGTATATTGAGTCATGTAAGTCAGACACAAGTAACGCTAAGTACGCTGATTTGCAGTGGTAGGATATCGTAGGGAGGCGATATCGCACCATCAGAGGAGCTTTGGTGTGCAGTACCACAGGTTGAGGATCGAGCGTAGGAGAGAGTTACGTGTTGCCCAGGACGCAGCGATGTGATAAGGCTAGAGTCATCAGGAGTAAGAGGAAACTACGCATTGCGGAGAGAGACCTCGCGGGCTAAGAAGAGATGCGAGACACACACAAGATGCTACAGAACCTCATCGAATATACTTGAGTCTTTGGCCAACCCATTAGAATCACTTTGGGTGAGACTTCAGGCCGCTCCGTAGTCTGTCGGAGAAAGGGCCTGTGAGCTAGTGGTTTTGTTGGTACACTACAGTAAACCTGGGTCTGCCCAAAGCAACCAACACCTTAATATAATCAATTCTTAGGCAGATAGTCGCAGGAGGGATTGACCATATGAGCAGGGTAGCAAAGCCTGAAACTCTCGAAAGAGCCCCTAGATATCAATACAATCCTGGAAATATCTCCGGTGCTACTCAGTTATGACTAGGGATCATCCCAATCAATAACCGCTCACACTGCCTCATGCTTAACTCCCTTTTGAGAGGAGGATCCTAAGAAACACCAGTTATACCAAGGAATTTCACACTCTCACCTGGACATACACATACATGTTGTTGTTTAGTGGTCTTGGAGAATTTACTCACAATGAACTATTCCAAGCCCTAAAACCTAATCTTGTTGATGCACCCTATAAAAGAAAAGAGTGTAATTCATTTTATTATGTGTTGATTTTAATTGGCTATAATTACTCAAAGGGAAATTCCCATGCAACTAATGACATTATGACTCAGCAATGAAATAAATATGCACACCATAACAAACAATGCTAAGTGCAATCTTTGTCAAATGAAAAATAGGGTATGCCACTACATGATATGCATAAATATATATTCCTTTCCGAATGAAAATTCAATCCTTCCTATATGATATCCTAAACACAACTCTCATCCCAACAATCCCATGCAAGTACCTCCTCAAATCCATATCTAAGATGCAACTAAGAGTGCAACTACTTTGTATTTTTCAATATAAAAGAATGAAAAATGCAATAAAAGTCATCTAAAACTCTCAGTCTCTGCAGCAAGTATAAAAAACAAGCCCATCAAGACACCAAGACAAAAAAGAGTAATGCACTAATGAAAAAACAACAAGGATAAATGACTAAAACTAATTTCAAAGAAAAATCAATGAAAAAGCAGTCTTTGGTCACACAAGAAGCATCCAACAGACAACATCAGACCCAAGGAAGACCCAACCACACTCACAACCCACACAACAACTTCCCACAACATCAAACTCACCAAAAGGGAGGATTTACAGGATTGTTTAAAGAACAGCTGCATATGTATGTAACTTTTGGCCAAAAATCCGCGTATGTATGCGACTTTTGGCCAAAAACCCGCGTATACAAAGAAGCCAGTGTTAAAAAGCAGGCCAAGGCCAAACCAATAAAGGGGAGCGTTAATGGACAAACATACTATAAAATGCAACACATAAATAGGGAGAAACAAAGAGCAAGTCAATAATATCAAGCCCATTGTGCCCGCAAACCCCCAGATAAAAACAAGGAACTCCCTAGCAGAGTCGTCAATTCTGTTACGGAGAGAAATTCCTATGGCTTGGGGTATCACAATAGACAGCTTGACTCCATAAATCAATCCTTTCCAATATGCAATAGAAATTAAATGTCTAACACTAAAGGATCAGACCTCGTACCTTATTCTGGACGGTTGAAGTAGATCCCCATTGAGCTTTCCAATCTTCAGCTTGAATTGATCTGTTACTTCCTTAACAACAAGTAAACAATACAAGCATTCTATATATCATGGTGTTAGATCTATTCTAGCATATATAATCAATAATGTAGAAGCATTTGACATAATCCCATGGATAAAATATTCATTCAAGCACACATTATTGGACAGGAAAATATATTTCTATTAATATAAATCAGAGATTACAAGGTACAACCTCTGATGGGACGTCTGCGAACCGAAGAAACTGAATCCCCCACTTGGGCCTCCACCACCTCAATCCTACATCTCTCAATAGCAAGCTCACCAGAAAAAGGCAAGCTTGGTAATAATACACTAGTGCTCCAAGGGACAAAGGGATGCAGACTCAAGCATAAGTTCCAGCAACAATGGACTATAGTTTCTTTGCTCTCAATTCTCTCTTCTTTCCTTCAATGTACCAAGGGGTTCCTTATCTAGCTTCCAAAGGGGTAATGAAAGTTCGAATCCAAGCGATCTCAAGGCATAGGGAAGGCTAGGAGTCAAATGAGTCAGATCCATGTCAAGGAAAAATCCAAAAGGATTTGGATTATGCACACATCCCGATGTACACGGTTTTAGTGGTCAAACCCGTGTATATAAGCACTTATAGGTTTAGAAGTCACGTATATAATTTTTCATATGTTTTTAGGGATGATCAAGGAAACATCAAAGGACAAAAATTTGTCCATAGGGTCTAAGTAGTCTGCATCAGGACAGGGGAAGGCCATACAAAGTGTGATTCACCTAGAGTGGTGAAATCCACTATAACACACACCCACCAAGTTAGGCTCGCAGGCCAAGAGATTTTCATCAAATTTAACATCTCTTCTAATGATTATATCATGTGAATGGGGATGAAGAAGTCTATAACCTTTTACATCTTTAGAATATCCAACAAATATGCACTTTTCACTTTTAGGCTGCAATGCTTTCTGTTTTTCATCCGGAATGTGAGCCCATGCTTCACAACCAAACAAATGAAAGTGACTTACATCTAGTTTAATTTTAATCCATGCTTCTTTCGGTGTTATACCTTGGAAAAATTTAGCAGGTGTGCAATTAACTATGTAATTTGCACAATTTATGGCCTTAGCCCATTATTGAAGACCGAATCCCCTAGATTGGATCATACAATTAGCCATTTCTTTTAAAGAACGGTTCTTCCGTTCAGGTACACCATTTTGTTGTGGTGTATATGGAACAGTATGCTATTGTTGGATTCCTTGTTCAGTGAAAAAAGTAGTGAACTTGTTGTTAACATATTCTCCTCCATTGTCATATCTTAAATTAATAATTTGATGACCAGATTGTTTTTCAACAAGGGCCTTGTAGGCCAAGAACATGTTAAATACTTCACTCTTAAGTTTTAGGAAGTAAACCCAAGTGTGTCTAGAGTAGTCATCAATGAAAGTTAAGAAATATTTGAAACCAAAAAAGGAAGCAGATGGAAGAGGGCCACACAAGTCACTATGCACAAGCTCCAAGGGAACTGAGGCGTGCCAAGAGGCATGTTTGTCGAAACTATCTTGATGATGTTTTTTGAGTACACACTCGGAACAAACACCATCCTTGCAAGATACCAGTGGAAGATTAGTGACCATATTGTCTTTTCATAGTTGTTGCAATGAGCGATAATTTAAGTTACCAAATCGCTCATGCCAAAGTTTGCTCAAGTTATCACTATGAGCAACAAAAACTGAAGGAAAATGTGATGACCCAAAGTTGTTAAATTTGTACAACCTGTTAATATCATCAATAGTTCCAGTAGCAAGGACATTTTGACGATTTTAAAATCCTTGATTACAACTTGGTGAGGTGTAAACGTCACAGTTTTACCTTCACCTAAATGAGTAATTTGATAGACTGATAAAAAATTGCAAGAAATTTTTGGAACACATAGTACATCACTAAAATGACCATTTTCTACTGGAACTGTTCCAGATCCTACAACACTTAGAGATCTATCATCACCAACAAATATTTGTTTGGTGTTACATTCATGCATAGTAGAAAATATGGATTTATCCTTAGCCATATGATAAGATGCTCTAGAATCAATGAGCCATTCAATTGAAGTAGAATAAGAAGATGCAGTATAAGAGTAACCAGAAGCACAAAGTGCATGTCCATGAGAGGTAGATTCTGAAGATGAATCTAGGTTGATGTGGTGCTTCTTCATTGCTGCTTCCAAGGCTGCCATCTTCTTAAAACACTTAGATTCATCATGATTATCTTTCCCACAAAAATTGCAATGGCGCTCAGTCTTGTTTTGTTTTTGCTTGGATCCTTTGTCATTTTTTAAAGAAGGAGCTGACTGAGAAGGTTTGGGACCCTTGTTGTTTTGCTTACTATTGGGAAAATTCTATTTCTTGGGAGGCTTGGACTTTTCTTTCTGTTGGGACAATAAGGATTTCCCAAATGTATCTGCATTGTTAATTATTCCAAGATGAATGGGTTTATCTTGCTCTCTAATTAAGGAATCACAAAAGGATTCAAGGCTAGGCTCTTGATAGCTAGCTGTGGTCAAGATTCTTTCATGGAGTAGAATGTTGATACAAAAAAAAAATATGCAGGTCCAAGTTTTGAAAGAATATGGTATATACATTGTTTGTCTTCTTTCTTAATCTTGCATTCTGCACATAATAGTCTAAGAGTTTTATACCTAGATAAATAGTCTTGAATGCATGAAAAATCATTTGGATTAAAGGAAAGCAACTCATTCTCAAGTTGATGACCCCGAATTTCATTGTGTTTTCCAAACACAGATTCCAACTTTTCCCAAGCGAGATTAGGTTCATCAATTCCAGATATATGGAATCACAAATCAGTAGAGATTGACATCCCAATCAATCCACGATCTTCATCGCATCTATTTTCCCTTTTAATTTTCTTATCATAATCAATGGGTTATGTTTCTTTCTTTGAGGTTATCCTAAAAAGTCCCCTAATTCGCAGAACGTCCTCCATACAATATTTCCATGAGAAATAGTTAGAACTTGTAAGTATAATATCACAAGGGGCGGCCATACTGTAAAATAATGGATGAAAGAACAGAAACTAACTGTCTAGATGCAAAGAGCTCAAAAAAGTATGCGGTTTAAAAAAAATGACACTTAAAACTGATTCTGGATGATGAAGTTATGGTTGATCAAAGAAAAAGTTGAAGATGTCCCGAATAGTGACGTGGCAGATATTAACTTGACCAACTAAAAAAGGAAGCCCCCTCTTTCCAAGATCAACCTTTGACAATCACTTTTACATTAAAGTTGCTTTGAAGTGAATCACTTTTGTAGAATAAGTGATGTTCACTTTTACAATAATGTGACTTTTAATTAGTGCGGCAATAAATTAAAAGACTTAAGTGACTCACTTCTATTTTATTTTATTTATGTGAGATGCACTTTTACAATAAAGTAACTTGAAAATAGAAATTGCACATCACAAAAAAATGAAAAACAAAAACAATTTTTTTTTTCCACTCAATGGGGTTAGATCTTGGTTAGATTACCCGTAAAATCTACGTTTTCAAGTTTTCTCGTTGTTTCTGATTTTCCGTGATCGCACAAGGTGCACGGCAAAGAGCATACATAGTTGAGAAGACAAGAAGAAAAAAAAACTTTCCCTTACTATTTCTGATTTGCTACGATCGCGCAAGGTGCACGGGAAAGAGCATATGCAGCCAGGGAAGGAAACAATATGATACTAAAACAAAAAATATCTAATAATAAACTGATAAAATATGAGATATTTACAAAAAACAAATCCGTCACTATAACATTATAGCTTTAGATTTGCCGAAATGGGTGTTTCTGGAGAAAATGGAAATGGTTTTCGGTGAAACGAAAACTATTTCCCAATGGAAACGGTGCTCTAGACTCAATGGAATAGCTCCCATAGGCCACAAATGCACAAAAATATAGAACCAGAAACCCTTTCAAAGTTTCAGCAACACTGGTTCCAGATCTTGATCAAAACCGAAAGCAGTTCTTCATAAAAGCTTTGATACCATGTTCGGGTACACAGGGTATTCCCAAAATACCAAAAACCTTGAGCAACCACTTCACACAAATAGAGTACAGATCAACACACTGATGTTTGTCATGTGGTTAAAACCCTTGAGAAGGAAATAGTCCACGACCCCATCCAAATAGCTACTTGGAGAAATTTATTATGAAAAAGAAAGAAAGTTACATGAGCTTCTCATAATCAATCAACTAGCCAAGGACCCTCTATGATCTTTAAATAGAGATCATAGAACAATTGGGTGTTAAGCCATAGATCAATGGTAGGTATGATCTAAGAGAAGTTGAACCGTCGTATCACTCTATGTCCAGAACATATCGTGACCGTCAGATTAGAATATTTTCAAATGCATACTAATGCATACTAAAGAAACACACTTTTACCTAACATACATATAACACAAGTTGATCTTAACTAACTCTTGAGTGTCTAAATATCCTAACACTCTCCAAATGATCGAAGCATCTGAGACTCAGTCGAAGTCCCACTATGACTACCATGTCTATCCACACACCTTTAGCATGGGGGACCTAGTCCTCATCTATAACATAGCCAATGATAAGATAGAGAAAGAGAAGTTTTATTCCATGTGGTATGGCCCATATGTCATCCATTGATGTGATTACAAGGGGGCATATATCCTTACTGACTCTGAAGGAAACCTCTTGAATAATTCCCGCAATGGGCTCTACTAGAAGAGGTTCTATTCCTGAAGTCGCTCACCATGACTACCCCTATATCAGAGTTTTTTTTTTTTTGCATTGTTCTTTCAACAATTCTCACAATTTGTTTCTTTGGTTGTCCTAGATGGATCCTACCTGACCTTGCTAAGTTGGTTTCACTGATGGATCAAGTAGATGGTCTCCTTATCTCGCCTTAGCTGCATGGGTAATTTATTCCCTGTCACATGAGTTGATCCATATCAACAGAATGTGTGTTGGTGTTTCTATAAACAACAAGGTCGAGTACGATGAAGTCGTTGGTCTCCTAATCGCCACCCTCCACTTATGTATTCATCACCTTGATGTCTTCTTAGACTCCCAGCTGCTTGTCTCGCAGTTGAATCACTACTATTGGGTACACGATCCTTGCCTCTTTAGAAAGTTCCTGTGCACCAGACACTTGGTTAGACATTTCGAATCCATTTCATTCATGCATGTTCCCAAAAGTCTCAATAGTGTAGTAGACCGAATTACTAATGACGTTCTAGAGTGGCACATCAATCATCGCATATAGAAAATTAACTACATCATGCATCATTATATAGTCATGCATACATATGTCATATACATCATATAGGAATCATCATTATCATAAAAGAGACTCATAAAAACCNTCATAAAAACCCTTAAAAACACATTAAAAGGTGCATCCACATGCATATATATATATATATATATATATATATATATCATATCATAATGTTCAGTAGAAAATGAGAATTTCAATAGGATTTATCTACAAATCATACATATCACACAAAAATCCCCATACACCAACCCATTGGGGTAAACATCACAAGCTACTAATTCGAGTCCTCCTCAGACTCTGTGTCCTCATCTGTGTCCTCCTCCTCATCGAAGTTCTCCTCCTCCATTGGCACATCAACCTATGCTGTTGCACTGACATACTCAGTAGTGACCGTGATCCTCCTCATGAGAGAGATCCACTCTATAGGAGCCTTGTAGCACGCGACTATCAAATCATTGTTAAGGTACTGCCACCCATCGTCAATGACCTCCTAAAGAAACCTCTCTATGTTCAACTGCAGTGAGTCCAATGTCATACTCTATCTATGTTTATTCCCATGAGCGAGTGGATCTAAACCCTTCATCCTACCCCCACATCACTCGTACCCAACTGGAGGATGCAGCCCCACTTGTGCACATGCACGCAGTATGTCATCAGTATCTATCACACACATGATCTAGCTACGACTAATATAGAAAACTATATATGAATGCAACCACAAAAGAACCATGTATACATACCATTAGGTCCCCAGACCCACCCTAAAGGTTGAGGCATCTCCGGGTCTCCTCGGTAATCCATCCTAGCATATGGACAGTACTCTATGAGGACTGGAAGCTTCCACCACTATGTAAAAATATCCCAGGTGAAGAAGAGACCTAACAAGCCACCTCCCTCTCTTATAATGATCTTGCAGCACCTCACAATGTGAGGCTCAGGAGGTCCCCCATCACACATTGCCAGATGCGATCACAATCTAGGCAGACACTCAAAGAAAAATGAGTACAATAAGGAGGGGAAACACAAATCCCCACCCACCAATCTAGCATATTTCATCCCATACCAAACCATAGTCAAGTACATCTCATCCCATGCATAGTAGGTGCCCCTCAGCACACTCTCCACCATTAGTAGTTGACCACATGAGATCTTAACCAGCCTCATCGATCCTAGTTTGTGCAACACCATAGCTTCCACTTCTTGAGTCTCCAGACTCTAGATGTTGGACACCAGTATGTATGAATTATGCACATTTTCTGAGGCATAACAATTTCTGTAGAAAATGTCATCCATCAGCACCCCCCTTGGGAGCTTCGAAGTTGTTTCCTCTATCACACCCAATAATGGAAGGCCAGTCAGAAAATGCACATCTTGGAGGGTAATATCCAAACACTCACCCTGGATGATGAAACACTCGACGTCACGGTTCGAGTAGCTCATGAGCTTGTCTAGCAAAATTTTTGCTGAACACATCAATGAGATCTAAAAGAACTTTAACATCCCATGTCGAGTGAGTATATACTTGCCCCATCATCATCCATCTCTTCTCAAAGGTCCCCAATTTCTCTCTCTCATCATGCAACTTGAGGCATATTGCACATACACATAGTACCTATCTGACCCATTCATGCAAAAATCCTCATTCTAGGCTAGGTCGCACCTATTTTCCCTTTTCGTGCAACCCAAGTCACACAAAAATGTTGAACAGGTGTGAATGGGCCGCTCTTATCCCCTGAATAGGTGTGACCTGTGTCAAGCCTATCTCCCCAACATGTGCAACTAGGTCATTCATGTCTTCCTGATAAGTGCAACCTAGGTTGATCCTTTTCCCTCAAAAATTGTGACTCAACCCTGAGAACCCTTCAGGATCTACCATGCCCCCCAAAGTGAGGAAAATAAAAAAGTACACCACTGAAATTGATAGGCTCAGTGAGAGCTCTTACATGCAAGTCACAGATCGGAAAACCTCCAGCTGATTCGGAAGAAATCAACAATTTTGTTTTGGGGTCCTCCACTCCAACTCAACACTACATAGTCAAAATTACACATGACATGTTTCCCACCTATTTATAGGCCTCCATTTGGTCTAAGTTTTCTTTAATGCACCATAGAGCCATCCTACACCTATTTTTCACAGCATTCACACCATTGGATTTGGTCTTTCATCCTCTATCTATTGACGAGACCCACATCTCATGCTCTCCCTGTGATTTTTCGGGCCATTTCCTATATTTACCTCAATTTGCATGCCACCACGCAAATAAAACCTTGTATGTATTCGAATGTTCACAAGCCATTTGCTCCATCCATACTACACAACTGACCTTATTTTTACTACCATCCATCATCCAGCAAGGAGGCCCCATCCATGTTCCACTGTTATTCCTATCAGCCATGTTCACAACATGGGATAAACAGATTCTATATTTGTAGTAGATGATTCCTTCCAACACCTTATACCTATCATCATGGTTAGCCCCATCAAAAAGTTCACAAGAAAACTTATCCTTGACATATTCTACTTCTAAAATAGCTTTCCAATATTCTGCAACATCCATTAGAGAAATAGAAGGTCTTCTAGATAAGGCATTTGCTACCACGTTATTCTTTCCCTTCACATATTCAATATAAAAATCAAATTATTTAATCTTACTCACCTGCTTTTGTTTCCTTTCGTTTATATCCTTTTGAGTGAGGAAGTACCTTAAGATGTTATAGCCAGCCTTGAAAACAAACTTATTTCCCACCAACTATTGCCTAAGCTTGAGTAAAACATGAATGGTGGCTAACATTTCTTTGTCATAAATAGAGTAAATATTCTCATGTGGTTGTATATTCCTACTCTTGAAATCTATTGGGTGTTTTCCTTTGTTTAGGACCACTCCAATGCCCTCCACTGATGCATCACACTCCAAGACAAATGGTTTAGAAAAATCAGGCAATGCAAGAATATGAAAATTTCTCATTACCTCTTTCATTCTTTGGAAATTATTTCCAGCCTCTTCATTCCATTGGAAAGCATCCTTCTTTGTCGAATTAGTGAGAGGTGAGGTGAGTTGGGAGAACCTCCTCACAAATTTTCTATAGTAGGTACAAATCCCAATGAATTCTTTCAATTCAGTGAGATTTTTGGGATGGGACCATTCTAGGATGGATTTTACTTTTTCCAATTCCACCTTCACACCATATTGACCAATGATGTTTCCAATATACAAAAGTTTTGTTATACCAAACTCACATTTTGATATCTTAGTAAACAAGGATTGATCATGCAAAATTTTTAATACCACTTCTAGATGATGCAAGTGTTCCTTCCATGTTTCACTGTAAATAAGAATGCCATCAAAGAAAACTAATACAAACTTACTAAGTTTTTTGTGGAAGATATTTTTCATGCATGATTGAAATGTGGAAGGATCCTTTTGTTAGAATAATCAACCCATAGTTTACCCACTTAGACATTAATTCCATTATTTTTGTCTTATTTTCCTAGTTCATGTGTCCCACCTTGTGCAAGTTGCTATTTTCCTATCCATAGAGGTCAAACTTGCCTTATTTGACTCATGTAGTGCATGGGAGAGTTAAAGGAATCAATTCTTCTTTATTCCTGGCCTCCTAGGCGCCCTTCTTCTTTTTCTGCTTTATTGCCTGCTTTTTCAGTGTTTTAAGGCAAAAAGGAAAAGCTAGACTAGGTGAGGTTGACTTGTTTTTTGTCCTACACATCCTCCTCTCTTTTCTCCATGAAAAAGCATGTATGAGCTGCCATTACACCACTCTTTAGCTTGCCTATTCCTTTTTTCCAATTCGTGAGCTCCATGATATATTTGGGATCAGCTTTTTACACCTATGGGGGATTTGCTTATTTTTGGTAAGCCTGCTTTATGCTAGATTTGGATGCCTCCTCATGCATTCGATTTCTTGATGTATTCTATTTATTCAGCAACCTATGTTATTACAGAGTTGGCTATTGTACACTTACATAATACAGTTTAGTGTTACAGCTCCATTTTCAATCTCTTTTGTGAGTGATTTTGCATGATCAATTGATAATTGTTGTGAGTAAAATTAATCTATTGATGGCCTTAATTTACACATGGTATCAAAGCCCTTGTAGGTTGTTTCTCTCCTTCAAAAATTGTTTTGCAGGTTCGACATCAAAGACTAGGAGCCTTCTACTGACAGCCGGGACATATTTTCTAGAGCTATGGATCAATCACAGAAAACTATCTTGTCTCCCTTCAATTTATTTGAATGGAAAGCAGAGATGGAGATACTATTGAGAGCGAAAGGCCTCTACAGGGTGACTATGGCAACAAAATCAAATCCCAATGCATCTGCAGAGAAGATAAAATGGCACAACAGGAGGGATGAGGCTTATGGCCTCCTGTGCCTGAGTATTTCCAGAGACCTCCTTTTCCATATTGATGGATTGAAATCACCGAATGAAGTATGGGAGAAGCTTGCTGATATTTTTGGAAAGACAGATGAGATGAGGGGACATCAAATAAAAAATGAGCTGATTTCTCTGAGTCCAACAAGCTTTGAATCCCTGTAGCTATATTTCTCCAAGTTCAAAGCACTAGTTTTGCAGCTGAAACAATGTGGTATTGAAAAGAAAGATGATCAAATCGTACTGGCCATCCTCTCAAAGCTGGGCCCTGATTATTCAGTGTTTGTTTCGACCTTCTATGCCACAAAACTGACAGCTCGATCCTGGAAGATGCCTAGCCTTGTAGATTTCATGGAATCTCTCACATAAGAACAGGACAAGTTGGTGAAGATGGGGACCATCAAACCATCCAAAGATCAAGCTTTGATTGCTGGAGATTCAAGGGTGGATTCAAAAAACAAAAAGAAAGCTAAAAATACACCTGAGCAAAAGAGAGACAAGAACCAGTCTCTGGAGGATCTACAAGGTCCCAAGAAGAATAACCAAAAGAAGAAGAACAAAGGTGAAATGAACAAGTGCGCATACTGCAATAAGGGAAATCACTCTGAAATCTCTTGTATGAAAAAACAGATAGACATGCTGACCAATCTCCTGGAGAAGAATGGAATCTCCCTTCCAGAAAGCTCAAAGAAGAGAGAAGGAGGATCAAGTTCAGATGACAGAGAGAGAGTTCATGCTCTAGTTGCTGGCACATCAAGCTCACCCAGTTTTATAATTGATTCTGGAGCTTCAAGACACATGGTTTTGACTAAGGAGGCCTTCTCCTCACTGGATATGTCGAAAGGACCATCTATTGTACTGGGAGATGACTCTCTCACTGAAAGTAAAGGGAAAGGAAGGATAGATCTTGATCATGGTCAGTTAAGCAATGTGCTATATGTCCCTGGTCTCGCCTCCAACCTCCTGTCAGTGTACCAGATGACCCACACTGGGTCTCCTAAGAAGGTCATATTCTCCCCCGATGAATTTGAGATCACAGAGATTTCAACTGGTAGATTCATTGCAAAAGGAGTTGCGAATCATGCTCAAAAGGTATACATGTTCTCACACTTCCTACCTTACTCAAACCCCTCTGCTCTTCTCATTCATGCTAATGAAGCCAGCAAGCTGTGGCATGAAATATTTGGCCACCTTAACTACAAATATCTTTCTGATCTTAGTGAAAAAGAGATGGTCATATGGTTGCCCAAGATAAAATTTTCCAAAGGAGCCTGCCAAGGCTGTATCCTAGGAAAACACCCAGAGCATAAGTTTGAGAGAGCTAGTCATGAGAGAACCTCTGTACCCCTCGAGCTGATCCACAGTGATGTTGCTGGCCCATTTCGTCATATGTCCATGAGTCAGGCCAAATATGCATTGACCTTGATTGATGATTTTTCCAGGTATTGTTGGGTTCACTTCCTGAAACAAAAGTCTGAAGTTTTTGGCCTATTCAAAGTCTTTAAGGATTTGGTTGAAAACCAGTCTGGAAGGAAACTCAAGGCCCTCAGATCTAACAATGGTGGTGAGTATGTCAAGTTTGAGTTTATTAACTATTGTATATATGCAGGTATTCAGATGTAGCATTCTATCCCTTACACACCACAGCAAAATGGTGTTGCTGAGAGGAAGAACAGATCACTGAAGGAGATGGAAACATGCATGATGGAGGCCAAAACTTTGCCACCAAAGTACTGGGACAAAGCTATCAACTGTGCAGCCTATATTCAGAATAGTGTGCCTCACAAACAACTTGATGGTATGACTCCCTTCGAAGCATGGAGTGGGCACAAGCCAGATGTGACCCATTTCAGGATTTTTGGCTCAAAGGCATGGGCTAGAATCCCAACAGAGAAGAGGAAGGATTTGCAGCCCCAAAGCCAAGAGTGTCTTTTTGTTGGATACTCTGAAGATTCAAAAGGGTACAATTTGATAAATTTGAGCACAAATAAAGCCTTCATCGAAAGGTGTGTTCAGTTTGAAGAAGAACCCCTTGCAGAAGTGGAAGTTGGTGAAGCATCTTCACCACCTGAACCTCAAGAAGTAAGTAAAGAGTTTGTTGAACATGCTGATTCTTATTTGTATTATGGATATGAGTTTATTGCAGACCCTAACAGCCCCACAAGGACAAAATGGGCATCCAAGACACTACATGCAGCAGGTGAGCTAGCTGGGGATCCCAATGACCCAAGGAGGACTAGATCTCAATTTGAGAGTGGTCTGTGCATGAAGGATCCTATGTTTGCTGAAAAATGCTATTTGATGGTGGAGTCTGATCCTCAAACATATGAAGAAGCAGCAGGAGATCCAAGATGGCAAACAACCATGAAGGAGGAGTTCAGCTCACTCCAGAAGAGCAACACATGGGAGCTAGTGGATCTTCCCCCAGGGAGAAAACTAGTACAGTGTAAGTGGGTCTATAAGACCAAATTTGCTGCTGATGGTTCACCACTGAATTACAAGGGCTACTCACAGGTTCATGGCATAGATTACAATGAGACCTTTGCCCCAGTGGTGAAGATGGACTCCATCAGGCTAGCTCTAGCCATTGCAGCCTCAAGGCAATGGGAGGTACATCACATGGATGTAAAGTGTGCCTTCCTGAATGGATATCTCACTGAGGAGATATATGTGCAGCAGCATCAATGTTTTTCTCTTATGTGCAGGTTGAGAAAGTCATTGTATGGGCTAAAGCAAGCCCCCAGGGTTTGGTATGGCAAGATCGATAGCTTCTTGCTATCACTGAATTTTGTTCGGTGCAAATCAGATCCAAATGTCTATTTGAATTTAGTTAATGGTTCATTAATGATCATTGTGTTATATTTTGATGACCTCCTCATTACAGGAAGCTCACAGGCTGAGATTGCTTCCTTAAAATGAGCTATGAACCAAGCCTTCTCCATGACAGATTTTGGGCTCTTAAGTCAATTTTCGGGGCTTGAGATCTCTCAAACCAAAGCTCGAATAAAGGTTCACCAGTCCAAATATGCCTTGGAATTACTGAACAAATTCAAAATGAAGGATTGCAAAGCAAGCAAAACTCCTTTCCTTTCAGGAGTGAAGCTGGAAGAAGCTGATTCTTCACCGATGGTAAACAATACACTGTATAGGAAATTGATTGGCTATTTATTGTATCTGACACATACTAGACCTGATATTTGTTATGCAATAAGTGTGGCTTCTAGATTCATGGATCAGCCTCAAGAGATCCATTGGAAAGCAGCCAAAAGGATCCTTAACTTTGTTCAGGGAACAAGGACACATGGGATCATCTATAAAGCAAAATCTGATCTTGAATTGATTGGATTTACTGATAGTGATTGGGTAGGTGATAGCATAGATAGAAAGTCCACATCAGGATATGTGTTCATGCTTGCAGAAGGGCCAATCAGCTGGTCAAGCAAGAAATAGAGTGCCATTGCACTCTCATCTATAGAAGCAGAGTACAGAGGAGTTGTTAATGTAGCAACTCAATGTTTATGGTTGCAGGGTTTACTTGGAGAGTGTGGCTTCGAACCAGAGTACTCAACTACCATCTATGACTAGTACAAAAGCACGGATTTTTCCATGGAGGTTTTCCACGTTTCTTACTTTTTGGTGTAAAATCTGATGTAACAAGAATGAGGCATCGCTGTATCCACGCCTAGTCATCGCTGTATCCACGCCTGGACTTATAGACGTCTCTGTATCCATGCCTAGACTCTTAGCCGTCGCGGTATCCACGCCTAGCCATCGCTGTATCCACGCTTGGACTCTTAGTCGTTGTTGTATCCATGCCTATCCGTCGCTGTATCCACGCCTGGACTCTTGGAATTAAGTACTTGCTTTGACAAATATAGAAAAAATGTAAGAAATACATAAGAACTTAAGTACTTGCTTTGACAAATATAGCAAAACCATGGTTTGTAGGAAAAATTATAATGAATGTGATAACTGGAAAAACAAAGTGTAATCCTCAACACTAGATAGTGTCTTGCTTATGGTCTCAAAGTTGGGCATTTTTGACAACTACAATATAACTATGAAATGTAAAAAATAGTATATGAATGGGATAATTGAAGAAAAAAGGTGTAATCCTCCAGACCAATACATACAATTATATATCAATAAACTATAAACATTCTAAATACAAATAGATTCGGAAAATGATAAATAAGAAGTGGACAATGGATATCACTTCTTGTTTCATTGTGATGCATACAACTCTATTAGGGGAAGAACATAACTACAAATCAGTGATTGGGAGACAACATTTTAAGAGGACCAAGTAGACAACAAACAATCCGTAAGAATGTGCATTCTAGACAAGCTACTAAAAGTTGCTAAAGGTGGCATAATACTTTTGGCATAGGGGTAGGGTTGGAATTTTAGATCTAGTCTATCTATCAAATTTCACTGTTTCAACTATTTTCTAAGACATTTTCAACATTTTAAAGAATAAGTATGAAACAAATAAGGTCTTAAGTTGCGATTTAATAAAAAATAAATACTCTTTCGAGTTCACAAACGACACAAACTACCCTTATCACAAACCCCCAATATCATTGAATTGGTCCATGGTGATCACGGGAATCCAATCCGAAATTAATGGTTTCCCACCATAGTTACCCACTACCCATTTTTTTATTTTGTATCTGAAAACTAATACAAACAATGAGAAATGGACCCGCGAAGAGAAGTGGTATTTCTCCTCAGAACAAAGTTCCTTAATAATACATTGCGGAAAACAACGAAGGATAAGGATGGATATGGAAGCTTTGGGTAGGAAGTTGGGTCTTGCAGAGAAAAAAACATCCATTAGAAAAGCCGAGGAGCTGAGGCGCCTTAGCAATGTGCATTTTGATTCATCGACATTTGGTGTGGTATGTCAATCCAAATAATCCTCTCAGGCTTATAGCAGTACTTTAATTTTTGCACTGTATTTTGTATATAGCAGACAAAAGGGACCTTGATTCCTTGTTTTTGTTCACAGGGCGAGGTCTGCAAATCTGTGCTCTGCTTTGAGCTAGCCACTACCAAGTGAATCTCTAAATATTTCCTTATAAGAGCTTTGTTCTCTTCTGATAAATGCCAAACTAGGTTTTATACCCAACTAGCTTTTATATTCTGTTCATATTTTTCAATACATATCAATAGATCTATACGGAGTTCATTGCCTGGAATTGCTTGTGGGTTTCTTATTTCTTATTGCACTGAGAGAAGTGAGGTGTTTGGGGTTGGGGTGGGCGTGATCTTTCCTTCACACTATGCTCTTTGTATAATGTTTGAAGCTGAGAGAGTATATCTAGAATGATATTTGCCAGCTGTGATAGCTCCCCTGTATCGCGAAAATGAACATTATGGCGCAGATTTCCTCTTTATAACCCTTCATCAAGTCGTTCTCCATGTGTCCCAAGTTGGTTTCAAATTGATATCAGTTTATCACTAGGATTTCTGCCCTTGATGTTATCACAAAAAACTATACTTCCTTAACACATGAAATAAACAGCACAAAAATTTGGGTGGAAACAAAATATAGTAGGTTTTGGGAGGTCATTGTCATCAGATCTCTTTCATAGGTGCTGGTAGTTGGGATCCCTGATTCCTTGCAACCTTTCAAACATTACGACAGATAAACAACAAGGTTTTGAGGAGGGAGTCTACAGGAGGTTCTCCCTTTATGTAGTTAGATTACCTTTGAAGGAGATGTAAATAAAACCAGCACTGGAGGTGACCATTTGGCAGTTCTATTTGTTGTGATTTGGCCAGCATGCATCCTACAGGAAATCAGAGGCTTGGAGGGATATAAAAATGAACCAATGAACAAAGGGCCTTACCCTCAGCAAAGAGACAAAATTGACATTAACTGTGTGCTTGACAGCCTGCTGACTAAATACATTTCGATGCATATATAGTCATGAGTTTTATTGTGAATGACAAGATAGGATCCAATGATGAAATAGCTAAAAAGATTGCATCCTTTGGAAAACTATACGAATGGCAGCATATAAGGAAAGACCCATCCTGAAAATCCACATCAACAGTGCAATAAATCTTAAGCTAGGTCAACTTATTAGATGCTCAAGACGGCAACATGGACGTCTTTGGCATTGAAGTGGACTTTTGCGATGCTGCGAACTTCGACAGGGAGGTTTTATGGCTTCTAGATATGCTGGATTGGAAGCAGATAAAAAGCTTAGTGGATGGAAACAACTTCACTTTCCAGACACTCAAATAGTAAAAGTTAAGTGTTCATTCGAATATGGCTGTTGATAAAAGATGTCATGCAGTTTCATCTTATGCTAGCAAGTTTCATCTTTGGTCGCAATGTTGCTATCTAAAAATTTCATCTTATGCTAGTAAGTTTCATCTTTTCCTAGTTTCTATCTAAAAATTACATCTTGAAGTTGTACAGGTCACACAGCATGAGGCCATAGCATGCGAATGAGTTTCATTAGTCAGTGTTGAGAATTTGTCTATCTATATGCAACAATTAGGAGGAGAACCTTTTGCTGTATAATAATCCAGATATCCATATAGAATCTTCAAAATAGAGAATGAGTTTTATTAGTTAGTGTTGAGAATTTGTCCGTCTATATGCAACAATTAGGAGGAGAACCTTTTGCTGTATAATCATCCAGATATCCATATAGAATCTTAAACATAGTGGATTTATGTTTTGCTGGATAAGCCCATGGATATGAATATGACTGTAATGCCAACACATTTTATAGTTAGTGTAACTTGGCTTAGGGTTAGCACTAGACTAGCTTTTCAAAATTTCTCAATCTTTATTAAGCATAGATAAATTCCACATCGTATATAAAGACATATACTGTGATGAGTTTGCCATCACAATTAATATAAAACAACACACCATAGAAAAAAAAATGATACTTATAACCATAAAAATATGAAATTCACATTATCTTAACCTATACTTTGAACTCCCATATACCTTATTAAACTTTGAAATATACTTTGATAAATGCTCAAAACACTTATAAGCCATCTTCCTTAAAGGTGCTTAACTTTAAACTTCTAGGAACTGACCTCGTTATGTTACCAACTTGTCATACGAAAGTGGCTCTTATTCGTTGCATTTCAAATTCAAATACTTAAATGCAGTGCTGCCACATTTATTTTGAATCAAATCAAGGACCACCCGATTCAGGCCCGTCAATGAAGAGGAGGAGCTCGCCAAATGCATAGAGCAGATGGGTATTTCGCAAAAATAGGAACAACAGGACTCTGATTTAGCCATTGCTGTGGCTCTAGCCATGGCGCCCGACGACGATGATTTTCAGTGCCCTATCCCCACATTTTCAATCAATCAAGACGCCATCCTCAAATCATACAAAAGGCCCAAAATGGCCAAAACAGAGAAGCCACATAGCAGATCCAGTTCAAATCCTCTGAAATCCTTGAATACCCATCAACATACTAGAAGGAAAGGAAAGCATAAGTTCATAGAAGGCAAGGAGAATGCAAAAGAGGCTCACCCAGTTCAAGACATTACTAATGTTTCTGTCAAATCCCATGAAACAAACGAGGACACAACGATTAATACACCATATCTGGCTAAGAATAGTATACATAATGATAAGGGGGAATTTTTAAGGAAAGATGCTGGCAAGGGAATGTCAATTGAGAGCAGGTTGCTTTGCAGAGGAAGAGACCATGGGCTAGAAATGGGCACATCATTACCCTTAACTGAAAAAGATGCCAATTTTCCAATTGTTGAACCAGGGACCCACTTGAATGATTTAGTCGAAGAAGGCCTCGAATCTCTGAGTTTTGAACCAGGGATTTGGATAAATGATTTAGTTGAAGAAGGCCTGGAATCTCTGAGTTTTGAACTGGGGACTCAGCTGAATGCTTTGATGCAGATATGCTGCAATACCGAAAAAACACAAGAAGCAGGCCATGTTTTGGATGATAATGGTAGTGAAAATATGGAGTTTGAGGGGTGCCGCAATGAAGGAGAGGAAGAAGAAATCATGAGTCTGATGAATCAAGCCAGTAGTCTATATGGAATCCCTGAGAATGATTCATGTAATCAGGGTAGCAGTCCTTCCAGACTAAAAAATAATGATTGCTGCCATGAAAATGATCTGAGTAAGGCCAGTACTCCATGTATAATCCCTACAAATGATTTGGGTCCGGCCAGTACTGCATGTATAATTCCTAAAAATGGTTTGGCTCAGGGAAGTGCTCCTTGTAGAAGTTCGGTTGATGATTTGGGGCAGATTGACGGGCCTTGTGGAATTCTTCACGAAGATCTAGGTTATCAAAATAGTGCTGTCCTGGCCAATAGTACATGTAATATCTTTGATAGTGATTTGGATCAGGCTAATAGTTCGTGCAGAATCTCTAACTATGATTTGGGTCGTCAGCAAAATTTGGATCAGGTCGGCACCTCATGTGGCATATCAAATAATAGTGTGGGCGGTGTACATTTTTCAAATCAGAGATAGCTGCTAGTGCATTGCCCTATCTGTGGAATGGAAATTACTCATCTGAATGACCAAGAGCATGAAGAACATACAAATGATTGCCTCAACAAGGATGAATTTCAGACAGTAAGTTTATTCCTTGCTCAACGGGATGCATCTAAATGCTGTCTGATTTATCATTTATTCTTGATGTATATTGAATTTAGGGTTTGTACAGTTTAAATTGCAAAATTTTCTTTGGAATTACTTCAAGAATTAATTCTCAAGGTGTTGCATCACAAATATCCAATTTCCTTAGTCTTAGTGCCAGGTCTGGGGGTATCTTTTCCACCAAAATTGTCCGGAACTTGCATCTGATTTCATCAGTTTGAAAGTCATTCCTGCTATATGGGTGGGGCAAACCGCACTAAGAATGGAACCCTTAAACTCGTTAACCTCACCAATGAACCGACGACGAATGCTGAAGTTTTTATCAAGGAAGAGATTGATTGGGATTCTCTTCAGTGGCTAACAGAAGAGGTACTTTATTGTTTTCCAAATTCATGGCTATTCTTTTTTCCACAGTTTATCTCTCATTGCAACATCTTACTATCACTTATGTTCCTAGATTTTGTGACCCCTTATTATCTTGGTACTTTGTCATACTTGATATCTCAACATGCGAAGGGCATCAACACGGAATGCAGAGTCTAGATAAGGCATTTTATGTAAAGATATGCATGTAGTTTAGATAAGGCAATTGATGTATCATGATTATTCTTAATGCTAGTTAGAAGAGATTACTTTTGTTGACAACGCTACCTTACATAAGCTATTTAATATGACAGGACCTTAATTTTCTAGGTATTACTGCTCTTGGTCCAAGGAGAAAGATTGTGCATGCACTGCATGAATTAAGAAAAGGAAACAGTAATTCAACAGAGGCCAATACAAACATTTCTAAAGCAGTAGCAAATGTGGATGATAAATCCCAGCTTAGAGAATCAGGGAACAAACTGATTACTGAGTTTTTCCACAACCCGTCGGGTGTTGCCACGAGACAAGTTGGTTGCCATGTTGAGACACATCAACAAGAATACAGAACTACTATGATCCTTGGCAGGAAAAGAACTAGAAATAAGACTCGTCCTAGTGCTGCAACACTCACTGGCATCCCGGAATGGCTATGTATTCCAGGAACACCATTTCGAGTGGTATGATTTTCATC
>LPNX010720277.1:0-35160 GCA_001517045.1 Pseudotsuga menziesii | reverse complement strand
CTTTATTCCTGGCCTCCTAGGCGCCCTTCTGCTTTTTCTGCTTTATTGCCTGCTTTTTCAGTGTTTTAAGGCAAAAAGGAAAAGCTAGACTAGGTGAGGTTGACTTGTTTTTTGTCCTACACATACTCCTCTCTTTTCTCCATGCAAAAGCATGTATGAGCTACCATTCCACCACTCTTTATCTTTCCTATGCCTTTTTTCCAATTCGTTAGCTCCATGACAGATTTGGGATCAGCTTTTTACACCTATGGGGGATTTGCTTATTTTTGGTAAGCCTGCTTTATGCTAGATTTGGATGCCTCCTCATGCATTCAATTTCTTGATGTATTCTATTTATTCAGAAACCTATGTTATTACAGGGTTGGCTATTGTACACTTACATAATACAGTTTAGTGTTACAGCTCCATTTTCAGTCTCTTTTGTGAGTGATTTTGCATGATCAATTGATAATTGTTGTGAGTAAAATTAATCTATTGCTGGCATTAATTTCCACACCTTTGTCAATCCAAAAGGAATGTAAAGAAACTCAAAGTGACCATAGTGACATCTGAAAGCAGTCATTGGTATGTTTTCCTCCTTCATTCGAATTTGATGATAACCAATTCTAAGGTTAATCTTTGAGAAGAACTTTGCTCCATTGCTGTAATCTCATAGATCACATAAGGTTACCAATAATACATACTAAAACATAACCATAAATAAGAGACAAGAGACAAGAACGGATAGGAAAACAGATTATATTAATGTAGTGAGTTCATACAAGGCACAGAACTAAACTGAGTTCTTGCTTGGCTCAACAGCCTAATATATACTAGTTACAAACAGTTACAAAAAATAACTACCTGTCGGTTTGGTGAACCGACACGACTGTTAGTTAAGTCGACTAATCAATCTGTTTAGTCGACTGACCGACCTAGTTGACTGATCGACTAGTCGGCCCATCGACTTAGTCGGCTGACTAAGTCGGTCTTTGTTCAAGTCGACTTATGTCGACTTGCTCCTTCTACATCTCCCCCATGAACAAAACGTTTCTTCGTCCTGAAGAAACAGGGGGTTACAAAAACGAACTCTTGCAGATACAGTCAAACTTGCTCATGCTGGGGACTGTGCAGCCGGATGGCCGGTCTCCTTTGGACACAGACTTCGACGATAGCTGGAGATGTGATGGCCAAATGATGTTGAAAGTCGGTCCAACTCTGTAATTCCTTCTGGACATCGATCATTAAGGTGGTAATATTTGAAAGGATCGACATCTTTTCGGACATGGTCATTTCTGCTATGTTTTCCATGTTGGGACCCAATAGTTGGTTTTGTTCTTCTGCAGCAGTGATGAGTCATTTCATCTGAGGACAGAGGATGTCGACTCGCTCTAAATTGGGAAGGGCCTATTGAACCCACTGATGTGCCTCCCATTCTAGCTTCTGCAGTTTGTTAGTCTCCATCACGATTTGTTCTTCAATGGTCTGCCGCAGTTCTGCTTCTGTCGACTTCCGACCCTCCAATGCCTGAATGCCTTGCCTTGCCTGCCTGGTCTGCTGATAGACTTGCCCATAGTGATTAGGCCAATATCGTAATACTTCCTCAGTGACCACTAATTCTTCCATATGATCCTGGAGAACTTTGTAAGATTCCGAGAATGTAGTGTGTTGGGCCAGGAGCAGTCGAACAATCTCCTCATTTTGTCCTTCTTTAGTCTCGTGCAGTCGGGTCTGGATGGTGGATACCATTGTCTCAAAGAGCTGATATGCTCTTTCAAGTGGTCGATCTGTGTCGACGTCGAAAGGGCCCGGTATCACGGTCTGGACTAGAGCTTTGCATAAGCCGAGAAACTCGACTTCTTCTACATTTTTGGTGACCAACTCTTTCATTTTTTGATCTGTCCTTTTATTGGATTCTTTGGCCACTGTTTTCAGGAGTTTGCCGACCTTTGTGTCATCCAAGGAACTTGCATCCATTAGGGTAATGCAAAGGCCAGATGGTCTATGTTGCTCTTTTGTTTTCTTCTGTTGGTCTGGTTGTTGTTCTTGCTCCTGGGTACCTGCAGTAGTGGAAGTTGGGTCTGTGGTTGGTGGATTGGAGGTCGAAGGTTGTTCTGGTTGGTTAGGTGGTATAGAAGATGGCTGTGTTTATTTTTGAGGAGGGGGTATGGGGGACGGGCATTTTTCTATTTGAGGAGGTGGGATGTCAGCTTCTGGTTGTGAAGATAACGGTGGCTGTGCTGGGTCTGGCTGTAATTCTAGCGGTGGGGATTTCGACGATTGAGGTGGTGGGGAAGGAGGTTGGGATGATGGTGGTGTTGGGGACGGAGTGGGGGTATGGACAGGGGTTGCGAGAGTGACTTCAATATGGTCGATACTACCGTCGAAAGAGATTGCTGCTTCAGATGATGACGTGGGTGGTTCGTTCTGTGTCTCGGGATCGACCTGCTCGGTGACAGATTGACTGTGTCCTATGATGTCACCCTCTTCATTGATCATGGTAAATGTTGTCGTTTCCTGGGCATAAATGTGTTTGTGTATTTTTAGAGGAGCCGTTGTCTTTATTTTCTGAGCCGACTTAAACAGTGAAGGAAATGTCGCAAAGAAAGCTTTAAGCCCAGCATCCTGGCTGACCCTGGCTCTGAGTGCCTCCGGGATTGCGCGTTCATATTCTTCACTGGGGCTGCCTATCCATTCTGCTGGTGCTTGTTCTTCGACTATGGGCATCGGAGATGGGGGTGGGGGGGTCGATACAAGGTTGATGACATTTTCAGACATCGTTTGTGTTTTGGCTTTCTTGGGCCGACCCTCCGGAGCTCCTACTTCCAGATACCATTGAAACTGAACTTCAAGTCGGCCCATCGACTTAGTCGGCTGACTAAGTCGGTCTTCGTTCAAGTCGACTTATGTCGACTTGCTCCTTCTACATCCATCGATCTCATCCATGATCTCATCAATCCTTAGGATGGAATATCTATTCTTTACTATATTCTTTTTCAATTCTATAAAATCAATGCACATCCTTAAGGTTTAATTCTTTTCCTTTACCATGCCAACTGAAGAAGCATACAGGATTGAACTAGGTCTTATGAGACCCAACTCCAAAATTTCTTCAATGGCCTCCTCAACCTAATCTCAAATCCTTTTGGGGTGCCTATATGGATTCATTTTGATAGTTCGGGTTCCTATCTCTAATTCAATGGCATGCTCCACCCCTTTGTCCAGTGGCCTCCATGGGGAAAGGTTTCCAAAAAATTGCTCATACTTACCCAACAACTAATTCATCTCCTTGGGATTCTTGGAAGCCTTCAAGTGAGGGCTTAGAATATGTAATCAAACATTCAACAACCCATTCAATGTCTCCATGCCTCAATATAGACCTCATACTATGAGAGGACACTACTTGATTTGGGTAAGTGTGCATCCCTCTCAACAAGATGGGTTTCCCTTTCGAATTTTTGAACCTCATTTTAGGGAATTGATAGTTCATTGTATGCTCTCCTAGAGAATACAGCCATTAGACTCCCAAAACCACATTTGTGTTAGACACATTAACTACATAGAAATTGTCAGTAATAGTATGATTTACTATAGTAACTTGAATATTTGGAATCCATTTGGTGAAGTCCATAGAATTGTTACCTAGAATGATGACTGTGAAGCCATCAAAAGTTTTAGTTTGTATCTTTCTCCTCTCCACCAGGGATGCATCTATGAAGTTATGAGTGGCTCCTCCATCCACTAGGACTGCAACCTTTTGGCCTTGTATGTTATCCTTGAGTCTAAGGGTGTGAAATATAGGTACAACTGAAAGTACTGTAATTTTTCTTGTCTCGAGAGTGGGCTTTTTATTCTTATGTTGTTTCATACCCCTCTTCTTAGGATTTAATTTTTGTTTATTCCTCTCCTCCCTCTTCCTCATATTCAGAGAAAACCTCAATTTAGTGTGCCTTCCCTTTTGCACACGTATTGTCCTAGAACCCAAGGTTGTTGACATGTGAATCACAATTTCTTTATTTTGCGTTCTTCTTTGCTTAGCCATTCCTTGTTATCCTTGAAAAAATATTCATTTTCCCATGGTTTCCTCCCCTCTTTGAATTTGGAAGAAAAATTAGGCTTAGGTGGGGAATATGTTTTTTGGCAACACATTCTGCAACTCTGTAGAAGGAGCAAGTCGACATAAGTTGACTTGAATGAAGACCGACTTAGTCAGCCGACTAAGTCGATGGGCCGACTAGTCGATCAGTCGACTAGGTCAGTCAGCCGACTAAACATATTGATTAGTCGACTTAACTAACAGTCATGTCGGTTCACCGAACGGACAGGTAGTTATTTTTTGTAACTATTTGTAACTGGTATATATTAGGCTGTTGAGCCAAGAAAGAACTCAGTTCAGTTCTGTGCCTTGTATGAAATCACTACATTAATATAATCTGTTTTCCTATCTGTTCTTATCTCTTGTCTCTTATTTATGGTTATATTTTAGTATGTATTATTGGTAACCTTATGTGATCTGTGAGATTACAACATTGGTTCCGTTTCTGGTAGTACATGTCTAAAGTATAGGATCACATATGATAACAGAGCGGGAGATCAAGGACTGGTGGAACCGTAAAGTTGCGAACTACTTGCAAAATTACGCCCGATGAAATAGATTAACAGTCGCTGAAGCTAGAGCCATATTTTTCACAGAGACACATGAAAAATTTGTCGAGTCTGTACCACAACTGTTGAAGCAGCTTCTGGATGAGAAGACCAGACGCGACTAAAGAACAGCAGTTGCTAGATAAACTATTCCGAGGAGGACGAACAAATCTGTTAGAGTGGTTTGAGAAAATCGCCGACGACTTCTGTGAGGAGCGAGCAGTCGAAGACAGGACGTCAGTAGAAACTGTCAAAGCAAAATTCTACACAGATTTCACCGACCAATTCTTGTGCTCCCTACCGACCTTGCTGTTCAAATTCTTGATAGAGAAAGGAGCAGGACACATCGTCGAACCTAGACCACCCCTGTGTGAACAGCCACCAAACACCAACTGGGTGGAAAAGAAGAGGAAGTGGGAGAAATTTATTGCCGAAAGGGAGTGGGAATACTTCCTGAGCAAGTAATTTGAACTATCCAGGATTTCTAAAAGCGTTGGGTAGGCTATGGGGGGGTAGCTGGTCATGTGTTGAAGGTAGAGTATAGTGGATCCTAGTCGACCTAAAGCCGATAGCTGTCACCAGTAATGAAAAGTCGACCGAAGGGAATTCGAAGGTATAGTATTGTAGGAAAGTATGTCGAACATTAAGAAAATCGAAAGGGACGAAAGACCAGCGAAGGGAAGCCAGACGAGAAAGAGCAGCAGAACTGCATCAAAGACAAAACCCTAGGGAGACCGACCGTGAGGATATTCCGCCAGAGTCGGGTCATGACCGACACGGAGAGGGCGTAGAAGAGGAGGTGACCCCTAAGGAAGAAGAAGTGTGGATAGAGCAGCCTGAAGCTCTCCAAATAACTATCCCCGACCAAGGAGTAACCCTTTCCCCAGTAAATCCACATACCACAATACAGACTATTATTGAAGACGACCTACGACTGCGAGCTGGTGACATTACTATTTGGAGCCGACTAGGTGACGAACCATTCCTGGGATGACATCTTGTTATACGCCGACCGCTCGAAGGGAATTGGGTGACCTTTCAAATGGCACCATCCTTTCGGAGTATCCACTCTCTCTTACCGACACATGAAGGAGCACCCCCCCTACCACATACAGCTTTCGAAGAAATCCAAGAGTCAGACCTGAGCACGCAAAGTTCTAGTGGACCATCGACAATACAAATCCACAACAATCCACTTTATGATGCAAAATCGACCACCGACGGAGGCACAAGTTCCGTCGACCAAAAATCCTCAGGCTCGACTATATCAACGACCCCACCTCTTTCACCACCCCCCACACCCCCACCTCCGCCGCCATCAGATAGCAGTGACAGCGACTCAGACATGGGTCACGGAACTGCCCACATTCCTCTATACGAGGGGGATGAAGACCCCAGATGACATTGGTTCGTCTGCGAGTCCATCTGGGACGCAAACTAGGTGAAGGATGAAGATCGACAGATGGCTCAGTTCGCAGGAGCCTTATAGAAAAGGGCTCTGACCTGGTACATGACCTTTTCAGAAAGGCAACCCAGAGCAACAAAAGATGAAATTAAAGCATAGTTTTTATCCTTTTTCAAGACCCCAGACGCCAAGCACCTGGCTGCCAAAAAGCTCAAGACAATGCAGCAAAAGCTATGGGAAACTGTCTGCGATTATGAAAAATGCTGGAAGGACCTGTTGAGTCAATTAGATTATGTTATTGATGAATAGTTTCTAATTCAATGGTTTCTTGCAGGCTTATCACAAAAAATCTGTAGACACATCAGGCTGGAAAGTTTCAAGACATATGAAGATGCACTGACCAAAGCTCTATAGGTGGAAATGGATGAAGATATACCTGCCTATCCAACAGACCACAGGATAGAATAACAGCTGGAAAGTGTCCAAAAGTCCTTGAAAGAACTATCCCTCAAAAATCAAGAAATCTGGTGTACAAAATGTTCGACAACCGGACACACAAAAGATAATTGTCGACATGAATACAGCCGACAAGACATCCAATTTGTGCAAACTAAAGTCTTTTGCGATATTTTCCAGGAGACCAGGGATCATTCTACGAAGGAATGTGCATTTAACATGAAGAATGCAAAATCTTCCTGGTGCGCCATCTGCGAAACCAAAAGTCACAATACGGCTGACTGTCAACTAAACCTGAAAAACAAACAGAACTATCAGGCGGTCTACCAGACGAATGTAGTGGCCTAGAACAATGAGAAAAATACTACCAATGACCAGAACAGGAAATGATACGAAGGCCGACGATATGAGCGCCAGTATGACAATCGACGACAAGGGTTTGGAGGAAGAGGTCGATTCGTCGGGAATCGCGACATCCGACCACGTCGATCTAGCCAGTGCTTCATCTGCTATAAAGAAGGACACAGATGTGTAGAATATCCTTACAAGGACAGAATTGACCTTAAATTCTGTACGCATTGTGGGGTAGGCGATCAATCTCTGGAGGATTTTCCTACCATGTTAGAAAAAATAAATAATAAGAAGAATGTTAATGTCTTGTCTTGTGTACAAAAGCATGATATATTAACCACTAAAAATCTGCATATTGCCACTTGTCAAGGCACAAAAACAGGCCCTGATAACCCACAAATTAGTAAAATTAAAAACACACATGGTTATCTGGATCCTCTGAAGGAAAAACAAACTTATCAAGAAGCCACACACATATTTCAAAACATTGCACAGCAAGAAGATAGTATTACTAGTTGCCTTAGCACGACACAACAATTAACTCATCTCATCCAAACCGACAAATCAGTAGCCCAGTTTATTGATTTATTACACGAAATAAAAAGCACTAACTATGTAAAACAAACTAAGAACATTTGTAGCCTCAATCAAAAAGACAAAAACGATGTCGACCCACTTGTCGACCTGGAAATCGAAGGTTATCACGTCTGACAAGTGGTGCTCAATTTTGGGTCTCAGGTAAATATCATGACCAGAGATGCATGGGAAAAGATGGTCCGACCCTGACTCTATGAGTCAGGAATTTACCTAAAAATCGCCAACCAAGGCCTTATTGAACCCATTGGGGTTTGGAAAGATGTCGACACAACCATCAAAGGAATCTCAACCAAGGTTGACTTTGAAATCATCGACCCAAAAGAAGGATCTAGCTCCTTCCCCGCACTAGTTGGTCGACCTTGGGGACGAAAGATGAAAGCCTCCATATCCCTAGACAAAGAACGAATTAAGTTAAAAGGAAATGGTCAAAAATTCATCGTACCCATTAATCCTTCTCAAGGAGCACCTTGGACCGAACCAATTGATGAGGAAGTCGATGTCCGATAGCTTTACCAGATTCATAATAATACGGACTATACCGAGCCAAACATTTATGGGGAACTTCACTTAGGTAACCAAGACTCAATTGGTTACAATTCAGATGCTGAATTATATGACTGGGAGATGGAAAATTATGAAACACAAGCAAGAGGGTGCTGGAATATACAAAATATACAGAAAAACCCCACCCGACAGTGCTTCACTGTATCGATTATCCCCAAAGTCTTTGAAAACAAAATCTGGGAACGACCTACATTGCAACCGACCAAATTACATAATACCCAACTGCCCAGATATAAGGAACGAGAATCCCCAATAATTCACCTTGAACAGGTATCTAAAAATATTGGAGAACATGGCAGACTTCAAAGCTTAGTGGAAACATTTACAGGTCAAGTAGCTAGATGGTGGAACACCCATAAAAAAAAATTGCATACCTGGACAACTGCTTCAACTTTATTTGTCAAATGATTTGGTGGCAAAAATCTAACTCAGGAAGCTCAAATCCCTATCTTTGTCCAAGGCCAAGACCCAGAAGAACACATCAAGCTTTGTGAAAAGGAGTGGAGACGGCTTGGACACAAAGATGAGGGAGCCTGGCCACATTTGTTCCCTTCAACCCTAGCTGACTTACCTAGTAAATGGTATAAAATGGAGGGGGCTAGAGGAGAAACCTTCTTTTGGATTGAACTCAAAGCAAATTTTATTAAGGACTTCAAGTTCATACCTTAGAACAAAAAGTTGGCTGAGACAGCGCACCAAATCAAAAATTTTATTCAACCGACAAACAAACAATTCAACCACGACCATCGACAAATCCAGGACTGTAACAAGATACAAACTGAATCAAAATCACAGTCGACACGATTACACCTGGAAAACGAACACACTGCATTCTCGGAAGCTTACAAAGTTCTCCAGGATCATATGGAAGAATCAGTGGTCACTGAGGAAGTATTACGAGACTAGCCTAATCACTATGGGCAAGTCTATCAGCAGACCAGGCAGGCAAAGCAAGGCATTCAGGCATTGGAGGGTCGGAAGTCAACAGAAGCAGAATTGCAGCAAACCATTGAAGAACAAATCGTGATGGAGACTAACAAACTGCAGAAGCTAGAACGGGAGGCACATCAGTGGGTTCAACGGGCCCTTCCCAATTTAGAGCGAGTCAACATCCTCTGTCCTCAAATGAAATGACTCATCACTGCTGTAGAAGAACAAAACCAACTGTTGGGTCCCAACATGGAAAACATAGCAGAAATGACCATGTCCAAAAAGATGTCGATCCTTTCAAATCTTACCACCTTAACGATCGATGTCCAGAAGGAATTACATAGTTGGACCGACTTTCAACATCATTTGGCCATCACAGCTCCAGCTATCGTCAAAGTCTGTGTCCAAAGGAGACCGACCATCCGGCTACACAGTCCCCAGCATGAGCAAGTTTGACTGTATCTGCAAGAGTTCGTTTTTGTACCTCCCTGTTTCTTCGGGATGAAGAAACATTTTGTTCGTGGGAGAGATGTAGAAGGAGCAAGTTGACATAAGTCGACTTGAACGAAGACCGACTTAGTTAGCCGACTAAGTCGATGGGCCGACTAGTCGATCAGTCGACTAGGTCGGTCGGCCGACTAAATAGATTGATTAGTCGACTTAACTAACAGTCGTGTCGGTTCACCGAACCGATTGGTAGTTATTTTTTGTAACTGTTTGTAACTAGTATATATTAGGCTGTTGAGCCAAGCAAGAACTCAGTTCAGTTATGTTCCTTGTATGAACTCACTACATTAATATAATCTGTTTTCCTATCTGTTCTTGTCTCTTGTCTCTTATTTATGGTTATGTTTTAGTATGTATTATTGGTAACCTTATGTGATCTATGAGATTACAACAAACTCTCTTGTCAAATTCATGACATCCTTGAATGTTGTTGACAAAGTTTAGTCAACAGGGGTTCACACTTTTTCAACACCCATTTTCATCATGACCTCCCTAAACATTGGTCGAGACAGGTTTTACCCTGTCTAGCAACACCTGCGAAGCAAATGAAGTCTCACCTGAGATGTTCGAGGGAGAGCTGTAGGAACCAAGTTTTCATAGAGGGTAAGAGGACTTGTACACTTGTCCTTATTAGTCGCACTATTAACCTGAGATTCAGAACAAGGTTTATCACATCTTCCATTCACCATTATATCATATCTACCATCACATCATTCCATTACACAGAAAACTGATCGACATACAAGAATCCATCCATCATGTGAAGAATTCTCATCATTCAAATAAGAAAGAAATTAAGACATTAAAACATAACCTGTAAACATTTAGATCACATCATAATAAAATAGTTTTCATAATATTAGACATTGCATCGCAACAAAACACATGGAATTTCCATCAACATTAGTTTGTATCACTTTCCAGGTCAACGCATGTCTCCAAAATAAATCTCCTGGTCGATAAAATTAGACCGAAATAACAGATACAAAGATCGATTATCCAAAGATGCCAAAAATATGATCTCAAGAAAAAACAAGATATGCATAATCAATTTATCTCTTCCTACTACGTTTCTAAATCCCTTTATAGGCTTGCCCCTTTACAAAATGGTCCACTTCTAACTACTTTCTAACAAACTCAGATGAAAAACTACAAAAATACAACCAAGCTGACCATTTGTCGACCTTTTCTCCTTGCACAATATTCCTTAGTCTTTTTCTCTTATGCACCATGCGCATCCATATCAATTGACAACAAATGTATCAGGCTTGTGGGATTTCACGAGCCTTTTCAACGGTTATGTCAACCCTTTAGTAAATAGTAAAACCAACCTAGCCATAGAAACATCAAAAACCATTACTGAAAGATTTTAAAATTCTAACATATATGCTTCAGGGATCCCTACTTTCTTTAATTGTGTTAATTATTTGAAAGGAAGTTCTATAATGTACCTTTTTGGAATTCTTGGAGAAAATTACAAATTCGGGTAATTTTTGAGATTTCCTAGACAGTAGGGGGTTCCAATTGACTCCAAATGGTATTGAATTTTACATGTAAGGGTATGGTGAGTCTTAAAACATACCAAAATGGTATATGGACACTTTGGATAATACTTTATTCCTCTGCATCTTGTTTTGGGGATAAGAAGAAACAATGCAATTTTACTAGGAAATTATGTTCAAATCCTCCCAAGGGTGAATGCCAAACTATCTCTCCAAATCAAGTATGACCCTCCCAAATTTATAAGCACAGTATGGGGAATGATATAAGACCTCATGGAATTTCATTACACATGGCATGTAATCTACTATATGGACCTTCAAACTACAACTAAAACACCTTTTTTAATCTCCATTGAGAGGTCTCAATGGTCACTCCATCAACCAACTTAGAAAGGAATCCAACTCCCCCGAAATTGGTTCACAAGCAGGGAGAGTGAACACTCACCATGAAATGGACAAGAAAAATCTCTCCAAAATTCCAAAGGCCAATTAACAAATGATAAAACACCATTCTCACTCCTCATGAAATCATTTTATTAAATTCATGAGGCCTCATAAGGTCAAATTTCCCTCCATGGGATTCCTCCAACTCACCTTACTGGTTTAGTAAATCTCATGACACTTGTCTTCCTCTTCATTCTCCAATTCTTTTCCCAATTAGAATGGATACCTCTAACACTAAAATTTGACCTCTTGTGTCTATTTTTAGCCTTCTAATGTTAGAGTTGTCATATTTATGCAATCAGGTCTGAATTTGTCATACTTGTCATAGCATCTTTCATCATTTGTTGTCATGGAGTGCATGGAATCTCCTTCCAAGTGGCACAACTTGTATTCTAGTCTCTTCATATTCCATGGGAGTTACTCTTCTTTACCTATTTGAATTCCTTATCTAATTATATGGTATTTGACACCACATCACCATCCATTAATGTTACATTACCCATGTGTTCAAATTTGGATGAAGATCATGCCAAGTGTGTGGGGAATCTAGTCATCCAAAGGCTCCACAAGATTCCAAGTGTCTTCATGAATCCATGAAAACTTATTTTCTTATAATTTACCATTTACATGACCCATTTAAATGTGAATATGGTAAACTAAAGTACATTTGGGTCCCATAGCCCCTTATTACAAAATTTATGTCTCCATGTCAACCTAGGGAACTAGTAGGTTGGTGGAACACTATTTGCAGGTAGTCTTATTTGTAAATTATTTAATTGGAGATGTGACAATCCTCCCCACTCAAGATTTCTTTTCCTCAAGAAATTTCAAGCATGGATTTTGAATAACCTTCTTTCCTTCCAAAACTTTGCTTCAAACCTTAACTACAATTTGAGTAGTGGCACTCATGTACTGCAATTGTATGTTTCCAAAAGTAAAGATATGTGTATCTTTGAATATTGATATATCCTGTGACATCACCACTAACACCAAAATGATTAATTAAATCCATCAAAGAAAAATTTTCACAAATAATCTTTACCTCCATCTTTTGGAAACCTTTTCTGAACTTTCAGCCCTTTTTTCTTCTCTATAATTATTTGAAGTCAGTAATGCATTGCCAAACTTGAATTTCAAATATTACAAGAAATTTTCAAAGAGGAACCACCATTCTTGTTTCTGCTCTACTCTGATTACAATCAACTCCTCAAGTGGTTACTCAATATCACCTACTGCTTGTTGCCTCCAAAATTGAAACCAAGCAATATCCGGATCCCATTGCTTGTATTGAACACTTCCAAACATCATGAGTACAAAATATAGATCATTAAAGTACATACATACATCATACAATTGTACATCAAGAAATTACCTCATCAAAGGATCATGAAAGTTCTTGGACATCCAAGTAAGTATATTATTATGTGTCCCATACACACAAGCATAAGGTATTTGATCAAATTTTCCCCAATGACATAGGTGAGGATCCCATGTTTTATAATGCTACTCCAAAAGAATATAAGGTGCATCAAGATAATCATCCATGCATTATTTCATCCAAGAAGTGAATGAAGAACCTCCACCAAAATATGAACCATATAAGGAGCAAAGAAAACATGAAGTCTTCAAGTGACTCAAATAAGTCTCATCAATACACCCATGAATATGTATATCATGATGAAATAAAAAAGTATTTTTCTTCCAATAATAATGTTCTACAATCATATATTGTTGATGTAATTGTAACTTTGGAATGTATTCACTTGTATTTCTTATGTATTGTAACCTGATGTTTATTCTAGGATGTGTCTATAATGTAATTGAATCATGTCATGCCCCGATGTTCCAATCAGGATTTTCTATAATGTAAACAAGTCATGTCAAGTCATTGTGGGTAACCCTCCTATTGGTCGAGGGTTAAAGTCCCCATAGTTCTGGGGCACTAGGGTTATTAGAATCTCGTAGAGAAGTCGGCCACAGTAGGTTATTGTCAAGTCAGGAATTAGTATAAATAGAGAGTGAACATCTCTATTTATCACACACTCACTCACACTCAGTTGTAGCACATAGCTGAGGAAGAAGAAGACACTGGGGCTAGGAAGAAAGAGGCTACTACTGTCGGGAGATCATCTTACTGTTTTGGGGTTTTACTTTTGGTGCTGATTCTATCTATGAGGAAGTTGTGGGGTTTTCTCCATTTATGGTTTCCCCAAGGAAAAACATTGTGTTCATTGTCTCTTGTGTTTGATTGTTGTGCGTGTTATTCTCTTAGTTAAAAGATTCTAATATAATGCTAGCTTAATGTTAAAAATCAAACATGGTATTAGAGCTAACTTGAGAATAAGACACTATGCAGCTATGGGAACTAGGGATTCCTACTTTGTGGATCTCTCTCCATATATTTTTAGCAAAATAAGGTTGGACTAACTCTCCTCCCTAGGGCACATCTTTCTGTCGAAGCAGAATCCAATTTTGAGCTTTTTCAGTTTTGGACTTGACACTGCTTCTGAAAATTAGGGCTCTCCACAGAAGTGGAATTTTTCAGTGATCCCAGGCTTGGATTGATCTCCTCCTCAAAATAAAAGTTTAGAAATCAATATCAAAGAATTTGGTTGGACAGAACTCCAGAAAAGCCAAACCATAATCTGCTCCTGAACCAACACTGCAGAATTTCAGCTCCAAGTACAGATCTGACATCTTGACTTGGTAAGATCTAAATATTTTGTATTTCCATTTGAGGTTCTAAGTTAAGATGTCTCATCATACCAAGATTGATGAAAAGCTTAAGGGAGCTGATAACTTTCGAGCCTGGAAGTATAGGATCTCCCTGGTCCTGGAAGAAAATGAGTTGACTCCTACATCAATGAGGACATTGGAGTTCCAGAGGGAGATGAGGCTAAGGCCTTACATAAGAAGAAGCTGGTTATGGCATAGAGGATCATTGCTGATTCAATCAAGGATCACCTCATACCATAGCTGTCCTCCCTAAAGACACCTAAAGCTATGTTTGATTCCCTAACCAAACTGTTTGAAGGAAAGAACATAAACAAGAAAATGAATTTAAGGAACCAGTTGAAGAATGTGAAGATTCAAAATGTAGAGACCATCCAGTATTACTTCACAAGAGTCTCTCAGACCAAGGAACAACTAGAAGTAGTAGATGATGAAGTGGAAAATGTAGAGATTGTAATGACCACCTTGAATGGTCTCCCTAGGACATGGGACTCTTTCATTCAAGGGATCTGTGCTAGAAAGAATTTAGTAAAGTTCAACAGACTTTGGGAAGAATGCTCACAAGAAGAAGCTCAGATAGCAGCTCGAGAAAAAAAGATGGGAAGTGAAGATCAAGCTCTCACAGTTAAATCCAAGAAACCCAGAAGGGACCATCATCATCATCATTATAAAGGTAAGCACTCTTCTGACAAGAAATCTCAACTCAGATGTTGTACTTGTGATGAAATAGCGAACTTTTCCAAAGATTGTCCTAGAAACAAAAGAAACTCTCACAAGAAGAAAAAACAACAAGAGAAGACATCATGCTCATGCTACAGAAGATGATGAACCTTCCTAAAAAGGAAACAATCAAGAAAGTGATGATTATTCAAGTGATGAAGAATATGTTTTGATTTCCGCTCTCATGAGAAACATCACACATGGAAGCAATAATTGGATTATAGACAGTGGGGCTTCCAAACATATGACAGAATTCAAAGAGTCTTTTGTGCGACTATCAGAACATGAATCACCTCACAAGGTGAAGCTTGGAGATGACTACCAGTATCCAATAAAAGGTAGTGGGGAATCATCCTATAAGATAGACTATGGAAAGTACATGAAGATGAAGGATGTATTGTTTGTACTGGGAAAAAAGAAGAACCTCCTCTCCATATATGCATTAGATGCAAAAGGAACGAGGGTTGAATTTGTAGATGGACAAGTTCTGATGTGGCCAAAAGGAAAGACCTTCGATGATGTAGTAGTGATTGGGGAAGAAGAGGGAGGTCTATACAAATTAAAGGGCCATCCATAACAAGCCTTGATCCATGAAATAGTAGATCCAAATGAACTTTGGCATAGAAGGCTTGCACATGTGCATTACAGAGCACTACCACTTGCAAGCAAAGTTGTTGAAGGTCTTCCAGAAATTCAAGCAAAACATGATGGAGTCTACAAAGGATGTGCGAAAGGAAAGAATACAAAGAAGAAATTTCCAAGTAGAGAGAGAAAGGAAAAAGAAATCTTGGAAATCATCCACTCTAATGTATGTGGACCAATGTCATCAAGTTCATGAAGAACAAAGATTAAGTTTTCAGCAAGTTCAAGGAATTCAAATCCTTGATCGAGAATCACACTAAAAAGAAGATCAATACCTTTCGATCATATAATGATGGATAATTCACATCAAATGAATTCAAAGAGTTATGCAAAGAATCAGGGATTAAGAGGGTGTTTTCCACTCCATATAATCCACAACAAAATGGGATTGCAGAAAGGAAGAACATAACTATCATGGAAGCTACAAGAGCTATGCTTCATGATCAAGATCTTCCCATGCATTTATGGGCAGAAGCTGCTAGAACAATGATGTATGTACATAACCATACTCCACACAGATTACTTGAGAACAAGACACCTGAGGAAGTATTTTCCAGCAAGAAACTAGAAGTCATCCATCTCAGAATATTCGGCTATCCAGTGTACATACACATTCCAAAAGAGAAGAGGACAAAATTGGATCCTTCAGGAAAGAAGGGTATATTTATGGGATACTCTGAAAGCTCGAAGGATTACAGAATATACTTCCCAGGATTCAAAAAGATTGACATCAGCAGGGATGTGACATTTGATGAGTCAAGGTCAAATGTAAGGGATGGGCCATTCTGATGATTCAAGGTCATATCTAAGGGTTGGGCCATTATGATGAGTCAAGGTCAGATGTAAGGGTTGGGCCATTCTGACATGGTGAGAGGATGAAGTTCCTTCCATGGTCAGATGTAAGGGCTAGGAAATTCTAACGTGGTGAGGGGATTAAGTTCCTCTCATGGTTAGATGTGAGTGTTGGGTGTTCCTTTCTGATGAGTTAAGGTCAGATGTAAGTGCTGGATGAGCCATTCTGACTTAGGGTCAGATATAAGCACCGAAGAAGACCTACATGGAGGCTAGGCCTACACTCATCATGAAAAAGGGCTGGCTCTGTAGAAATTCCTGTGACGAGAAGAGTCATGAGATAGCACCCATGATGATCCAGTGATGATGATCTAGCAGTGATGATCTAGATCAAGTGATGATTCAGATCCAGTGATTATTCTCTAGTGATGATCCAGATTGAGTGATGATCCAGATCCAGTGATGATGTTCCTGTGATGATCCAGATTAAGTGATGATCTAGATCCTAAGATGAAGATGACTTGATAATGAAAATAAATTGAAGATAAATATGACTTGAAGATGAAGATGACTTGAAGATAAAGAGGACTCGAGGATGATCCATATGATACAGAGAAGAAGAATTGTGCTGATAAATTGTGTCGAGAAAATACCTTCCTAGTTAAGAGGGAGTGTAGATGTAATTGTAACTTCAAAATTTATTCACTTGTATTTCTTATGTATTGTAACCCGATGTTTATTCCGGGATGTGTATGTAATGTAATTGAGTCATGTTGTTCCCTATTTTTCCAATCGAGAGTTTCTATAATGTAAACAAGTCATGTCAAGTCATTGTGGGTAACCCTCCTATTGGTCAAGGGTTAAAGTCCCTGCAATTCTGGGCCACTAGGGTTATTAGACTCTCCTAGAGAAGTTGGCCCTAGTAGGTTATTGTCAAGTCAGGAATTAGTATAAACAGAGAGTGAGCCTCTCTTTTTATCACACACTCACTCACACTAAGTTGTAGTGCATAGCTGAGGAAGAAGAAGACACTGGGGCTAGGAAGAAAGAGGCTACTGCTGTCGGGAGATCATCTTAATGTTTTGGGGTTTTACTTTTGGTGCTGATTCTATCTCTGAGGAAGTTGCAGGTTTTTCTCCATTTATGGTTTCCCTGAGGAAAAACACTATGTTCATTGTCTCTTGTGTTTGATTGCTTTGCTTGCTATTCTCTCAGTTAAAATATCCTAATGTAATTCTAGCTTAATGTTAAAATTCTAACATATATCTCTTCACCCAAGTGTGGGATGAAGTTCCTCCAACATCAAATGGACTAGGCGAGGAGCAAGGAAAATCACGAGTGTTCAAGTGACTCAAGTGAACATCATAGGTGCATCCATGTATATGTGTATCATCACAATGTAACAAAGGGTGCTAATGAAAATGTAAATATTATGGTGCTCTAGTTATGTCATCATAAAAGGGATAGATATAAGTTACATACTATTCATGTGGCACCATTAAATATAAACATTTCACCCAATTTTCATCCCCAATTGATGTGGTTGAAAATGAAGTAGAGAGTGAATAATTGTGAACCAATCTTACCTCTTTGCAAATATTACCTATGAAAATTTTGAATGTATATTATCCATAATAGGCTAGTCCATTTGTTGTGAGATCATGTGCCTCCTCTAAGGCTCAACAACTCTCACCAAGAGGAAACTCATAATCCCTCTGAACAAGAACAAGTGTTTGGTTTCCTTCTTGTTTGAATGTAGCCTCTCCAAGAACCTGCATATCAACATGTACCTGATGTTCCACCATCACATGAGGTTCCTCCTTTGTAACATAAATTCTTTTAGCCATTGAATTATTGTTTGATACGTAGGACTTTGTAAACGACCCTTGCAACCTCTCTTGAAGTTGCTCAATATGCACCATAGAATTTTGGAGTGAATTTTTGGTGGACTCCAACTCATTTGAGAGATTGTGACTATCTTCTATATTCTTAAAGTTTATTCCATGATACAAAAAAAAATCTCATTTAAATAATATCTATTAGAAAGTAAATTCAAATGACTACATTTGATGTCAGATATTGCCTTCTGAATTTTCTCGATGTCCTCCATGTAATATTTCTCCTCCATGCTCCGACAAATTTTTGAGACCAAATAATGTGTGCCATGGAAAGTATTTAGGGCCTCTTGAATCTTATTTTAATCCATCCTCAATGACCCGTCAACAAAAATAGGTTCTTGTTTAGGAACCTACTCTTCTTCTTTCTTCTTGTTTTGATCAACTACTTGAAGCTCAAGTGGTGATGGGGAAGTTGATCTTGGTTCTTAATTATATGCTACAAGATATTCATATTCATTCTCATGAGAAATTTGGCTTGCAACAAAATTCTCAAATCTGATATCTATGTCACCACCATAGAATTGTGAGTACCCATCTGTAGGTACTCCTTCACAGTTCAAGCATCCCTTAATAGATGCTCTTTGGTACATGTCAACAATAGAATGTGTCATGGAATTATATTCAATAGTTTCAAGGGAATATTATTCATTATCATGTGATTTTTATTCATCTTTTTCAGAGTAACTTAGGAGTGAATTTTGATCCTCATGATGTAATGCTTTTTCTTCTTCACCACCCAGATAACTTGGTGGCTCCCTGGTCCCCTCCATACTTGTCGATTATTGATTGTTCCTTAATGAGTTCACATATGTATTATTGTTCCTAAATCCATACAAATAATCATAAAAGTATTCAAAATGAATGGCCTTATGTTTCTCTCCATCATGGTAACTACTACTACCCCCTGCTTCCAACTTACCCTAAGTTGGCTAGCCACCAATTCGAACCCATGCATAATATGCTTGGTCGTATCATCAAAATATGACTTCATGAGTTTATTAAATTAATAAATATCATAAAAAAACATAAATAGGTTACAATACCATGCTATGATACCATTGTAATGTCCCTTCTTCATTGGAGAAAATTACAATTTGGGCATTTTAAAGCTTCACTAGTCATGACTCTAGAGGGTTCCAACTTTCACCAAATGGTACTGAATTTGAAAAGAAATGGTATGGTGAGTATTATAACATAAAAATGTGGTTTAGGGGTGCATTTTTATATTATTTTAGACCTCTGCAACTTAATTTTGGGTTAATGACAAAAGGGCCATATTACTATGAAACTGTGATGAAATCCCCCCTAGGGTGTAGGAAAAAAGCGCTTACCAAGTCATGTACGAACTTGAAAAATTTATAATAAGAGTATTGGGACTGATATAATACCTCACAGAATTTAATTACACATGGTTATTAGTTCTTCAAACTGGTTAGATAGTTCCACATTCGTTTGATAACTTTCATTGATATTGCTTATGGGGAAATTGCATAACTAGCTCGACTTTGACATATGAAAGGTAGAGTTAAAGGTTCATATCAGGATGTGACATATAGAAACCATATAAAAAATAAAAATTTCTTCCCCAACAGTATTAAACACCAAATAAATCCCTTCATACAATTCTTGTATACAACTTATTCAGTATGGGAGTCAAAGACATGGAAACTAGTGATTTAATAACATGGAGTTGCAAGAGTTTCACATATGGATTTCATGTATTTTGACCACAGAGAATAGGGAAATGAAATTAAATATTAAAAATTATCTATTTCTTTCACAAAATCATCAACCTTAGAGAATACTCCTCATACAAATCTGGTATAAAACTACTTCAGGGTTGAAGCCAAAATCCATGAAAACTAGTGATACAATGGCATGTGAATGCAAGATTTTCACACAAGAGTTTCCTATATTTCGAGATTCATAGAATATGGGAATTAAATTAAATATAATTATATAATATATGGCTTCCAAAACATCGTCAAAATCATATAAATGTCCTCATACAAATATGATATGAAGCTACTTCAATATTGAAGCCAAGTCCATGAAAACTAGTTATTCAAGAGCATGGGAATGCGATCCTCTAACACGTGTATTATTGATATTTAGAATTAAATATCATATGTAAATGATATTAAAGAGATATACATAATATAACCAATCTTTGGCATCAAATATTCTCATCAAATTGCAAGAACCACTCCAACAAGCGTTCCATCAAATGAGAGTGTGGGGGAATGGAGAAGAAGGAATCAGAGAATAGGGATATGGATGAGAAATTGACTATATGGAAATTAAAACTGAAAATAAAACAAATTCATTAATATCCATTCATATTTATGAATGACCTCTCCATCAACCAATTTGGAAAGTAATCCAACTCCCTCGAAATTGGTTCACAATTAGGGAGAGTGAACACTCACCGTGCAATGGACAAGCAAAAGCTCTCCAAAATGGTAAAGGCCAATTAAAAAATGATAAAAAATATTATTATTCCTTATTAAATCCTTATTTTAACTTCATGTGTCCTCCTAAGGTCAAATTTCCCTCCATGGGATTCCTCCAACTCATCTTAGTGGTTTAGTAACTCTCATGACACTTGTCTTCCTCTTCATGCTCCAATTATTTCCCCAATTCGAATGGATGCCTATAACTCCAAAATTTGACCTCTTGGGTATAATTTTATCCATTTCATGTAATATTTTTCATATGTCTGCAATCAATTTTGAATTTTTCATACTTATCATAGAATCTTTCATCATTTGTTGTCATAGAGTGCATGTAATCTACTTCCAAGTGGCACAACTTGTATTCTAGTATCTTCCTCTTCCATGGGAGTTACTATCCTTTAAATATTAGAATTCCTTAGCTCAGTATATGATATTTGACACCACATCACCATCCAATAATGTTACATTACCCATTTGTTCAAATTTTGATGAAGATCATGCCAAGTGTGTGGGGAATCTAGTCATCCAAAGACTCCACAAGCTTCCAAGTGTCTTCATGAACCCATACGACCTTATTTTATTAGAATTTATAATTTATGCGACCCATTTAAATGCGAATATGGTAAAATAAATTCCATTTGAGTCCCATATCCCCTTATTACAAAATTTATGTCTCCATCTCAACCTAGGGAACTAGTAGGTTGCACAACAGGATTTGAACCTGAAATCCAATGACAGAATTTGACGACATCCAACGTAATGTATGGATGTGTCGAATTGAAACAATGAAAAGTACTGTACCTTTCAAATAATTTTAGCACCATCGAATATCCGACGGGAGTAGCGTAGGATTTTTGACAAAGGTTTTGTCGTCGTATATGTGACGGTGGAATGCTGGATTTGCAACGACTGATATCATTGGATATCCGACAAAAGAGTATCAAAATTTCGATGAGGATGTCGTCAGATATCTGAGAAGAGAGTGTCACATTTTCGACGTGTTTGGGGTGTTTTTTGAAATAATATAAAAACATATTTCAAATTGTTTGACCCATATTTCCAATGGTAACTATGTTCGATGTCGTCGGATATTCGATGACTGTGCAATTTTAAATTTAAACATTTTTAAACATTTAAACATGTTTGATATAAAAGTGACACACGGTTTGAGAAAATTATTTATTCCTCGATGAACAGGTTTAGGAGTTGTTTTATTCTTCAACGGGCGGTTGCAGGAAAATTTTCTTTTCTTTGACAAACAGTTTGTAGGGATTTTTTTAATCTTTGAAAAACCTCCGTTAGAGAAAATTGTGATGCATGGAATTTGATTTTTTTAATATTTTTGATAGTATTCATTCACGAAGTGTCTCTCAAAATGTCAAATAGAAATATTCCTGATCCAAACGAAAACAATCGACAATTGCTTACTAGACTATGGGATGCAGTGAAACGAAGGGGTTATGGCAAATGTTATTGTCTATGTACTAAATGCAGGGGATTTAATAGGAGAATAATATTGATCTCAACAACCACAAAACATTGCAGGGAACATGTACACATTGAGGGGGGGAATGAATATCGTCCATTTGTAGGTTTAGCATTATAAAGTTTTTTATCTTCTTTGCTTTGGTAAATGTATGCATTATTTTGATATTTCCTATATTAATGTATATCCATTGATGTTTCCATGTATTTATAAAGGAAAGACACCCTACGACATATCATCCAGAGGAAGAGCTTTCAGAACAAGTTTCGTATCAGGATCATGGAGCGTCTATGTTTAATGCAAAACAAGTGAATGATCATATTGAAAAAGATGATCATACTAATAACGTAGTTGAAGATGATGGTACAAATACATTGATCCATGATTCATTTAATGTTATAATGGATGATGACGATGATTATGATAATGAAAATAATGATGATTTTGATGATGTTCATGATATACCTCTTCTCGATAAGGCATATGAACACCTTTATGAAGGCTCCAAAACAAAACTTCTCTCTGCTGTATTATTGATAATGAACTTGAAGGTTATCAATGGTATTTTAAACATAGCAATCACATGGATGCTAAGGTATGTAAAATAATCCATCACATATATAGGATCGTGATAAATTTTATATGTATTCCTCTAATAATTGTATTGTTAACTCATTATTGATCATCATACGGATGAATTGTGTTTCGTTAATATTATTTATTTATTACATTAACTCTCTCTCTCTCTCTCTCTCTCTCTATATATATATATATATATTCCCATAGCTTGATAGCTGAATTTTTGTTACCAACATCAAATATTTTACCTCGCACATATTGAGATTTATCTTTCATCATGAAAGAGATTGGAATGCATTATGAAGTGATTCATGCATGCCCCGATGGACATGTTATATATTATAATCAGCATGAATTTGCAACATAATGTCTGAAATGTCATATAAGTAGATATCGAACTGATCAAGTAACAAAAAAGGTGCCTCACAAGGTTCTTCATTATATTCCAATCATTCCACATTGGAAACGACTATTCAGGTGCAAAAAGATAGCGCAATTTATGGATTACCATGCCAAGAACAGAAGTCAAGATGATGCTATTCGAATTCCTGCAGATGGTTCTGTTTTCATAGATATGGAGGAAAAGTGGCCTCACTTTAAAGAAGAACCATGTAATATTAGGATTTATTTGGTAGCAAATGGTGTTAATCGATTTTCACAAATGAAATCCATTTACATGGTGTGGCCTATCTTTGTTATCAACAATAACATTCCTCCATGGTTGTCAATAAATGTGGAGCATATAATGTTGTCGATGATTATTCCAGGTATTTTGTGTCTGAAATTATTTTATTTCTAATGTGGTTGTGGCATCTCATTTGTCATATTATGTTTCCTAATTTCATATATATATATATATTTTATTTTACTCTTGTGCGTGGTTTATATATCTTAATGGTTCTCATAATGATATATTTTATATGTACTTCAAATCAATCAGGTAAGTTCCAAGTCAAAGATATGAATGCATATATCGAACCTCTTATAGATGAGCTATTGAACTTATGGAATGGCATCACTATGTATGACGTATCTACAAACAATATGAAAAAGGTGATTTAAATTCCATGAAATGGTTGTATGGACAATACATGATGCCCATGGGTTAACTTCATTTTGTGGTTTGTTTTTTTAAGTTCCACTTTAATTGCAATTAATTATATTAAGTAGTTAATATAGTTTATATAAAATTATAATTGACATAGATATTCCATATCTATATATTGTAGGTCTTTAGACAAAGGGTAAATTTTCATGTCCAGTTTGTGGTCCTAAGATCAAATCTCGTTGCTCAAAAGGATTAAGAAAGGAGGTGTTTGATGAGTATAGGAATTTCCTCTCTAAGAATAACATGTATAGAACAATTGAAAAAAAAAAATTCAATGGGAAGTAGGAGACTGCATTAAAACCACAGAGAATGACACCTCACCTTTGGAAGATTCAATAAAATAGAAATCGTCATCATGGTACGTACGGATCATCGTATATCAATTGTTATGTATTTTAATTTTTATTGTGAGTTGTTTACTGTAGTGGCCATATTTGATTTATGATGTAATTTATTTATAAACTAATATTCATGATGTCCATCATGATCATGAAGGAATTAATGGGATTCCACGAGGAATGAAAAGTTATCCTATACAATTCAACAGGTTGCCCTACTATGAGCACCTACAAATTGCTCATTTGTTTGCTACAATGAATATTTGAAAGAATGTGACTGAAATATTATGGTGACTACTAGAGCTAAGGAGGGAGAAAGATAAAATTGTGAAAGCTTACAAAGACATTCAAGAAATCAACCATGCAATGAAAGACATCATCCAATTTCATAGAAACGGAGACCAAGTTAATATAAACTGAATTCCAGGGATGTTTACAGAGAAGCAAAGAAATGTTGTCAAAGAAGTAATGCAGAAAATTAAATTTCCCACTGGATTTTGTGCGAACTTGAAGAATATCATAACAAAAAAAGTGATTTTGCGGGGGTCAAAACACATGATTGGGACGTCTTCATCAAGGGTAATTATTATTGTTATGTCCATATAATTTATTTTATTTTATTTTATGCATATATTTTGTTTCTTGTTTGTATACTCTTTGTTTAATAAATGGCGTGGTTTGTATATTGATAAAATATGTTCTACCTCTGTCTCTCTCCCAGACAACTTCGACAACAATGCCAAATAAGTTATATATAATCTTGGTAAATACATGAGGTAACTAGTGATTAGTTGCATGTGCTTAGTGTTTCTTTAATTCTTCGTATAATTTATATTTGTTTTTTGTGCACTATTTCATGATATGTAATTTAATGGTTTTTCTTGTTAAATATCGTTATTGGTTTGTGTCACTTGTAGATGGTTGACATATAAAGAAATCCATAAAGAAGATATACAGTATTGGAGGTGATAAATTACTCGTCTCATTTGTGAAATGCAGAAGGATCTACCTTTGGAATTTTTCAATGCACAAGAACACTATCTCATACACCAAGTTGAGGAGATTGAGTTGTGTGGACCTGTGCACTCAAGGTCCATGTGGATGGTTGAGAGGCACTTGAAATTTATGAAGGGTTTGGTGAGAGAATGAGCACATGCTAAGGGTTCTATGATGGAAGGATATACAATATACCAAAACATGTTGTATCTTAGTGAATATCTTCCTATTTTAGTGTCAAATATCAACTTACGTCGCATTTGTCATTGAGACTGCAGTAAAAAATTTGAAGGGGAGCAACTAAAGGGGAAAGGTAGATCGAGGAAGGTGAAAAATAATTATTAGCTAGTGGATGTTTATTATATCATTCATATTCTAATTGCATTTTCTAGTTATTGCATCAATTAAGAGCATATACTTTGTTGGGGATATTTACACCTATCTTTCATTTTAAGGATTATTGTCATCAAACAGTTGGTCAAGAATGGGATCCAATTCATTTATACATCACAAACAATATTGACTGAATGAAGGTATGGATTGAACAATGCAAAAAATCAGTTTATGGAATATCATGGGAAGGTGTGGCTTCATTGGTAAAAGCAGCACATCGCAATGGAGATAGAAATCTTACAGAAAGGGAAATTGATTTAGCATATGGTTTAAAAGATAAAATGGCAAGCATCTTAATCAATCACTCTAAATATTTTATTTTGCAAATTACATTTTGACGTACATGTTTCTCTTTTCCATGTATTGCTACATAACTATTGAGTCATTGTGTAATATTTTCATACATTGCTTGTTGCAGGTAAAACACCATAAGGATATGGTCTACAATGGTGGTAGATATCGGATCAAAAAATTGGATGAAATAAAGAAAACATCATATTGTGGGATATCTGCAGTCTTTGAGGTGACCATTTTATAATCTAGAAGTGACATACATCTAGAAATTTCAGAAAATCGATACTAGTGTGACTTTAAATCCTTCAAGGTAGTTCTATTCGTTGTCAAAAGGTACAGGTTACGATTGAATCAAGGTGATCTTGATAGAACTATTACTGAACATGATAATGGATTTACCATGGTAAATATAAGGTTGTTTGAGCCAGGAACGAAGCCCTATGTTCTTCCAATCCAATGTAAACAGGTATTTTACTTGGAGTTTCCAGGTAAAGTGGGCTGGTCATTTGTAGTGAGAAACGATCCAAAGGGAAGGCTGATAAAGTATAACGTAGTGTTGCAGCTGCAACAAATTCCCAAAATTCCAAAAAAATTTAGGACCCTCCTTTGCTTTGGATTAGTTGATTTTCTTCTTTTTTGTTTTCTCGGAATGATTGAATTGATTTACCACTTGTTTGGTTTCTCCTTTTAGCACTTGAATTAATCCACTGCTCATGTTTGATTAGACTTTATCGCTCCCTTTAGATGCATGTTCAACATGTCTGAATCAGAAAAGTGTTTGGTTAAAGCCTCCGCCATTGTGGCTGAATAACGATTCTTAAATTTGGTTTTTCCCCCGATACATTGGTTTTAATCGGCTGCCTTTTTGGTTTTGCATCGGAGCGATTGTGACTTGTTTTTCTGCCGTTGCGGATGGATACTAGGTTTGACTTCGATTGTTTTTCCGATTTCTTTGTTTTACGTCGGATGCTTTTTGGTTGTGCATCAGAAGTTTTTATGATTATTTCCTCCGACGTTGTGGACAGTAAACCGTTAACTCTTTCGATTCCTGTTTGGTCTGCGATTCTCGCTTATGGATCCTCATTGGCCCCGTGAGTCTCGGGCTCCCACCGTTGCGGCTGCGAAAGCTGTTTCGCTTCTGCCGTTACGGCTGCCGAGGTCTAATGCCTTTCGATGTCTAGCCATTTGTCTCCTAATTCAAACTTTTCTCCCATTTCAGATAGATTTATCTTTGGTGGCTCTGTCATTGCGGCTATCGTTTCACTATGGTCTCGACGGGTTTTTCTTTCGAGGTTCCGTTACGGTCATCTCTGTGGACGATTTTATGTTTTGGCCTGCCGCCGTTGCGGAAGAAGTTATACTTCCAACCTCCAATTAGAAAAATATTCGACGTTTGACCTTTTGAACTTTTACCCGCCACGCGTTTTCCCCGGATGGCTTAGCCCTTTGACCATCCGTCGTTGCGAAAGAAAGTACGTTTTCAACTTCTGATTCAAATCTGGCTCTCGTTCGATATGTTACCCATCACACGTGTTGACCATTTGTATATATGGAGTCTGGGTGCGTTGGATTATTCTATCATTTTTCGTTCGAACTGTCGTGATCATTCGTTCCAAGTGTGCTATCGACCTCTCGAGCTTGCAAGGGCCACAGTGTCGGTACCCGCGTCTAGGTGGCAGCTGTAGAAGCCTAACTGTCATTGCCCTGCCATACGCACCAGTTAGACATCAGTGCCAGGTAGGTTTCATTTTTCTTCCCCTTTCCGTTGAACGTTTGATGGTTATGCTTGCTACGGTGGTTTGTTTTCCCGGCTGTTTACTCGACCCCGTTATATGCTTGGAGGATTTTGTATCCTAGTTGGCCGTGGGAGGGCGGTTTAACCTTCAGAATAGTTTTTCTTTCCACCGTCGTTTAGTTTGCAGCCCTACGCATAGGTATTGAGGGGTTTTAGTGCAGACGGCCGTTACGCTGTCTACGCCAAACCACCCTGCGTAGTGATGGTGGGTAGGAGATAGGTTTGCTGTGGCTTTCCGTAGGGGTTTGGGAGGGTCTGCCCCATTTAGTGCTACCCGTATCTGTAAGCCGCTGCCATATTTTCTTCGAGGTCTAGTGAAACCAATTTCGTGTTCAGGGTAGTGCGTTATCGTAGTTCTGCATAGGGGGGTTTTTCTTTGATCAAACACGCCATAGAAACCCGCATCTTTTAATAGCAGGCATTTCACCGCACTGTTCCGCGCATAGTTTCTTTTAAACCCTATCCTGTGGAGGGGATATGTCACGGCGTTCGGTTTGTTAACAAGAAGTCACAAGGGTAGTTGTGTTGTTAGAAGCTTCATTGAGGGCTTGCGTAGTTTTCCCCTGTCTGTCCCCCGCAGTGAATTGATAATGGCACCCACAAAGAGCGGAAGCTTTAGGAATATTAATGTAGATGTTTTTTGCCTGATTTTATTGGTAGAATTTTTAGTTGTATCTTGCATAATCTTACTGCATATAACTATTTTCAATCATGCTAGATATAGACTAAGTCACTAAACACTACACATTATGTTTAATAATTCTGCTAGTCAGGCCATTTCAGTCTATACATGCATATACTTGCGTCATTGATTGATTACTCTCATGTTAAAACATAGAAGAAACTGCACACTGTACATTGATGTATATAGGTTTTCCACTCGGCCAAAAGGGATTAATGTTACAATTTTATGGCAGGAAGAACTCACCATGTCAAAGAGACAAAAGAAGAAGGCCCTTGTGGTCGAGGAAGAGCTAGAAGTAGAAGTTGTAACTAAGACATAATACATATACGAAGACACGAAGTGCATTTTTGGCATTGAACCTGAATACCAGTGGGGGGAAATCTATAGAATGATCACTTGAAGAGAGGTTCTCGACATGGGCTTAGAAGAAGAGTCCATATATGCAAACATAGAAAGATCTTCACTGATGAGGATCACCACCAGAACTGAGTTATTCCCATGCGCTGAAGTAATCGGTTGGATTCTACCCCTGGAAGATGTCACAACAATGATCCTGGGGGATGTTAACAAACAGGGCTATGCTGCATACATCCCCAGATATGTTTCCCTGGCCTACCACTTGCCAGAGGTCCAAGTGTTCTTATCTGATGAATGGTTAAACAACATTAGAATGGACTTGGTGGAAACCATGAAAAGAATGATGTTGAATGAAAAACATTTCAGGACCAAAGTAACAGGAGAATATGATACTGCAATTTTAATAGCTCCATACAGATTCATAGCCTTGATGCTCAACAGAATATTTGGAAGATCCCATGGCAGGTTTTTCAAACTAGAATGCATACCTATTATTTTTTATGTTGCAACCCAGGGGACAATTTTCAACTGGGCCAACCTTGTCTCAAACAGTCTCTCTGCTTGCTTGGCCTCAGCCTTGGGAGGAGAGTCCCATAAAAGGTATGAATTTTATATGAGTTCAATACTTATAGACTGTATATTATGCAACCAGCCTTTCCCTGGTCTCAGGTGCATCTGGGACAGGGAAATAATGCCTGTCTATGATGCTTACAAACCATTGTGGGCACATAAATATCATAGCCATTACAGAGAAATCTGTGAACATCTCCTGATGCCTCTATACACACTCATTTTCCTGAAGGAGTGTGATTGTATGTCGGAGGAGGCCATACAAGTGATAGGAGAGTACGTAGATTACTACTTGACTGAAAATGGCCTGTACTTCAGAATGTTTGGAGGATCAAGATCCCCTTCCCTGCTGCCCAAATATGCAACTGATTACATTATCCACAAGGAGGTAGTCAGACAAGTGTTCCTGGATGGAATAGGCAGCTTTCTGTTCGAACATAAGAAGACCGCTTATCCTCCCTTGCCCTTCAAACTAGGAAGTTACAGGTTCACTAGGGTGAAACAAGCGGATGAATTCGTAGAAGAACTGTAGAGGTTCCACTTTGCAGAGATGCCCTACCACAGAAATGACTCCCAAGGTAAAGTCGCGGAACACTGTAAAGAAAACAAGGTGCATTTTGAGTATACCCACCATTTTGATAGGGAAGAGTCTGTCTTCTGAAATGCCCCAAACATGACAACACTGAAGAGAAGATTCAAGAAAAAGATCACAACCAAAGGTGGAAAGGGGGATGAACAGGCTAAGGCTGAGGAAGAAGGAAAGAGAAGAAAAGAGGAAGCCCAGAGATTGGCACAAGAAGCTGTAGGGTGGCTGCACAACGAAGAGGAAGGGAAAAGAAAAGCTGCCCAAGAAGCAGCTGAGAAAGCCCAGGAAGAAGCTAAAGAAGAAGAAGAAGCAGCTAGAAAAGTAGCTGAAGAAGCGAAGAGAAATCTCAATGAGGAGCTAAAAAAGCAAGAAGCAGAGAGGTTGAAGCTGACACAGACTGATACAGAATAGTCAGCTTCTGAGATAGCTGGAGAGAAAACCCAGGAGAAGGAAAACCTAGAAGTTCGAGACTCACAAGTGCCTACTGCCAGCACACCTGTGGTATCCACACTCAAGCTAGTTCCTTTTGTTTAGAAAAAGGGTGAAGAAATCCCTGATTTCAACACTGTTTATTATGATAGGGAAACAAAGAGAATAATGAAGAGAACAGAAAGGAAAGTTGAAGAAGGAAGTATGCTTGGTAAAATGATAATGGATATGGTTGTTATGTTAGGAACAGACCAAGATCCAAGATTCACCCTGAGAGCTGGGACTGCACTACTCCACGCCTCAGAAGATAACATGGACAAGGTAATAACTGACTTGGAGCAGTCCAAGAAGTCCTCTGCCCAGTTGAAAGATACATTGAGGAGAGAAAGAGAAGAAAGCAATAGGATTAAGAGGAAATATGAAGATATGCAAAGGGAAATGAAGTCCTCAAGAGATGAAGTACAGGCCCTCCAAGGAGAAATACAAGTTCTGGAAACTACACAGGAGTCTCTGGAGAAAGTGCAGAAAGAATGTCAAGAGTTAATAACTGAAAAGGAACAACTACTGTCAAAGGTGGAGGAGCTAGAAGAGCAGCAAAAGATCCTCTTGGAGGCCAATGATCTGCACACCCAAGAACTGAAAAAGGAACATCAGGAACAGATTTTCTCTCTAACAACTGCTCTGGAGGAAGCAAGAGAACAACAGGTTAACCTCCAGCCTTTCAGAGAGCATGTCTTGGCCCAAAAAACCAAGATGCTGCAGCTACAGACTGCTGTTGAAGAAGAAAGGTGTAGAGTGCTGCAGATCGATGGCCGATTGGAAGAGATCTTGGAAACTACATAATACTTTGTGGACAGATCTCAGGATGTCCTCGAGGTCCTGATGGAAAGAATGGCAAGGCTGGAAAACAACGAAGAAACTCCAGCAGAGCTGCCATCAAAATATAAACAAGCCCTCAAGTGGGATTATAACTTAATAGAATTTGTTTTTAACACCGCAGAGGATTTAAAGAAAGCAGTCAAGAATACGAAAGGAGCCTGCACAGAATTTTTCAGAAGAGTCCTTATCACATACAACCAGTGCCAGGTAGAGGCTGAGCAGAGGCTGGATGATTTCCTAGACCATAATTCATATTTGGAGATGTTGCAGAAAAGACATCAGGATGAAGAAGTAAGAATGCAACATATTAAGGACATTGATGACTAGGTTCTGAGAAACGAAGTAGGCCATTCAGCCGTTAGTTTGCAGCTTTTAGAAGACCAACTTCGGTTGAGCGCTGCCAGAGTGGAGGCTATAAAGAACCAGGTTGAAAAATTTGAAATCAACATTCAGTTTTTGGAACCCTGTGCATTTAAGGGCCTTGCCTCTGAAGTTGTGAAATGGAAGAAGTTTCTAGATTCCGAAGTGGGACCCTCCTCATAAAGGAGTGGTCACTTTTTGCTATTTGTAGCAATTTTGTAAATCTTTGAGGAAAAGTAAAGTTTTTGGAGGCGAAGATTTGGGAAGCCCAACAGTTTCACTCTTTTTTGTATAAATGTAATAGACTTAGAGGGAAAAAGGGCTTTTTCCCAGTTAGACTAGAAAGCGGTATTGTAAGAAGAACTATTTCTCTTTGCAATAAAGAAATATGGTTTGCCTGTTGGAGGAAGATTGGTGGAATGTCCAAATGTTATACTGTGGATGGCTGAAAGATGAACTATTTTGTTTTTCCAATTTTTTTCCATTAACCGTGAGATCATTCTAACCCTTTGAACCTATGTTCTTGTTTAAATGATTTCTGGTTTATTTTGTGGAATGACCACCATGAGTAGTGTATGCGGTTCATAAAACAATTGGCTATCTGGTTGTTGAAATATCTTTAATCATTCATGCATTGTGGAAAGAAATATCAGCTAACTGTAGTTTCTCTTTATAATGCATGTGCAATACACATTACTCACAAATAATTTACAGTTTGCTCCTCGTGGATAGATAGATAGATAGATAGATAGATAGATAGTTAGTTTTATTTCTGTACATGTGATTTAGATGCTTGTGAGCCTAAGACGAGAGGTAAGAACCTGCACATCACATTGTGACTTCCCCTTGCATCTTTATCACCTTGCATGGTTAATTAGGCATCTGCACATCATATTTAAGTCAAAAAATACAAAAATATACACGGTGGACCGGGCCACAACCGGTAAAGCTTTGTTTTGTTACTTTGACCTACGGTAGCCGGACCGCAAACCGGACGGATTCCCTATACCAAACAGTCAATGGGCTAGTTGGGAACATTGACTGAAGAGAATCCCTTTCTGTTGTTGCCTGTGAATTTCCAGGCCTCAACAATTCTGGCACTAGAAGGAGGGCCGCCAGTGAATGGCTGGCCGTGGAAACTTATTTTTTCCCAAGATTACCTTACCAGCAGATATTTTGAAGCTTTCAACTTGACCCAAGCACTTACAGGTTCGGTTATAACTTTGAAGTAAGAAATCTGTTTCTCACCCTACGTTGCTCTTTTACCTGTGCCTATGGCTGGCATAAATGCAAATCAGCCCAACCCATTGTCTGCTTGGAGAGCTAGATCCCCTTTGAACCTCACACCTCCTTTGCATAACCTACCTCAGCACTTTGACAAGTTGTTGCCTAAGTTTGTCCCTGAAGAAAGGATTGCTGTAGATGACCACTTGCAAAGCTTTTATCTAGCATTAGAAGGGCTAAGGGCTGGGGAGTACGAAGATGTTGTCTGTAAATTATTCCCTCACACCCTGAAAGGAGCAGCAACATCCTGGTATTTTGGCTTGCCTGCAAACTCGATCCCCGACTGGAATACTTTTGAAAGAATATTCAGATATAAATATGCAGCTCAGAGAACTCATGCCTCACTAATGAAAGGTCTTGGTTTGTTAAGAAAGGAGAAGAATGAGAAAGTATGTAGTTTCACTCAAAGATTTTCAATATACCTAAAGAATTTTTCTGAAGCTGACAGACCCTTAGACAAGGTCTTAATTGAATATTATACATCTGCCCTAGGGCCTAAGTTAGCTATGTTTGCTAAAATGAAAGCCAAGCCTACATTGGTAGAGACTTATGAAGAGGCGGAAAGGGTAGAAGCTGAAATGGAAAGTGTAGAATATTATCCTGACTTACCTAGAGAGAAGACTACAAATAGAAGAGCTTTACTGTTGTCCAAACCTAAAGATGAACAATCATATGATTATCAAGGAATGTTAAAAATGATGCAGAATCTATCCAACAGAATAATAGATCTGGAGAAAGGGAGGGAAGCTCAAAAAAATCACAAACCCTACAACCAAAAAAGAGAGGATAACAACCAATGGAAAATACCTCCACCAAATTTACCATCAGTAAACATAACAAAAGTAGGGGGTGATAATTTCTGCACTTTTCACCAACAACCTCATTCGAAAAAGAAGTTCCCTCAATGGTTGAATTCGATGACACTGGTTATGAATCAGCTGCTAGATTCTAAATTAACCAAGAACAGTGGCAAGGAGGAGAAAAAAAACCAGGCTATGGAGAAACAAGATAATGACACTATGTTTTCATGGAATGGTATCTCGCTGTTTGACACTGAGGAGAGCACTCTCAAAACTGAATGCAAACATATAGAAACAAAGGACATAGATTTAACAATTTCGAAGATCAAAATATTGCAAAAGAATGTCAAGAGACAAGTAGAGGTGAAGGTTGAGGACAAAACACCTAGAGCCAATACCCTCAACCAAGAAGCAGAGCCAATCACTGAGACTGTCAAACCTGTAGAAGAACCGATAGGTGTTAGTGAGGAAAACACTAATGAAATTGGAGAGCATGAAGAGGATTTTCCTAGCCAAAACCAACCAGGAGAAGAAGACATAGAACCATGTTGGGAAGAGAAAGCTGATACCCCACCTTTTATGTTGACCCTAGAAATGCTGAATCACAATGTGCATAATTGCTTGGTAGATTCTGGATCAGCAGTGAATGTTATGCCTCTGGAGATTTGCAAAAAGATTAATGGACAGCCAGAATCCACATTTTGTGAAGTAACGCAATTAGACAGCACCGGTGTCAAAGTAGTGGGAGAAATGAAAAATGTCCTCATTCGCTTGTCTGCAAACAACAAGATTTGTCAATTTATTGACATTACTGTGGCTGACATACCTAGTGGATATGGGATTATTCTCAACAGAGATTGGTCTGCCAGGTTAAAAGGATATTTTGCTTCAGATTGGTCTCATTTATTGTTTCCTCTCACGGGTACCCCAAATAAGATTAAGATTTTGAGAGAGCCTTACATGAAGTATACTGTCACTAAGCTAGGGGAAGGAAATGAGTCTGCTGATTCTATCCTGGGAAATTATCTGATTGAGCTTAAGATAAGACATCTTACAGAAAGAAAAGCTAGTTCTAAGATCAACTATCAACCTGAGCTCCTTCAACTTCCTCAGGATGATGAAGATGAATGTAGGATTGTAGACATGTGTTCAATTGCAAAAATAACCTAGCTAGACCATGGTTAGATATCTTATGTCTATAATCCAGCCCACCACTTAACTTGTTTGATTGAAGATTCTTAAGGGTAGGAACCTTTTTTTTTTCTTATCTTTTGCTTTGTACATAAATAAATTGATGTCGTTTTTCTTTGATGCTTTGATGTTGTTTTCTTTTTTATTATTTGATTTGATGTTGTTTTCTTTACTGCTCTGTTTTTTAATAAAGAGGCAAACTTTTGGTTGCAATGGAAACATCAGGGTTCTTTATTAACTGAAATCTTGAGCAAAAGACTATGCTTTAAAGTATAGAATGTCTTCTAGTAGCAGTGTTCCTAAATGAACCACTTATACTATGAAATGAGAACTCGACACAGTTCTCGTTTTTCTCTCTCCTAATTTTAGTAGCTATTTTTACCCCCATTTCAAAAATGGTTGATGCCAGT
>LPNX010720273.1:208853-440734 GCA_001517045.1 Pseudotsuga menziesii | reverse complement strand
TAAAGCAAAGCTTACAAAGCTTTCTAAATTTGTACCAGAAAGGTCGAGGTCAAATCGGCCGGAAGGACAAAGATAAATCTGCAAAGCATTGGTTGGAAACCATCCAATCTGTTAGTGGCAAGAGAGCACGATTGAACAAAAATAGTGAGTAACCACCAATATTGTCCTAATCAAACTGCAAATAAAACCTTTCAATAATAGTGCAACCAAAAAGCCAGATACAACACGGACACATGAAGGAGTACCATAAGATAAAAAAAAAAAAATTAACAAAATAATCATGTTTTAAAAAAATATATATATCAAAGATTTTTTTTAACAAAATAGTCATGTTTTTACAAATATTTTTTTTAAGCCATCTTAAAAACACAAAACATTGTATAATTTTAAAAGAAACTAAAAAGTATATTTTTATCATAATTAATCGGAAAAAAAAATATAATTTTAAATACAAGTAATACATATATTTTGATATTAGTAATAAAACAAAAGTTATATATATTTATGAAAAAATAATATTTTTGTTTTTTAATTTTTACACATAACATTCTACTCCATTTATCTATTCAATAAGGAAATAATAAATTTTCACCATCAGCCACGAAAGTATATAGGAAGGAAAGTATATATATTTTGTAAGGAAAATAATACTTTTTATTATGTGTTTACATACATTCTATTTCATTTATCTCTCCAATAAGGAAAGTAAGAGATTTTCAAGTAGCTAACAAGGAAAGTATATATTTTAGGTACGAAATAATATTTTTCTTATTTCATGGCTAATGACATGTCCTCCAATACCGTAGCTAAGTTTTAGGCTTGGGTTGCTTTGGTATATGGGTTGGGATTGTTAAACCTTTATAATACAACTTTTGATGGAGATCTTCACCTTTACAGCTATAGAAAACATATTATTTTTCCATATATTTTGTTAAAAATTTGTAATAAAATAAATTTAAATGTGGTGATTTTAAATATGTAATTTTTGGGGGGGTTTTTCTATTATATAATTATATATAATTTTTTTTATATAATAACATAAAATAGGTTATTGTAAATGTATTGAAAATGTTAATTATAAAAATGAAAAATAATGTTTAAAACTTTTTTTAAATCATTTTAACATTCTCTTCAATATTATTTTTAGATTCATAAAAAGAAGTAGAAGCTTTTCACATAATAGATTTTTGGGTCGCGGTTTTACATATACTTATAAATTATTATTTACATTAATATTTTAATAATAATTTAAATATATCATAAAATAAAATTTTAAAAATTGTACAACAATCTTAAAAGTCTCTATACAAACCTTGTTAAAAAAAATTGGAATAAAAAATAAAAATAAATATAGATATGGGGGGTCGCGGTTTTATGACTACTTATGAATGTGTGAAATAATAATAAATGACATTAAAGAAAAATGAGATAAATAAGACAAAAACTATTTTTTAATTTGAAAAAAATACGATATAAAAGATAATCCAAAATGAAAACTTTTGTTTCCTTAAACCATTATCTAATTGTTGATGGATTTATAGATATATATACATATATTTTTAGTTCATTCATTTTTATAAAATTTCATCGCCGCAAACGGAGAAAAAGTGAGACACCTCGCCACCGAGCCCTCTGCCATAAAGGATCTCTCTCTACACGTAACTTCATGCCGATACTTGTTCACCTTGTCCATTCAGACAGATACTTTCAACTCCAATACATGCTTGAAGACAACCATTTCCGATTCAGAAGAGCTTCCTTGTGCTACTACATCAACAAAACTCCTTGAAGAAATATCTACACTCACTACTCAAACCCAGCCTGTTGCATGCCGTCTCTTACCTCCCCTTCATATACTCCACCCTTGGCTATTGCAACCACCACTTTTACTCACCCTTCCAGATATTACTCTTCCCTCAATCCTTGCTTCAACACATCATACCCTACAATACACCATCCCATCTCTCCAAATGCAATCCACCTCAGCTCAACCCAATTATGTTTCTTCCACTTCATCATGATCACTATATCCCTCGACCCCCCCCCCCACTTTCCTTCCTTCATTGCTTGTATATATACTTTTCCCTTACTTTCATGTCTTTTTCCAAATATTTGCAATGTAATTAGCTACTGTAAATTTTGTGCTCACATGGCCGATGTGTTATCATATACGTTATGTGTTTATTTTTAAAACACGCCATACATATCTATCCATAAAACATTTATCATTTTCTTACATGTATACAATGTTTATTATGTCATATATGTGCATTTCTTTTTTCTACTATGCTGCTCCTTGGTTGCTTTTCACATACATAAATGCTCCACATACATCACAAAAACTACTTTTTATGTTATGTCTTGCAAAAACTTTCGCAATGCATTAAATTGTATACGTAGATGTACCTTATTATTTGTACTTTGCATATCTTGCTTTTAATGTACATGCCTTGACTTTTTCTTACAATTACACATTTATAACATTTGAAATTTCCATCAATGTCTCCTCCAGGTTCAAGGAAAACTCCTCTTCAACAACCCATGTTGCCCAATACTACACGTGACGAAATAAATTCATGTAGAAGGCTTCTTTATAGCCAAACAAAGGACCGCCAAAATGTGCATAGATGTATTACTTATAAATCTAGGAGTGGAAACATCAATGCTTTACTCAACCCCACCCCAATGCACACATCCACTACACCCCCGCCTCCAACCACCCCCTTTCCAGATGGTCACACTTTCTTTTTTAATCGAATTTATCGCCTCCACCCACTTCATGTTTGCTCCATATGTAAGGAATCATATCCAAAAATGAAAACAAATTTCTCAAGTGGAACCTATACATGCTATCGATGTAGTAATGAGCGACATGGCCATCGCTTCTCCATAGATAACAACATGGATCCTAGAAACCAACCAATTGAACTTCCATGCCTAACTCAAATAGAAGAAATGCTAATTTCTCGAGTCAATCCAATACTTGAAGTTACGCATGCACGTGGTGGCCAATACAAATACTCCGGCCATACTATTAGCTTCCCACAAGATATCTCCACAATAGCCACCTCTCTTCCACACCTCTTAACGGATTTGGACATCCTTGTTGTTCGAAAATTCAATGCTGCAAACAAGCCTTATGAATTCATTGTTAGCCGTTCAAATGTTCTAGCTGCATTGGAATTCAAAATCTCCAATGACCCATATTACAAGGATGTACACCTTGACCTCCAAGCATTACATGCTTTTCCACTTGAACCCACAGATGTGTCCTCCATTCTTCACCATGCCACAACCCCTAGGCCTGACCTCCAACTACCCTCACCCACTACTGATGATGCAACACCTTCAATGCCAATTCCAACAAGCATTGAAACCTCGTCATTTGTTTTTGCACTCCCATATTCTGACACTGAGACTGAAGAAATTAAGCAGTTTGCATATACAACCCCTACCACTCCTTCAACATCAACTGATTGCCCCCCATTAGTCTTTCTTGAATAAATGAATACAATATGGAAAGGCTCCTCTCAATGGCATTCCCAACGCTATTTCCCACAGGGGTTACCATGCTAAAACAACCTCGTCTTTATGAAGTCTCCATGCAAGAATATGCTTTGCACCTTATCCGATTCCATGATAATAAATTTTCCCAACACCCTCGCTTCCGCTACTACTTGTACAACCTTATGATGCGCCATTGTAGCCAGGCTACCACAACTGTTTTTATTAAATGCAACCTAGCAGACACACTCCCCGCAACTGTCTCAGCTTTACACATACAACTCAACCATCTACCAGACTCTCGTGTTGTTGATCATGCCATGTAGTTTGGCTCTGCTCTGCGTGGCACCCACTCTTTCTGGAGCAAAAGGCGAGGCGAGTTGTGTGATATGATCACCTAGCTTGATAGCCCAACCTTTTTTTTTACCCTCAGTGCAGCTGACACCAAATGGCATGACCTTCATATGCTCATGCCTTCGCAACCTCCAACTTCATTTCCTTCACAATTCTAATGGAGAATTCATAACATTATAACCAATCCACATACTACGTCTCTATATATGCACCATAGATTCACCATCTTCCTTGAAGAGGTCCTGCTACACACATTCAAGACAAAAGATTACTAGTGCAGGTTTGTTCCTCTCACTCTTTGCATTTTATTTCGTTTTACTACTTCGCATTTTGATATATTCCCTAACTTTGTGTTTTGTTTTTGCTTCCCTTCTTAATACAGGTATGAATTGAAAAATTGAGGTTCTGCTCATATACATGGATTCCTTTGGTTGGAGGACGCACCCAATATGGACAACCTTGATTGGAATGATCCCCTCGTAGTTAATAGTGCAAAAACATACTTTGACAGCTTCGTAATAGCATGGAACCCTCATCCCGCGCACCTTCGTGTCTCCGCCTTCCATCGAGCATCTCACCAATACCCTTGCACACTTGCAGCATCCTCCATACGTGAAGGAAACCATAATTATGACTATGAAACCCTTGTCAATTCTATGCAACACCACACAAAATGCAATGAATTCTCTTGTCTTCACAAAAAAGGCACAAACCTCGTTTGCCACTATGGTTTCCCCTTTGACCTACATGAAACATCTTCTATGTTCATTGACAGCTTTGGCCAAAAAAAAATAGCCCCGCTAGAAATGATTTGCTTTTAAACGTACACAACCCTCTTATGATCTCAGTATGGAGAGCTAATGTTGATTGCCATCCAATGCTCTTGCGCCATGTTGTCCTCTCATACATTTCAAAGTATGCTTCAAAAGAAAAGAAAAAATCTAAGAGCTACCATGACATTCTAACATGTATTGCATGACATGCTGCCCCTGTAGAAGAGGGAATCTTACTACCTAGATCCAAAAACTTTTGTCCGAAACTGTGGTTGATTGAGACATTGGAGCACAAGAAACTTGCCATATGCTACAAAAATTTTCCTTGACTGTTTGTAGTCATACATTTATTTCCCTGAACACCTCCCAAACCATTTTCAAACGTGTCTTGCTGACGTCCCCAACACCCCCCCCTTCCCCCCCCGCCAACCAACTTCATTTCCGCATACATGCAAAGACCCGCTTCGCTTGAACACCTTCCCCTTATCGAAGCTTCCTATTCTTGGTACTTTTTCGCACGTAGAAAAAAAAATCAATGGAAGCTGCACAAACCAGCCAAAATCATGTGTGTCCTTCCTCGTTTCCTTGCCATCCCTCCTTCCACCTCTCCTCCTTATGTCGATTTCTATTGGATTGAACTCTTATTGTACAAACGTTTCTGCAATGTGCCAAAAGATATTTGCTCCTCTAACTTGGAAATTGTCTCTGCATGGGAATCCTTCTGTGGGACCTACAATCCCTGGCATGTTGACCGAGAACCTTCACCCCCTCCAACTATTTCTGTTGATACACCCCCCCCTCATGAAGATCATCCTGCTTCCTCTATCAACCTGTCAGAATGGGAACTCCTCTCTCAACTCCACCCTAGGAACAACCTACAACTTGATGATCTTGACATGCTTGGTCATCGCAACTTTGACACCAATAACAATTGGTTCCACACATAGATACCTTTACACTTGCAAAACTCAGCCATCTCATTTCTTGACTTGAACCGCTCATTAAACCAAGCAGAACTACAACCTTTTTCAACTCCTGCTTCGCCTAATTTCTTTTCTCCAACACAATGCAAATCCTTTGAAATTATTATGTCCCACTACACACAACACACTACCACAAAACCATTACATATGATCATCCAAGGAACTTAATTGGATGCTTGCAAGCTGCCTTCTCTTCATCGTCTCCAAATAACTCATCCCCTCTTCTCTTGCTTGCTCCAACTGGCGTCACGACATTTAACATAAATTCCCTTACAATACATTCTGCCCTTCGGATACCAATAAATACTATGCTTCCTCTTGAGTGCCAAGCCCTTGAAAACCTTCAAGAATGATGCTTCCCTATATGTTATGTGCTAATGGATGAGATGAATTTCATTGGACCAAAGCTCTTATCCAACAATGACTCTCGCCTTTGGGAAGCATTCCCTTCCCATCAAACTTCCCCTTTTGGAGGCCTCTCTATCATCCTCGCAGGTGACCTTGGTCAACTTGCACCTGTTAAATATATCCCCATGTATGTAGGAGCATCACATGGAAACACACTTTGGCGTACCTTTGACACATTCATAACCCTCTCAACGGTTTTCCGTCAACAAGGAGATGACCCTTCTCAGATTCAGTTCCACCAACTTCTCCTCAATCTTAGGAATGCAACACCAACTATTTCCGATTGGACCCTTTTTATGTCAAGGAATTCCTCTTCCCTCTCTCAAACCAAGAACCACGTATTTGATCAATCCACCCATTTGTTCTCAACTAACAATTCTGTTTCCTTACACAACAAACAAATGCTCAAACAATTAAATGTCCCGATTGCATTAGGTTCTACAGAAGTTAGGAAACAAACACTACTGCTTGCACCAAGAGATGAACAATTAGATATGGTCGTACTCCTTTCCGTTGGTCAACAAGTTATGCTTACAACAAACCTTTGGGTTGAGGCAGGTCTTGTTAATGGTGCTCTTGGTAAAGTTGTTTCAATCTTGTACAACACCGCCACTAATCCACCTATGCTTCCTTTGTTTGTTGTTGTTGACTTTATCAACTACAAAGGCCTTCCATGGGATGCTTCTAACCCTACCTACATCCCAACCCTCCCTTTAACAAGAGGTTCTCGTAGACGACTTCCCCTTCGTATGGCTTGGGGTTTAACAATCCACAAATCACAAGGAATGACCTTACAGAAGGCAACAATCGACATAGGAAACATTGATCGATAAGGGATAACATTTACTACAGTTTCAAGAGTTATACAACTCACTGACCTATGCATAATGCCATCTTTTTCTTTTGCTTGCTATTCATGTATGAAGGATATCCCTTCTGTCCAACAAAGAAAAAAAGAAGAAACTTTTATTGCCTCCATATCAATTGTACCAAACGTTGCTTAACATAGTTACTCACATATGCTTACACCCTTGCGTTGCTTCTCACACCTCTTCTCGGTACCATAACATTACACTTACAATAGTATTTTCTCTCTACAATAGAACAAATAAAAAAAAAGAACAACGGAATGTCTATTACACAAGTTTTCAACTTGTTTTCCTTTCATCTATGATGTGAATATATTCTTTCTTTTCTTATTCGGTACTATGAAAAAAAAATTTGTTAGTCTACCAATTCATTTACAAAAAAACATGTGCCTTCCTTTACTCTATATTATTTAAACATGTTAAGCTTTTCATCACTCTGTTTTCTCTCTTCCTAGCTCTTCAACAAGAGACATGGACATGCAATACCTAAACACCATTGCTGACTTTTGCAAGCAAATCAAGGAACAACAACCATCGCTGCAACAAATTGAACCACGCTTCCAATCGACTTCAGACATCCCACTGAATCCGATTCACCCTACTATTAATCTTCTCTCACAAATAACAACCTTCCTTCAATGCACGGTCTGCAAAGACTTAATATCCCGCCACCCTTGTCTTGCTCACTACATAAACATTACATGGTGTTGTCATTGCCATACTCCCTCTTGCATTTATGACTAGAGCCTCCTCCTTGGTTGCAATTCCCTTTTCCCTCTCCTTACAACCTAGCAACCCTTCTTATTTGATTCCCACACGTTCTTTAGTTGCCATTACTGCCCTTCCGTTGTACGTACCACCTTGTCCATAACCTATGCTTTTCTTGAATAGATATATTATCCTTTTCCACACATGCAACGCACAAAGATTGTACATATTACATGGTTCCACTACTACCATAGTACATGTACATTTATTATATTTCCCTTCTACTTGTACACATTGCTTAACATAGTTTCTCACATATACTTACACCCATGCATTGCTTCTTACACCTCCTCTTGGTTACACAGAAAATAATAAACAAACAACACCATAAAAACCAAATACTATCATTTTTCACTTGCTAAATACCAAAACAAAACAACCTCACCTTCTTCCCTCCCCCCATCCACCCCCCAAAAAAACACTCTTGCACTCATGCATTTATTTCTGCTTATTTGCTTCCAACATCTTGACTTTGTTTTGTTTCATCTACTTGAATCTACCATAAAATTAGACTTACAACATTATTTTCTCTCTACAATAGAACAAACAAAAAAAGGAACAACAAAATGTCTATTACACAAGTTTTCAACTTTTTTTCCTATCATCTATGATGTGAATATTTTCTTGCTTTTCTTATTCGGTACTATGAAAAAAAAATGTTTGTATAGAAATTCAATTACAAAAATAGATGTGCCTTTCTTTACTCTATATTATTTGAACATGTTAGGATTTTAATCGCTCTTTTTTCTCTCTTCCTAGCTCTTCAACAACAAACATGGACACGCAATACCTGAACACCCTTGCTAACTTCTCCAAGCAAATAAAGGAACAGGAAGCATCACTGCAACATATTGAAGCACGATTCTAATCAACTTCAAACTTCCCACTGAATCCGATTCACCCTACTATTAAGCATATCACATAAATAAGAGCCTTCCTTCAACGCATGATCCATATGCATGAAAGGAACACCATGCGCAACATCCGCAAAGACTTAGTATCCCGCCACCCTTCTCTTACTCAATACATAAACATTACCTGGTGTTGTTGTTGCCATAGTCCCTCTTGCATTTATGACTAGAGCCTCCTCCTTTCTTGCAGTTCCCTTTTACCTCTCCTTACAACCCAGCAAGCCTTCTTCTTTGATTCTCACACCTTCTTCAACTTCCATTACTACCCTTCACTTGTACATACTACCTTGTCCATAACCTATGCTTTTCTTGAATAGATGTATTACCCTTTTCCACATATGGAATGCACAAACATTGTACATATTACATGCTTCCACTACTACCACAATACATGTACATTTATTATATTTCCCTTTTACTTGCATGTAATGCACCTCTCTAAACTATGTACTCTATCAAACAAACACTTCTTTTACAAATACAATGCAACAAACTCTGTGTAAATAGAAATAGTTCACATTATACTCAGTTCTTAACTTTTACTGTACATTTAATCCATGTATATATTTACCTTCTACTTCTTGTCATTACACATATGTATATTATTTTTCCCATGGACTCCCTATACTTGGTTTCAAAGTAAATATGTTGTCCATTTGTCACTTCTACTCAATTTAGACTGTTTGGACATTAAATTGGTTGTAAATATTCGCAATCCTCATTTTGTTTCAAATACTCTCTTATGATCAAAGAAACAGTTCACACTGTATTGTATGTATATAGAAACAATTCACAATATATACTAATTCTTAAGTTCTGTTGTACATTTATCATGTCTGTCTATTTAGCTTGTACTTATTGACTTCATACCTATGTCTGTTTTTTTTCCCTAGCACACCCCTATACTTGGTTTGAAAGTAAATTTGTTGCCCATTTTTTAACTTGTACTACAAGTATACTATTTGTACATTCAGTTGATTTCAAATATTTGCGATACTCGAATCGTTTCAAAATACTCTCCATAAAAGAGTATATGGTTTGTAAATAAATAACAGTTGCAACAGTGTGTTAGTCAATTTTTTAATTTACTAGTCCAGCTACTTCATCTGTACTTGTCCTCTCTAGTTACCGCCAATGCAAGCTTCCTTTGTGGCATGCAAAGCATCCAACTCCAAGCTAAAAGGTACTGTCCTATCTACTTTTCTTTCCATGCTATTTGAACATTTTATACAGGAAGAAACAAAAAAAATACTTTATTTACTGAATACTATATTTATATTATAGTTCATTGTTCTTGTGTTGTGTGCTACTCTAACAAGTTATCATACCATGGTGGGGAGAAGGAATCCATTGGTGGTGCATAAATTTTTTATCCTTCTGAGGTAAATATCCTCAATATGATAGCTTAGCATGTACTATTTTAATGGATGACAATTACATCATTTTTGTAATATAACTATTAGATTTTTCACATATATATATAATAGCATGTTGGCTGACCTTATAAATTATAATGAACTCCAAAATAAGGTGAAGGCTTTTTCAGACCATCTTTTTCCTGAAGTTTCAACTTTCAAGTATGAAAATATGAACCTAGATTGCTACAGTATTTTTTCTAAGAAAACTAAGATAATGTTTACCTATTTCATATGTGGTCCTTAATATAACGTTGTATTTCTCCAGGTAGAGAAGGTTTTATTGAACCATCTAGGGATTCTGGCTGTTGTGGTTTTGGGAATCCCTGATTCTAGGTTGAATGAACTTGTTACTGCCAGTATTCAGCTACACAACATTTGGCAATGGGAAGACAAGAACCTGAAAATGTAGAGTCAAGCAAGCAACATATTGTCACCAAGGCCACTACAATTGTATTGCAAGCAGCAAGGATTGTCCAGGTATGTCTTTGTAATCAGGCTTGAAAAGCATATACTTACACTTAATTTTCTCTGGGTTGATTATTTCCACGTTGTGAGAGAACCGTTTCTTTAATCAATCAATGCCTCGTCATCCATATTGATGGAGGCTCAACTTCACTCAATGGGCATATGCTCCTCAAATGTTGAACCGACCTAAATAACAACATGGTTTTAGATTGGATGGTTGATGCCTAATAACATGTGTGGGACTGACAAAAAGAACAGAAAGAAGAGTGGAATTATTTATTAGTTATTTATGTGATGATTTTGACCCATGTATATGTTCTCCTAGATTGTTCTAATGGGGAACGTAATATTAAATTTTGATGTTTTACTATAGGAGTTTTTATTCTTGGAAATTCTCGTTTGGAGCATTAGCAACATACCCTGTATTTTATGATTTTTGATGGGCCTCAAATTCCACTAAAATCATGTTGCTTGTGAAATTTAAACACGCACTTGTTAATCTGTATGTAGTTATTCATTTTACTCTCTTATGCTTTAGTAGTTTTTGGTAAACTAAGGTGATATATTTGCATTGGCATCTTCTCATCGGTTTCATTATAGGTTCTAGGACACATGAAAATAGTGCATGTTCTTGTTTTTAGGTTGGGTCTTATTTGATTGAAGATACCAATGCATCTCCCATTCAATTTTATTATCAGTTTCGCTTCCGCACCGTTTCCTTCACGCCATCTTTTTTCTTTGGGATTATTAGTTGTGAACCATGCCTTCCACCTGTGTTGAAAATCCAATGATTGACAAGATTTTGGCATAAAACTTCTGGTTCCCATGACATCTTGCAAGCTATAGAATTAGTGAAAGAGCTAAACATAAAAGAGGGTTTGATGATACTGCTATTTTTAACACTAATACTATTGCAGGCCGACCATTCACTTTTCTCTGATGAGTATTGAGGCATGGGATTAACGAGCTGAATTGATGATTCCTAGAACATGTTGTAACAAAGATTAGACTATTCCTTTTATTTGCAAAAGATGCTAATTGAAACAAGCAGCGTGGAATATATTCCATTTAATATCTCTCTTTCCACCCTTTTGATGAGTGTATCCTTCTTCACATATGGATTTCTTGGCCAAGATCCTTTTTGAAGTTTGGTTTTTAAGCACTGTTCACTTCGTCATCCATCCTGTAAATGAAAAAATACCATCTGTTTACTAAAAAATCCAGTGGTTTTTTTCCTCTTTCCATTGGTTTTCAGTTTCTATATTAAAAATGCCATTGTTCGAACTATTTTTGGGGTTTTGGCTTTCTTATAATTGGATCTGGAAGGTTTTTAAATATATGTTGGTGGATTGAGGTACAAGGGATTATAAGTACATTGAGGAGCTATAGAAGAAGAAACAGTCGGATGTAATGCAATTTTTGCAGCGAGTGAGGTGCTGGGAATTTCGTCAGCTTCCTGGTATAGTGAGGGTAACCAGGCCCAGCAAGCTCGACAAAGCTCGACGTCTCGGCCACAAGGCCAAGCAAGTAAAGCTTCTGATTTTACGTTAATTTTAATTTTTAAGAGCTGGTTATATATCTAATCTGTATACATCATGCTGTTATCAAGAATGAAATATAAATTGCAGTGTGAATGGAGTCTAGTTTATTGATTGGTAGCTATAGAAAGCCACGTAAAGTAACCAATAAATATATAAGTTTGGCTATGCTCTGATAAGCAATATACCAGGATCAAGGGATATTGTCTGGGTTATATGAAAATTAGGTCTTGAACTACATTTTTTTATCGTTATAATTTATAAGTAGCTTTACATCAAGCAAGTTGTTAGAATTTACTCCATGTCCGCATACAATGCTTGGTTGATTGGTTGAACTTTTCTAAGAACATGAACTAGAATGAGGTTGCCCTGGCATTGCTCTGCCATACGTATATTTGGTTTTACCCTTTTTATTGGTTCCTTGGTTTATTGCAACATTCATAATATATGTAGAATTTCACCTTGTCATTTCTCACTCTTTTTACTTTTCTTTGAAGCCCCACATTGTCGTTGCGGGTTCGTCAATACATGAAGTCAAAGTGTGCCATGATATTGTCTCAGTTATACTTCTCACTACCTTGTCACTGAAGATTGAGAAGCTAGTCGTGATTGGCTAGGCCATTTTATCTTGAATATTCCTTGTCTCAAAGCCACCAATAGCTTTTGGCTGTGCCAATATAATATGAGTTAACAATTCTTGGGCTTGATACCTAAATTTATACCTTTGGTTTTTGGAGCTCCGATGACTATGAAACAGACATATTGGCATGCAGAATTGGCTAAGAAGAAACTGCCTAGACAACTATATTGGTAAATACTAAAGATGACTAAGGAATCAAGAAACTACTATCCATTCATCTTTCATTCATGGTATATTGAATATTTAGTAGATTTGTTTAGAAAAAATAGAAAATTAAGTGAACCCAAAAAGGGTAAAAACTGATATGGTAAAAAATGGTATGACATATCACCTTAAATGTGATGGATGAATTGCTTGCTAAAATGAAGGAACATATCTTCATTAAACTTCATGTTGAAAATCAAAATGTTTGGGTGGATATCAAGTTTCAGTTAAAAGGGGTGAATTAGATTAAGAGTTTATTGGTCTGTGCCATATCCTTAGAATTATATATACATCATCATACTGAGTTTTAAACCAAAAACTTGGAATAGTTATTTTTTGCTGCTACTGAATCAATGTACTTTGAGTTTGCACTAATGTACAAAACCCCACACTTTGTAATGGTTATGAGGGAAAATCACTAATAATTTTCTCATTGAACCTAAAAAAGGTTGGCAATTTCTTGTGGAAAATTTATCATTGGTGCCATTGACATTCCAAGGATATTAGTTATGTAACTACTATGAAATCCTACATTAACCAACAACAAACAATAACTGTTTTTTTCTACCCATGGTGAAGACTTACTAACAGAGTAGGTGGGACTCGAGAGAAAAATTCCTGGATAAGATGGATTTCTTGGACATAGAGTGGACCAAGAAGAAACTCTAGAAGGCTGCTAATTTGGTATATTTGCTATGTGAAAGTGCATAAATCCCATGTATGTTTGCGAAACCATTGGAGGAAACCATACATTTGATTGTGTAGAGGATATTGATGCTTTTAAAATCCAAGATGAAATGGGAGAAAACTTGGTAGAAGGTGTTGGTAACTATAAATAAAGAATTATCACAAAGTAAATTGGACAATGAAGATTGCATTTGGGACTTGATGCAATTGCCAAGTTACTGTGTGCGTGATTATAACTAAGAGTGCATCCTTGGATAATTTTGTAAGCGCTAAGATTGTTGAAAAGCTAAACCTGGGTTGCTTTCTTAATTTGAATCCTTATTTAATATCATGCTTGGGTTTTTTTGATTATTGAGAGGATACTGCTGCTCTTAAAATCAAAGATGAGATAGCAGAAAACTTTGCAGAAGATGTTGGTAATTATAAATAAAGAATAATCATAGAGTAAAATGGAGAATAAACATTCTGTTTAGTAGGATTGGGTGCAATTGCCAAGATATTGAGTGCAAAATTATCATTGATAGTGCATCCCTGGACAACTTGGTAAGTGCTAAGATTATTGAAATGTTGAACCTCTATTAAAAGTTGTTTTTCTAACTTGAATCCCTATTAAATATCATGCTTTCAAAATCGTCGTATCTTGTTGGTGAATCTTCAATCAATTGAGTTTTAACTTTTTTTTGTTTCATATTGTCCCACATGAAGACCTTCCTAATTCAATTTAGAAGATCCGTTGTTGTGCCAATTATCAAGCTCTGAACTTTGCTGACCCCATTGAGAAACTTGCATGAACTCTTGTCACCAAAATTCAGAGAAGGGAACCCTTCATTTCCCTCCATCTTAGGTATGAGGTATCTCATGTTTAAAATTGGAGGTGTCAAACAATGTGAATATCAGGTACTTTGGTTATTGCTCTAGAACCAGGGATTGATGAATGTTATCCATGCTTTTCTTCTTGTGCTTAGATATGAACAAGATATGCCATGCATTTACAATATGCACGATAGTATACTCTGATTATTTGTCTTCTGCTGGCAAGCAACTGCAATGCCCCAGTGGAGAAGTAGATCCATCTCAACTGTTCACATTACCTAAGTCGCAGGTATAATAATTGTAAATCCCATGATGGGCTAAAAACATCCTTATCATGAACATACATTTATGACTCCAACATCTCAAAAGCCTTAATTCCTATTCAGTCCTTTTGCTAAAACCACGTTCTTCTAGGTTGATTACAATGATAACTTTGCAGATCCAACATACAACTATCAGCAAATAGAACCTGCAACCTACAACAATGGCCCAATAGCTGGAAGTTTAGCTAGAATTCAAGGTGGAAATGCTACAGACAACCAGCTTCTCCAAGGTTTTATTGTTTTATAGGATGAAATTAATTTAGTTCCAGTTTGTTTTAGTGATATTGATGGTGATGATTTTAAAAATTGTTCACATAGCTATGCGAGAAACATGTCGGACACAGACAATCTTGATCCAGAGTCTCAAGTTATTCACAACCACCACCAGCATCATAGTTTCTATCCTGATCAGTAAGCGCCGATCCATGTTGTTGATGCACATGCTCATGTAGCTTCCCACCATGTCCCTATGCATGGGATAATGATGTAGGGTCAAAATGAGGGAGATCCTCACAGGCACCAAGGAGCCTAATTTCAAGGAGTAAATAGCGGGCATATGCAAATACATTACATGCACAGTGATGAGCATGAGCATCCATTGCATCATAGCAATGACAATGGTGCTGGAGAAGAACAGGATGAGGGAGATGGGGAAAATAATTGCATTGAGGAAGCAGATGTTCAATCAAATGGTGACAATATTGGAGAACCTCCGTCGGTTGTCCTTGTACGCATTCAGGGAACAAATCAACTAACACTCTCGTATCAAGGCGATGTCTATGTCTTTGATATGGTAGCACCAAAGAAGGTAATTTTTCTGTTCTTGGCTTTGAATTGTGACTTTGGTACTGATAAACATTGGGGACACTATGCTTATGTAATCAAGCAATAATATATATTAGAATGAATTTTATTGAGAGAAAATTTTAATTCTGTTAGCAAATACATGAAATTTTAAACAAGCTAGATTATTTTGTACTGCATGTTATTCTTATTTGATATTTAGCCACTTTCTACAAGTTACTTTTACTGTTTGTGTGCATTATAAACATTCTCAAGTGAGTTACTGCTGTGGAAATTGAGTCAACTTGCATGTTTTATGTCTTTAATTCTAGTTTATTATTTTTATTTTATGTATGTTTGAACATTGGATGTTTTTGGAATTTTTTTGGCACATCTATATAATATTACAAGGACATATATGATGGAAAACACAGTAAAATTTCTACACTATTGTAGGTAGACTATTATCATGGATTTAGTCTTAAAACTTCTATTTGAACGATAAAACAGACAAATCATATTTTATGTTCAGCACATTTGTTATCTAATAAATAATTTTTTCATGGTTTGGTTGAAATTCATATCTTTTTCTGAGAAATCTAGAATATCCAGGAAAATAAAATTATGGCTCGATTCTACAAATTGTTCAATCATTATTATTTTTAGATGGTTGTATTTAGCGCTTTTCAACTTATGCAGGCTTGTCGGCCTTGGATGGTAGGGGAGTTTCTAAGGGAAGACACTCTGCATCCTCTGGGGATTGTCCAGCCTAGTGCTCTTAGCTCTTATAATTCTCCCATGGATGTTATTAGATCCCGTGTCATCCTATCAGAGTGTTGGATGATGATACGGTTGGTCCCATTTAACTAAAAATCTTCTTTACCTTTTTTATGTTTTCTTTTGTTTTATATCAAGTCCCATATTTTAAAAACTGTTAGTCTTTATAAAACATATGGTTCTCATTTCTTGTTGTTTGTTGTTCGTCTAGCTTACCAAATTCTTGCTACTGATGCAGATATGTGGGCAACATAAGTTTAGATGTTACAGAAAGCCTTCTCGTAGAGGTTTTTGCTGGCATTGTCCTTGTGGAGGACTGTGGGATTATCAAGAAAGAAAAGGTAAATATTATTTATTATAATTATTCCCGGGTCACCAATTCTTATTTATTATAATTATTCCCTTGTCGCCCATTCTTCTTCTCAATAATTTGTCCTTTGACTACAATAGTATTGAAAGCCAATTAAAAAAGGAACTAGCATGTATTCATCTTAAACCTTGAAATATTAAACCGCAATATTTCAAGGGGAAGAGATCTATATTTCTTAGATCTATTTTGGCGGACAATATCCAGGGTTAGGATGGATACAATTTACTGCAAATAATTAACATCTTTTTCAAATTATGTATCTCTCCGTATTTTTTCTATGGTTGGTTGAAGAATTTGTTTACCTTATGAGGATTATGCTACTTTCGAGCTGGAACTACATGCTATATTCCTTTCCGAAAGCGATTTTAATATTGTAGAGCTGGAACTACATGCTATATTCCTTTTTGAAAGTGATTTTAATACTATAGACTATTTTTTAGTGCTCTCTTAATTTCAAGTCTTTTTTTTGTATTTAAACTAACCATTTGATTTTCCTTCTTTACAGTCATCCTATGGATTTGTAGATTACTATAATCATAGATTAGCTTCAATCTCCATTTTAACTCTTAATGGAAGACAAATGTAAGGCATAGTTTCACTTCAAAAGCTCCTTTTCATTTTATAGTTGTACACTAGTTTCCTAACTGATCTATAAGTAGAAATTGCTGATCAATCTTGTGTAGATATGCATATTTGGTCAGGTTATTGAGGTCAACTGGGTGTATGCAAGTGGGATATCATTGAAGAATATGGTGCTAAGGGATATCCATTCACTGCAAAGAGAATTGATGAGCCGAGGGCCAAAGAGGAGGTTGTAAGGGCTGCACAGAATGTAGAGTCTCTTCTGTTGTCCAATGAACGAGATTTTGTCCTTGCCAATGGAGGAACAAAGGTGAGTTCTTGCCATTTATGCTTTTGTTTTACTCTGCCTTGAAATCTGGATATCATTTCTTTATATGAGAATGTAAGAAAAAAAGCATGTATTGAATGGGGCGATTTAGTTTCCTGCAATTATTGGATTTTGTAAGGGTTTAGCAAGTAAAAATTATTGATCAATCTTGTGTAGATATACAGATTTGGTTAGGTTATTGAAGTCAACTAGGCTTATGCAAGTGGGGGATCATTGAAGAATATGGTGCTAAGGAATACCCATTCACTGCAAAGAGAATTGATGAGCTGAGGGCCAAAGAGGAGGCCATAAGGGCTGCACAGACTGTAGAGTCTCTTCTGCTATCAAATGAACGAGATTTTGTCCTTCCCAATGGAGGAAGAAAGGTGAGTTCTTGCCATTTATGCTTGTGTTTTACTCTGCCTCGAAATCTAGATATCGTTTCTTTATATGAGAATGTAAGAAAGAAAGCATGTATTGAATTGGGTGATTTAGTTTCCTACAATTATTGGATTTTGTAAGGGTTTAGCAATAATAGGTGCATAAATTTTATTCTATGATGGTCTCATTACCAATTTGTGTTTTTCCAATAGGTTCCAGTAGCGGAGCTTGTGGGGAAGACACTGGGTCTATATTTCTCAGCCCACTGGTGTGGTTCTTATAGAAATTTCACTCCAGCATGCCATGGCTAGCTTTACCATTTGCAGATCACACTGAAAAGAAGTTCACTACATTACAAACTGATGCAGTGGGCCTTATACAAGAATATGGAATCCGAGCTTACCCATTTACAAAAGAGCAGCTGGATGAGCTTGAAGGTAAAGAGAAATCCAGATAAGAAGCACAAACCCTGGAGTCACTCTTGGTTTCTGATGAGCACAACTTTGTGCTCAAGCATGAAGGTGCCCAGGTGAGTTACTGAGATCTGATTACTATCTTCAATGTTCTTATGCCATGATTCATTAATAACACCATAAAACCATAAAATAAGTTCTACTCCTACATAACATTTGAGGGTTTATATATACAAATGGTGAGTTAGAGTGCTTTTTGCTATGATTACCCATTTTGAAATCTCATTGGGCTCCCAATGTTACTTTAAGTTTGTGAGTCGTGATAGCTCTGACAAGCAGACAACAAAAGGGGCAAGTCATGGGTGAATTTTGGCAGTCTAATCTCAGCATTTAAGCCAGTTGGTATTTTGTGTTTTGATAGTGTGCTATCCAAACTCATATGGTTAGTGTTTCTCTATTTAAAAAATAAGAGTTTACTTAATAATAGTCTGACTCTAATGCACATAGTATCTGCAATATGACTGATTGATTATCATATCCCAAGTCAATGTGGCTACTATTTCCCTATTTTCCAAAAAAAAAATTGGTTACTTATAATATGATTCGTGGATTATCATATTCAAAATTAAATAAAACAAATCTTTATATACAAAATTTCGGTTGTACAGTTTTCAAATTAACTGTTTGAATCTAGTTGAAAGTATGTTATGATTTTAGGGAACTACACTGTACATATACATAAGTTATCAGTGAACTAAGGAGCAGCGTGAAACAATTAATTTGCCAATACTTTGAATTTGAGTTTTTTTGTTTCTGAGTTCTGCCTTTCAACCACTAAAACACAGCCAGACATGAAATAATTATTTATATGTTTTGATTCTTGTAATAGGTCCAGGTATCTAAAATTATGGGCAAGACACTTGCTTTGTATTTCTCTGCTCATTGGTGCCCCCCTTGCCGAAGTTTCACTCCAAACCCTGTAAAGGTATATTACAATGAACTCAAAGAAAGAGGAGAATCGTTTCAGATTGTTCTCATATCTACTAACCGAGATCAAAAAGATTTTGAAGAATACTACAACAACATGCTATGGTTGGATCTTTCATTTGCAGATAAAACTAAGAAGGATGTCTCAGCACTTTTCCATGTAAGAGGCATCCCATCCTTGATTGTGGTTGGTCCAGATGAAAAAAATGTGACAGATAATGCCATAAGTGCAGTGTCCACCCATGGAGCCCAAGCTTATCCCTTCACTGATGCTCATCTTGAAAGGATGGAGAAGGAAATTGAAGAGATGGTTGAGAAATCACCCAAGGAGATGAGGTACAGTCAGCATGAACACCCACTTGTATTGACATAGAGGCATGTATATGTCTATCACGGATGCAACGAAGATGGCACTGCATGGTCCTATTATTGAAAAGATTGTGACTACGATCTTCATGTGACTTGTGCTTTGAAGAATCAACAGGATAAGGGACAGGACACAGATACTGCATTGGATGAGAACAGCAAGCCTACAGGAGTAATCTGTGATGGAGATGAAAGGTGCTCATTAAACATGATATGTTGAAGGGTCTTCAGATTGGTGCTGTAGAATGCTTGGTTATCATTGGATAGACAGTTATGTAACTGAACTTTGTTAAGTGGTGGTTACTTAGTATTGTCAATAAATAGATTGAGTACTTCATAGTCTATGCTTTGGCTCTACTGTGGGAATTCAAGATGACTTTCAGGAATGTATAGTGGCAGAATTTGCTTCCACCTGTAGATTCTTTTAAATAGTTTGCTTCTACTAAATTGCCATGTTATTTTGTAATCAGATGTGAATTTTAAAAGCTACATAGTCATGGAGTTTGCTTTGCGTCTGTAGATTTTGTTATTTTCTAATCAGATGTGAATTTTTAAAACCTGCATAGTGATGGATTTTGCTTTGCATGTGTATTTTTTATTAAATAATTTGCTTGTGCACTCTCAAAAAATTGTTTTAAGTGAAAATAAATTTATAATTGGTTTGATGTTATTATTTCAAACAAATTTTGTTGGATTGTTAACCACAATATTTGTGTCCTATTTAAGTTTTTTTTGTGAGGAGAGGCATCCTAAACTCTATCTAACCTAAAGACATATGAATTATGCAACCAAATGGACATACTTATATAGATAATTGGACTACTTAGTAAAGCAAGATGGATGGCCTAGACCCTTCTAGATTCCATGAAGGTCAAATCAAATCCTAGAAGTGGAAGGGTTTGAGGAAGAAGCTTTATTATTGCTATAACTAAAATGATATTGTTTTCTTTGCAAACTTAGATCCAAGAATATTTTAATTAGATGTGGTCATTTGTGTTTGCTCCAAATAATACACTTTAAACATAGGTATTTCTTTCATAACACAAGGAAATAAACCAGAAGGAAACTTGATCTTAATTACCTTTTCTAAAGTTGGAGTTTTTAGTTGAGTTGAAGCTTGTTGAACAATTCAATGTATTATTGTACTAAATGTTCTAGAAGCTTTGTGAGTTTAAGTCATCTTACTAATAGATTCTCTTGATGCATAACAAGGTTGAACCTTTTCTTCATGGACAATTTGAATTTTTCTTGATGCATAAGATGGTTGACCCTCTTCTTCATGGAGAATTTGAATTCAGACCAATAGGTGATTGATTATCTTCAATAAAAAAACATATTCTAATGGGTTTGACCAATAGGTGATTGATTATCTTCAATAAAAAAACATAGAATAAACTTAGGCCTCTTTTACAAAAGTTAAAGATTTCATAATAGTTGTATTAATGTTTGGAAACTCATTGATAGCTACCAAAGAGGTGTTATAAAAGGTATTTAAAGTTTGAAAATTTGACTACAGCTGCTGGAAGTAATTCTCATTTCTTACAGCTTCAATGGTTAGGATATTATTTATATTAGTTACTCATGTCAACTTATAAAGTATGCATCAGAATTGTGTAACCAAAAGTTGAGTTTCTCACTATTAATTTTTAAATTGAACTTTGGGATTTTTACTATTTCTTCTTACTAAAAGGAAATATATGGTAATAAATTTTCCTATTGTCAATTAAGAAGTTGATAATACTACTTGATAAGTGGATGTGATGCCAAGTTAATGAGGAACACTAACACTATAATGATCCCCATACCAAGTGAAAGAAGGTATTGATTGCTTCAAATACATAATTGCACAAATCTAAATATTATCAAAGAGTGTAGATCTACTAGAATATAAAAGGCATAAACCTTTAAAAAAACTAGATTTAAATCCTTGATTTTAAGAAGCTTAAAAATATTAAATCTAATAAAGACAAAAAAAAAATTACATCTAAAAATCATAATCAAATTATGGACAATCTCAAACAAATTTAGAGGACAATAAGATGTCACAACAAGAATTGTAAAAAAATTATAGAGGAAGAGTTTGCAAAAATATGGCATTCAAACATTCCACAGAATATCAAATGCTTTATCTGGTTGGCATATAACAAGAAATTGAACACTTGGGAACACTTCCAATCTATATGCTTTTCATAAAAATATCTCAAAAATCTCTCTCCGTGATCTAAAGAAACCCATATTGTCATAACTATAACCTTAGAGACCTTATCATCTATATTAAATGACTCAACAAAATATATAAAAAGAAAATAATTACAAGTTCCAAATACCATCCTTAGCTTCAAAAAGGACGGTAAGTTTCAAACTTTTCATCATAATTATAAATACAACAATTTAAAATATTCGAATGTATCCTTAATAAATTTCCCTTCATTCAACTAGTTCCACAAATAAAATAAAACCTTCCATTCCAACCTCGAGAATGCTTGCTTCGAAAGCAAATCTACTTCCTCATTGAATTCACCATACACATGTTGAAATTGAAAGCGTGCAAATGCTAAATGAATATTTCTCATCTTGATTTTCCATCCATCCAACAAACCCACCTATAAATGATCCTTTTGCATAGACTAGTCAATAACAATTTTAGAGTCCCAACAATTTACAAAAAAAAAGATTTACTTAGTACAAGCAAAGAACAAAATCGCCCATAGACCAAGCAATTCACCTCGAGTGTTAGTACCCCTTCACAATTCATCTTTAATTTAAACACATGGGTGTCCTTTAGTTTCAACATAAATCCTACTCCACACTTTTTCCCCCTCTCTTGAGAGACACCATCAATATAACCAAGAAGAGGTTGCTTATCATTAAAACAAGGCGCATTGGGAATTCTATATTTCTTACATTATCATTCTTTAAAATTTTCCTTAAAAGCCCCAATGACCTTCAAACCAACCCTCACAACATCCAATCATTGTATAATAATCATATTCATGTAACTTGTAATTTTTTATCCTTGGATTCCAAGGATAACAATTATGTAGATCTTCTATATCTACCAATTTCCTAGGTTTGAAGATGTTAACTCCACTAAAATTTAGGTGCAGCAAATATATTTTCTTCATAACTACCATATAATCATGTACAGTTTTTCTCTCCCTTCATATATCTTGAAGAATTTTTGACATGAAGTAAATTTTTTTGCACCAAGATGTTTGAGACAAATGTGAACAAAGTTCTCACTTCAGCTTCATACGGTGAAAGTGCAAACAAAGACGTAGGCAACTAGGTTATCCACTAACTCCTCATCAGACAGGCATTTTCCTAAACTATCAAACAGTTTCAAAATAGATTGGCGGGTTAACAGGAATTCTTATGTGTTTTCCAATGATGTTCTTTTTCTTATTAATAGGTTATGTTGGTTAGGAAATGATAGATACTAAACTACTTGTTCTCACTTACCCGCTAACAATTACCTTCACGGCGTATTATTGCACCTTCCTTGGAGCAATTGCTAGTATATGGTTATGTAAATACATTGTAAATAAATAAATAAATTAAAAAAAAAACAAATTATTTTGTAATAAACTACCCATATTGTGACATGTTATATGTTACCATATAATTAAAATATTATATATATATATATATATATATATATATATATATATATATATATATAACTAAAACAAACTAAACCATATAATTAATTAATTAAAAAAATATTTTGTTAATAAACGAGCCATATTGTATGTTATATGTTATCATATATTGTAAATATATTTTTTTAAACCATAATTAAACCCCAATTTTTTTCATTGGATAATTAAATCCCATTTAAAAACATTAATGAGACCATGTTATAATAAATCGATATCTTCTAAAAACATATAAAATATAATGTAAATAAAAATAAATAGATTATACACCATGGAAGGGGATTCAATTACTCCATTATAGGAGAGGCGGCCTGAAGTTTCGACATTCATGTAGCTTATCGTGATAAGTTCCATAAAACCTTGATTTGGTGCTATATTTTTGGCTTTGGCAGCAGGGGAGGGAGGCTTCTTTGTGTCCAAGAGGTGATTACATTTTAATGGGGTGTCACTTTTAAAATAGTATTCTACAAATCCAGAGATAATTCTTAACACATGCCCATGATAAACCTTCCATAATTCTATGGTTTTTTACTTCAGTTAATTGTTTTTTCTTTGTTTCCTTTGCTACGATTCTATTGATGGATGCAATGAGGATGAATAATTCCTGCAAAGAAAATTGTTGGTATGAATAATTGCAGTTTATTGATTTTTTTGGTTAAATTTAATGTCAAGCATTTTTCCCATCACTCTCTACAATTTGGAGCTCCAATATTTTTTCTCTCTATACTTTCTTCTTTTTTTCATGCTAAAATTGCTAAAATTATTTGTTCCTCATTATGTTTCTAGATATAGTTTGTTATACAAAAGTTTTTTACTTTAATCAACATCTTACACAACTTATTAAATAGAAAGCAATAATTTAGACCCTGGAATACAAGGACAAAATTTAGACCCTTATAATAGTATGGTGTAGGTTGTGCATAATTTTATGGTGGGATGGTATAAATTCAAATGCCTCAGTTGCTAGTCATTGTTGTATTTCCCATTTCAACCTTTCCTGAATACCAAAATCATCTTCGCGAGAAATTGTAAGATTAACAAGCTTTTTCCCACCCGCCCTTAATGTATAGGCGTGTGAAGTCAAATATTACAACATGCACAACATATATTATTCGATAAATTTCCGCGAAAGGTCTGTACACCAAATGGGTCATCATATAGATTAATACATCCAAGAAGTGAAAATATCCTCAAGCCTATTTGGATTCCAAATATGAGTTTACAAAGAATTTTTGTTACTATTGGGTTTATAGACCTTTTTTGTGATATCTTGAAGTGAAAACCACCATAATTATCTTTATTTTGTTTGTCCTCATTTTTCCATTATGAATACTAGTATGTTGATACCTCCCTACCTTCTTCTCCACTTTCCCTCTTCATCCCCCGCTCTCTTTGTTTCTTATTTACATTGCATTTTTATTATGCCCTTTATGTTTGGAACAATGTTTTGAAAAATGATTAACAAATTCCATAAATGTATTGTACAGTCAGTTCTTTATATCAGGTCTTGAAGGAGATGATATTGTTCAGAATTGTGTATTGCAAGAGTTATATGATTGTATCATTCAATCCCATAATGAAAAATACTTCATTAGGGTTATAGTGGTTATCCCACTTTTACCTAGTTTCTAGGTGGGTATTGTGGACTTCTCTTATAGACAATTTCATTTCATAAATGAGATTCAAATGATGAATCCTTTTATTTTCCTCTCTATGGAGTACAAGGAGGCATAAATGTTGTAGGTTCTCTTTCCACTAACATTATCATAGCTCACATAAACAAAATCAAACATACAAACAATGGATCCAATTCCACTGATGCATCCCTCCCTTGACCAATCCATATCCAATAACAAAGGAACAATTTAAGCCAACACTTTTCTTGGTCATTAAAAGAGTGTGAGGAAGGGATCAATGCACCTTTTATTGATTTGTATATAGATAGAGTTTGTGTTAGTTCCAACATTGCTGATTGGATTTTTTGTAATAATTTATGACTACTTCCTAAGGATATATTGGCCTTTTCCTACAATTAGTGCATTCAAGATAAGTTTGGTTTGATTACTGAGTGCTTGGCAAGGTGAAATCTTCTTATCTATGATAAGATAAGAAATTATCCGCTTCCCTTCTTGGTTGTGACTTTGTGTTAGTCCAGTAATTTATGGCATACAGGGAGGCGTATATGATGCAAGTGTTGCATTTGTTAGGGACATACTGCACTGGAAGTATCAGGAAATATGTAGAGGAAAACATTTTCTATTATAAAACCTTGAGCATATACTAGGTTTTAAAGTGTGCAACTATGTTTGATTTTATGGAATTAGGAGTTATGGAAGACTATATGAAGGTGTTCCAATGGCCACGAACCAAGTATAACTTGGATTGTGAGGCAGTTTCTTCCACTTGATTTCAAGATAATTTTTAGATTTTTTGGGGGTGGCTTTATTCAGTTCCTTTTTGTTTAATTTTAAGATTAACTTTGAACTTTACTGTGATTCATTTTTGTTGCATGACATTTATTTTCTGAATTATTGTTTTCTTAACTTCTATCTCATATATATGTCCACAAAAAATTAATGATTGTGTTGTATTGATTATATCTGAGGTATAAACTCATTTTCTTGACCAACGTGATATATATTTATTTTTTGAATGTAGATTCCGTTGATGTGAACAAAACCAATTTATTCTTTGTGCTTTGATATCATGCCCATGCATGGTCAGTAAGAGTATAAAATCAATGATAGATGTTTCTTGCAATATTTTTATTGCTTTCAAAATCTTAAACCAACATATTAATATTAAGAAGTAAATTATATCATTTTGGCATGAGATGTCTCCTTTAAAACAATCTATACATCAAACTATATTACAATTTAAAAGAGCTTCTTGAAGATTCACAAAAAAATTGTCATATGTGTTACGATAGCATGTGAAATGTTTCGAGGTTAAGATGGTAATTAGTTTTCCTTGCCGTGCTAGTAAGAAATGTTAAATAAATTGGTAATTTCTAACAGTGAACCGAGTTATTAATAGAATGTGACATGTTTGGAGGCCTAAAATGTGACTTCCTTTGGTGACTGGACATGCATGAACGAATCTTAACTGATCTAATAGAATTAGTGAGTCTCTAGCAATAACGCTTGGGCGCGATTATAATTGAAACTGCCTTTTTAATTTTGGAAACTTGTGGTGCAAGTTTTCCTTTCCTCCATTTATTGTTTTCTCTTTTTTTTAACAGGAAAATCTTAATTTTTTATTTAAAAAAAAAAGTTGTAGCAAAGATGAACGAGACTTGAGTACAAAAATAGTATAACACATAGTCGTTCAGGAATTTCTGCTGAAAATTTTAAGCTTGAAGAGATTATTTGGATGCGTCTCTTATTCCAGTATATCTAGGTATATTACATCTAACCTGATAGGTTCTACAAAAATTGTTGAGCGGAAAAAGAGTTTTGTAAAACAATTGAAACTAAATGTATAATCTACCATACTTTCTCATGGCCTTGTGTTGGGCTTGGTTTGAGAGGCGAAAGTTCCACTTATCAGCCTTCATTCCTTCTTATAGCTGGTGAAACATTTATTCCTCGTTGAAATATAGTGGTAATGATCCCACTAAAGTATTTGTTGGTTGTAGAAAACCTATTGTGCCTTATCGCTTCATAACCTTAGAGAAACAAAAAAAGAAATTTGTGAAGCCAAGGATACAATTAATGCCTTGTCCTATTGATTTATATGAATGATTATTCCCATGAAATGTGTCATTTGTAGTAAATGATACACCCAGTAGTTGGAATTTTTTTGACCTCGACAGGTTCAACATCAACTTCGACAGGTTCAACATCGACGTCAACAAGTACGAATGTCAACACAACCTTGATAGGTAATGTGTCTTGACATGCATCGTGGACTCTGACCTCTCCACCTGACTACAACATATTGTCTCCATGTCTTCCAGTTGTTTGTAATGGCCGAACTTGCAAACCATTGTAACTTCTTTTTAATTAAACGTAACAAGTAGTCACCAAGTGTCTCGACATACTATATAAGCATGCACACCACTGTAAAATACAAGCACGAAATAGAGTAGTAATCGAATCTCATAGACTGGTTCAAATTATTGCATTTTGTTTATGTAGTGTATTTCCTTCTTTCCTTATTTTTATATTCTTCCTCCATAACATTGCTTCCTTCATTCAACTGAACTATCATCCTTCGACGTGCCCCTAGGCACCTATTCTAGATTCAGAGATTAAGTTGTGTAGACAATTCTATCAAAGTTACCTAACTTATTCATGTTCAAACATGCTCATAATACAAGAAGACACTACCTTCGAATTCATAGAAGACGGTCTAAGAAATAGAAAATAGACATGCAACTGACAAGACATAACAACTCATAGAAAAATCATTGGCTTGCCAGCGAACCGCAATGTTTTCCCAATTCAAAAATATTCTCATGCGGTTCACTTCTACATTCAGAAAATCCTCCATGAGATATCACTCTAATAAAATCATCCCCTTCAAAGTGCAAATGAATCTCGACATACCGAATCTTGAAGGCAATATTGATGTGGAATCCGTCGATAATTGGGTACACCAACTAGAATCCTATTACTCTATGAATAAAATATATGAAGAGAAAAAGATCACCATTGCATCCTTAAAGATGTCAAACTCCGTGCATTGCCTGTAACAATCCAAAAATTCATAAAAAAATAAAAATTTTATGTGCAACAATTAATGTTAAGTCATCGCCTAAAGATTTTAGTTTAACCACTAACAGTTATCATTCTAGAATATCTGAAACTAGAGACTACATAATTCATTTACTAATTTATAACACATTTATTATTAACAACATCCAAAAATGTATTGAAAAGTCAGACTATATAGTTAATGAGTCACAGATGAAAATGTAATGAATTCAACTGTTTAATTTTCTAGCAAGTGTAAGATTCTGAAAGTTGATTGTATCGTTTACTGAAGGAGATTTTGTTTTCTTCCTGAGGATTACTTAGCTTTCTAAAGCTATTGCAGACTTGAATGTTTTTACAGGTCTCTACAGGTAACTTCTATTTCCAGGTTACGAGGTAAGCAAAAATAATTTAAGTTTGGAATATTTAAACAATAGGATTAGATTATAGAAGAAGAGGTACTATACTTGTATTATATACTATCGCACAGTGGTAACTTCCCAAAATTTAAAGTCAAGACTATTTATTTTAACAATAGGATAGACTTGCTAGAATGCTTAACTATTTTTATGAATGAGTTGGAACTTTAAAGGAGGGTAAAGTTAGTGTGCATCTTGGTTGTTGAAGGAACTTGTAACTTGATTTCTTTCCAAAATATCTTAGATTTAAGGACATAATCCTGGTAAGGTCTATAACTTTCTAAAGTTCTAGATTTACCATCCTTAACTATTCGTTATATTCTAATTAAACTTGACATCCTAGTCTAAGCATCGAAAATACATTTGATACATAACATAAATGTAGTAACATTATCAAAATCAATTTACATTATTGAACATATATGCTAACCTTAACGTATATATAAACTAAGTATTTCAATAAATCTATACTATGTTATTTCGATGTATGAACTCAAATATCACTCTCGCTAAACCATTAATGCTTATATATAAAAGAAACTACTCCTATCTCTGAGATTTGATATACATGAAGACTTGTTAGAACTTAACTCATGAATAACATTATTATACAATCTTGCAGGGTTTTAACACTTCATTTTTTACTATAACTAACACCCAAACAAATTTCCTCTCTAGTGGATTCCACGTGGAAACCATTCGTTGGAGGGATGTTTTAGTGCAAACCCTCAGCATATAACGGGAGATACTTCGACCATAATATCTCACTTGTGTCATTTGTATTTTCGCAGGTTGGATGGAGAGAGAGGCCAATAGGCCTTCAACCTTCTTGTCCTTTTTCAACTGTTAGCTGCACAAAATAAAAACACTCGTGGCCTTAGCAATCTTTAGCATTATGTACTCGGCCATTTTTATGTTACTTTAAACTTGCTGTGGTGCAAAAAGGTTTTGTCTCTAGTTTTCTATCCAAAATCATTTTCTTCCCATCGGTTGTGGTTTTGCAGGCCGCTACAAAAATGTTCATCTTCGTTCTTACAAACTTGGATTAACTGGTAAGTGGTTGATGAACCCTTTTAATTTCAAATCAATAATATTAGTTTCAATTTACAAAACTCGGTCTACTGACAAACTTGAGTCTGCATTGTGGTAGGTGTCTAGATTCGACAAAGCTCTAGTGAGAAAGATAAGGCACTAGCTTTGCAATTGAAGGGCATTAACTCGACCATCTTGGTAAGCCTCGGTCTCTTTCTAATGGTTCTCTTCATTTGTTGTTTTGCAATGGAGATCTCAATTATGCTTTCGCCCATTTACACGCTGGTCATTTTTCTATTGTTTACTATAAAAGTTGATACATTTACTGTGTTTATGAAGTAATATGAATCCATAAGGCCATTACAGTTTGTAACCCTTTGAGGTTTTTCAAAGGGCTATGACTCAATAATTAAGATGCTAGGATATAATAATTTATGTAAAAACTTTGTTTTAAACGTTTGAAAAACTTTGACCTATTAGCTCGATCGTTGATGACTACTCTGTACTACAAAAAATTGTTAAAGCACTTTTAGTTTTCAATGGTAGAGAAAATCATAAGGTAAATGAAGTTCTATTTATAATGTTTTAATTAATCACAACTAGAGCCTATGGCTCTTATACCCATCTCTGTTTGGTGATTTGCTTATTAATTTGTAAATTGTAAACATAGGGTAAATATTTGTTTAAAATGTATTGAATGTTTCTACTGGGTTTTATCTTATAATTATTTTAATTAATAGAAAAAATATAGCTATAATTCTAAAATATGTTAGTAATATTTTATTAAATAATCAATATACGTTGCAAAAAATAAAACTTGTTAAACTCCTAGGGTTTGTAAAGAAGCCAAAGTATTAAAAACTATTTACACAGTAATGTGCATAAAGAAAAGGTCTCAGTCAAAAAGTTCAACTTTGCAAAAAAACTAAAAGGGTGACTGATTCTTTGTTTTCTTGTTTTTAACTCTGCCTTAAAACACTATTTAAAAATATTTAAAAATATAGTAAAGTTTACTTCGGCCAAGACTGGGTAGCTCCAGTTGGCAAAACTTTATTTAAAATGATTTATTTATTTTAAATTTTATTTATAAAAGTAGTACCAAACCAATAGTATAACCTAGGTTCTATATGTATTTTTTTTATAGTAAAAGGATTTGATATCTAGGTTAAGCTAGTTTGATTTATTTAAAAGATAAAGGTAAAGCTTACCTTGATTTCCCAATAGCTTTTGAAAATAAAATAAAAGGGTTTAAACTTAACACTTTGGGGTCTGTTAAACAATACATTTGTATTTTACACTATGGCGAAGTTAGTATCTCTCTACTTTTGATAGTTATAATATTTAAAATTTAATAGTATTCTTACTGCTATAAACCATCTTAATTTATTTGTAATATTTATTTATTAGCTTACTTAAAATTATTAATCGTAAGCCAAGATTTTTACTATACTAGATTCTTATAGTATTGGTATATATATATATATATAAGTTTAAATCATGATAAGAGGAGTAAATGTATTAAGTTATAAATAGTTTTTAAGGATCAGAGGCAAAAGGGTTTATGAGTAAAAATCCTGAGTATATTATATAAATGAAATCATTTTAGAAACAAAAGGATGATTATAAAACTAACCAATCTTAACTAAACAATGAAAGATGCTAAAGTTAGAGTAGATTCATAACATTTATCTCACGTTTAAAATAATTCTATTTTCCTATTAAACAACCTACTGTACTAGAGTACTTCATCTTCGGATGAATGGAAAAATATAGCAAGGGATTTCATCCACAAATTAAATTATTCTAACCCTAGACCATTCATTTAGATATACATTAATGAGTAATTTTTTTTTAAAATAAAAACAAATTACATAGTATAATTTCAGAAATAATTTATCCAGTTATAACAGTAAATCTAATCATAAATTTATTCATTCAAGTACTTTCATTTTCATATTATAAACAAAAATAACACTTTGGAACATTCAAACTTGTAGAGGAGTCAAAGAACCTAAGAATCCTGTTCCACCCAACCAATTCCTGAAGATAGCTTAGCTGCATGTCTTAGGACCCCTAAGCCTATCCACTGGTTCACCTATTTGAAAGCACTAGGTGAGAGGATGGGATATAAAACCCTTGCAACTCCACAGAGGTATTCAATAGTAATACTTATGCCTTCTACAACAAAGAACTCACCTAATCACCTGCACTAGTTCTGAAAAAAAATATCCTTCACACTCAACCCACTTCTTCCTTTCCCCTCATTGAATCTCTTTTGCACTTTTTTCACTTCAGAAATTTCATAAGTAAAAATTGAATAGCCACCTACTGAATTCAATGGGTAATTATAAGCATGCCTAGGTGTTTTGGTTAGTTTTCATTTAATGAGCCACCTGCTCTTGTTCCACTTTTCTTGGGAGAAATGACCACAAAATTAGGGAAGTTGCCCCCTGCAACAGTTAGAAGTGGTTGAGGATGCTACCATGTGTCAATTTTCTCTCACCCAAGTCTATTATACTTAGTGGCTAGTAGATACTCATTCAACAACCTCCTTAAGCTATTTGTCTCATCTTTTATTTATTAACAAATAAAATATTCAGCATAATTAATTACAATCATCCTTGACCCCTCTTGGTCAATAATCACAAAATTTATAATAATAAAAAATATAATGTCTTCTTAAACATAAAATTATATTGCAATTTGGGGTATTGGATATACACCCCCCTTAAATATAACATCATCCTCGATGTTATTTTATTAATCATCCTCAAATCTGTCCCGGAATAGAATGGGATATGTTGCTTGCATATGACTCTCCAATTCTCAGGTTGCTTCTTCTGGACTAAGGTGCTTCCATTGCACCTTCTCCTGCCCAATGGTGTGATTCCAGAGTAATATCTTCCGCTTGTTGAGGATACAATGTGGTTCCACCAGAAAATCTCCTTCGGGTTCCACCTACACATTATTCTAATTTATAACATCAATAGCATCAGGAACATATCCTTTTAAAACAAAGATATAAAAAACAGTATAAACTTTAATATTTGGAGGTAAAGCCAGTTGGTATGCCACCTGTCCAATTCTGGACAATATTTCGAAAGGCCTACATTACCTCGGTGCTATCTTGGCACAACTTCCTAACTTTAAAGAACTCTTTTAAGGTTTTACCTTTATAAAAACATGTTCACCCACCTAGAACTCTTTATGAGTTTGTTTAAGATATTCTTGACTCTTCTATCTTTCGTATGCAACCTTCAAATTATCTTGTACATGCTTCACGATTAATTCCATCTCCTTTAATAACTCAGGTCTTAGTACTAACCTGTCAATTGGGTTACTCCATGAGATGGGAGTATTGCGTTTTCTACCATACATAATTTCAAATGGCATAAATTTTGTTGAAGCTTGGTAGTGGTTGTTATATGTAAACTCGACCAAGTGTAAGTAGTCCTCCCACTTACTTGGCTATTCTATAACATACATAGAATATCTTCCAAGATTTGATTTACCCTTTTAGTTTGTCCATCCATCCATGGATGAAAATATGTACTAAAATTTAAAGTAGTATTCAAACCTTTAAATATGTATTTCCAAAAGTTCCTCGTGAATTTAGGGTCCCTATCAGAAGATATAACCTTTGGTATTCCATGTAAACAAAATATTTTTTTCGTAAATATTTCAGCAATATTAGTAGCCTTATGTGTGGTATTTACAAGTATAAAATGGGTTGCTTTACTGAGTTTGTCAATGACTACCATTATCAAATCATTCTCATTCTGATTTCTAGGAAAACCTGTAAAAAAATCAAGGCTGATTATTTCCCATTTCCAGCTAGGGATTGGTAACGACTGTAATAAACCGGCTGGATGTTGATGTTCATTCTTAACTTGTTGAAATTCAAAACATCTAGCAATATATTCTAGCAACACATTCTTCATATTTGCCCAAAAATAATCTTTCCGCAACATAATTATTGTCTTTTGATAGACTCGGTGTCCCGAGTAGAGAGTCTTATGTATTTCATTTAAAATCACCAGCTTAATTTTAGGTACAATAGGTATATACAACCTTTTTTTATAAAGTGTTAACCCTTTTTTCATTTAGACTGTAACCTGTACTTAAACTTTTGGTTACATTTTCTACCACTTTAGCTTGTAATTTCTGATAATTTTCATCCAATTTTACTCCTTCGAGTTGATCTTCTAAATTTGTTTTATAAGTACTGATTTCTGCCATAAAATTTAATCTTACATTCCTACTCAAAGCATCAGCTACTTTATTTTATTTTCCCTTGATATGTTGGATCTCGAAATCATACTCGCTAAGGAAAGCTAGCCACCTAGCTTACCTTGAGTTTAAATTTGGTTGATCCAATAGATACTTTAAACCTTTATTATCCGTCATTAACATAAATTTTATTCCGATTAAGTGATGGTGCCACATATTTAAAGCATGTATCATGGCAGCCAACTCTAAATCGTAAGTAGCGTAATTTAACTAATCCATTTGCACAGAATTTTCCACAAAATATTTCCACATTTTGAACATACGTGGATTAATACTTCATTTTTTTTATCATGGCAAAAAAACTATTGCAATATCGACGTTTTTTTAATTTTCAACGCACTTTCATCTCTATCGACGATATATGGCTATCTTTAATTTAACATTAATATTTATTAAATTTTATTTGAAAGGTGGTACAATTGGGATCTCATTGCAAGAAATGAAATAAACTTATTTTGACTTACATATTTCCATTTGAGGTACTTTCTATAGATTCGGTAGGATCGCTTTGACTTGCCGAGCATACTACCTTTGGTGGAAGCCTTGAAATGCAAGAAGCAAATATTCAAATTATTGGATTTATGGCAGAGCAGGGTAGGCTATATGATGACAGGAGATCCAATTTTTTATGGGCACATATCGTAGCATGAAATTAAGAAAAGGAGTCACTTGGAAAGTAATTCCACAAAATATTTAGCATAATCTCATATATAATGAATGAACCTATAGAAAACTAATACAATTAATCCTTTAAACTACTAATAGAAATCACACCCGCCAAACGAATGCCATCTTTCAACAACTCTTGGTTGTTTACATGAGGGTCAGTAAGCATGCATCCTTTTTTGGCCATAAATAGTTTTTTATTTCCATGTCTTAGGAGGCCAACCTCATCACCAATTTATTTTTCTCATCATTAACTAAAATTTATTTAATTTTTCCACATCATCATCATTTTAATTTTATTTTTATGCCAAGACTTGGCCTTCTCTTATGCCCGCATACCCTTTTTCAACTGCCCGTATGGGAGTATTTGATCTTCCAATAAGTATACTTGCACTGTCTATCTTCAAGGTGCCCCTAGGTGATGTATTCATATGCCCACAAGGACTATCTAGATGCTCGCAGCTAAGGTTTAAAGATGCCTGCAAATCCTCAATTGAACCATAAAATATGCCCACAACTCCCACAAATTCCTACAACAAGTCCTTCCTTATGCCCATAGCTCACAACACGATGCCCGCAGGTGGCCATAAGAGATTCCCACAAGTGGTGCTAAGAATATGCTCGCAATAGGCAATACCTTATGCCCGCAATAGTTTCTATCATGCCCGCAATTGTCCCCATTTAGCATGCCCGCATGATCTTCTAAAGATGCCTGCGATATTTTCCTTGTCCACTATTTTATCATTCCCAAAACCATCTCTTTCATCATGTTTGCTTGTCTATTGCACAAGGACTTTAATTAGTGAACATCTCACATAGCATGTGCGATCATGGAATATTAAATAATACCCTTAATTTCCACAGATATTGACCCAAACTCTTTTTGTTGAAACCCCCTCCCAATACTTAAAACATCCTCCCCACCCCTTTTTATACCTCAATCCTTATAAACCACCCTACCCAACCCCACCTTAAACCCCTCATCCCCCAATACCTGCAATATATTGGTTCAATTTTTAATAATTTTAAAACCTACAATATGAAGTAATGTGATAGGATATTGGTCAACAAGTGAAGCCCCTATGGTCTATTGTCATGTCACCGTCTCCTTGTCATCTTTGCACCAACATCTTTGTCTTGCCCAAATCATATTCAAATGACCATAGAATGGTTTATTTGGCTCTCAAGATGTTCCATGCTTGTCATGCTTTGTTGTCAATGTCATTATGCATGTCCTTAGTCATCTTTGTCCTTCATGTCTTGTTCCAATTACACCTTGCCATGCCATCATGCATATACACCTCTTCAAATCTCTATTTGTTATTTATTGTTTTAATGAAATGATCAATTAAAACTTCTTCTAAACATTGCATCTCTCCAATATTAAGATTTTTCTTTTCAAAACTCTTTCTTAAAATTATTTTTATTAAATTTCTATTTATTTTTGTAAATACATTCATGTAGCTTCTTATTTAATAAACTCTGTTTATTATTTTTCACTAACTTTGCAGGTCCATCTTTTGCATATATGACCATCATAATGCAAACTGAAAGTATGGATGGATAGAAACCTCAAAAAGGATTAGATCCATGTCACATTTTGAACTTTTTGATACACATGCATTATTTGGAGATCATTTGAAAATAGGCTTCCAAACTGTTTAATTTAACACTTGGACAAGATTGTTTTTAACTTGTAAAAACATTTTTTCTTCTACTTTGGCAGATTAATTTCTCCATCATGTGATCACCATAGGGAAACCTACAAGCATGGATAGATATCCATTTCAACAATGAACAAGACCATATCACAAGATAAATCTATTGACACACACACAACCTATGGCAAGCATTTCAAAATAGCTTCTCAACCTCTTTTGAACATCGAAACATATTTCTTCCCATTTTGGAAGACTCCTATTTGACACGTGTGAACATTCTATGGAGACCTGAAGTCAAGAGAAAATGGAAAACTTACCAAAGAATTGATCCATGACATTTTATAAATTTACTTGCACAAAAATAGCCCTTGGCGGGCATTTCCAACTGACCTCTCAAACTCCTGTTTTTAACACTTGGTCACTTTTCTTTTTTTCTCACTCTGCAAAATATTTTTTATCCTATTTTTGGAAGATTGATATTTTGCATATGAGACCATCATAAGACAACCTAAAGGTATGGATGTGTTATCACTCCACGAAACTCCTCTAGGTTGTAGCTCGAGAATGCCTGGTAACTTACAATGTTTTTTTAGGGTTTTCTGATATGGATCAAGTGAGTTGACCTATATAACCTTTTCACTCTCAAGGCATGCATAAAACACACTCATTTACAAGTATTTTAGTTACAATTGCTCAAAAGTTTGACAATAAGGTGCAGAGATGAAGAACTCATCAGGTTGGCAGACTTACATACAAAACTCATGCATATAAATGGATAAATCATGATGAGGATGGCACTTATAAATCAAATTGCAATAAAAAAACAATAGGATGATGGCTATCAACTATTAATGAATCTGAAAATGACCTAAACACACATTCAGGCATAAGCACAGTAAAGAAAGAGACGATGGTTGAACAAATCATAACAAAAGAGCTTGTATTCATGAAGAGTAAAATGAGAAGATGAAAGCATTATAGGCTTATAAATCCCCAAAGTTGAACCTTTATTATAAAATAAATATTAGGATTTATAGCCTTTTTACAAAAGGTATAGATCTTGAAACTTCGATCTGTTTTCACAAAAATACTCAAAAGTGATAGTTTTTCCAAATTAGGGTTTCAAACCCTACCTAACTATTTGTCTAACTATGATGAAGATTTAGTTCATTGATTGAACATTAAATAACTGAATTAGTTGCTAATGATCACTGATGCTGGTCCACTATAAATTAGACACCAAAAGCTAGCATTTTGGTGGTTAACTGACATGATATTTCTTGCTTAATCCACTAGAATTTTCTACCCCATCGCCGTGGTCAGTGATCGAAAGCTCTAATCTGAACAATCAGAACCTCAAACATGAATGTGGCCATAGTGTCGGTGATTCAAAGCACTTCCATTGTGACGATTAAGCATTGGTGATCGGATGCTCTAACTTGAATGATCAGAACCTCAAACCTGAATGTGGCTAGAGTGTCGACAATTCAAACCACTACCCTCATGACAGTTGAGCATTGAATATTGGAATATCTAACCTGAATGATCAAAACCTCAAAACTAAATGCTACCGCAGTGTTAGCATTTCAAACCATTACCGTCACGATGGTTAAGCATAAGAGGTTGGGAAGACTAACCACTAATGCATTGATGATCGAAAAATAAAAACTAAACATTGTCATAGTGTCAGTGTTTCAAACCACTACCGTCGCGATGGTTAAGCATTAGTGATTGACACCTCAAACCACTAATGCATCGGCGATCGAAACCTCAAATCTGAATGCATCGACACTTTAAACCACTAACTTGTCGACGATCAAAAGCTCTAACCTGAACGATTGGAACCTCAAAAATGAATGCTCCCAAAGTGTCGGTGTTTCAAACCATTACCATCGCAACAATTAAGCATCAGAGGTCAGGAAGACTAATCATTAATGTGTCGATGATTGGAACCTCAAAACTGAATGCATCGATGCTTTAAACCACTAACTTGTCAACAATAACAGGCACAGCAATCAAACACAAGAGACGATGAACATAATGTTTATCCTTGAGGAAACCATAAATGGAAAAACCCCGCAATTTCCTCAGAGATAGAATCACCACCAAAACAGTAAAATCCCCAAAATAGTAAGTTATCTCCCAACAGCAGTAATCTTCTTCTTGTCTAGTCCAGTAATTTCTCCTTCCTCACTTATGCTCTACACTTGAGTGTGTATGACTTGTGTGCAATAAATAGAGAGGCTCACTCTCTCTTTATATTCTTTCGTTCACTTGAAGTACACTCCAACATGTCGGCCTCACTTAACAATTACTTACTAGAGCCAACATCTCTAGGAGAGTCTAATAACCCTAGTTCCCCGAAACTGTGGGGACTTTAACTCTTACACAATCGGAGAATTACCCACTATGACTTGACATGACTTGTTTACATTATTGATCCTCCCAATCGGAACATCGAGGCAAGACAACATGACTCAAATACATAATAGATACATCCCAGAATAAACATCGAGTTACAATACATAAGATACATAGATGAATACATTCCGAAGTTACAAATACATCAACACTCCCTCTTAACTAGGAAGGTATTCTTTCGACACAATTTTCAACACTGGTCTTATTCTCTATATCAACTGCATCATCTCGTCATCTGCATCTTAGGTCTTCTGAGTATTCAAGTCATCTTCGTCTTCAAGTCATCATCTTCAAGAAATCTTCAAGTCATCGAATCTGGATCATCTCTCGATCTAGATCATTATGGGACATCATCACTGGATCTGGATCATCACCATATCTGGATCATCATGAGGCATCATCACTAGACTGGATCATGCTCGATCTATATCATCATTGGCTATCATCACTGGATCTGGATCATCACTGCTAGATCATCATCAGTGGATCTGGATCATCATCACTCGATCTGGATCATCACTGGTGCTATCTCTTGATTCTTCTTGTCATTGGAGCCTCTACAGAGCCAGTCCTTTTTCATACTGGATGTGTCATCTTAGAGCTGGTCCCTTTTCATACCAGATGAGGTAGCTACTCAGAGCTAGTCCTTTTTCATACTAGATGAGCCTTCCCAGAGCTGGTCCTTTTTCATACCAGATGAGGCATCACAGAGATGGTCCTTTTTCATACCAGATGTGGTAGCTACTCAGAGCTATTCCTTTTTCATACTAGATGAGCCTTCCCAGAGCTAGTCCTTTTTCATACTAGGTAGGGAATCACAGAGCTAGTCCTTTTTCACACCAGATGAGGCATCACAGAGCTAGTCCTTTTTCATACCAGATGTGGTAACTACTCAGAGCTAGTCCTTTTTCATACTAGATGAGCCTCCACAGAGCCAGCCCTTTTTCATGCTGGATGTGTCATCTACATAGAGCTAGTCCTTTTTGATACTAGATGTGTCTTCTCAGAGCCAGCCCTTTTTCATGTTGGATGTGTCATCTACACAGATCTAGTCCTTTTTCATACTAGATGTGTCTTCATAGAGCTATCCCTCTTTCATGCTGGATGTGGCATCCACATATACCTGACAATGGAAGGAACCAATCCTCTCACCATGTCATGGCCCTTACATCCGACCATGGAAGGAACCAATCCTTTCACCATGTAGGAATGGCACTGCACTTACATCTGATCATGAAAGGAACCAATCCTCTCACCATGTTAGAATGGCATAGCATGGACACATCACTTCCTCTTGGAAGGAACCTTGATTTGGAGAACACCAAGCTTCTCCCTGAAGTACTCAAACTTCACCTTAGCCAATGGATTAGTCAACACATCAGCTATTTGTTCGTCTGTCGCAACACACTAGAGCTTCAATGCTCCTTTCTACACCATATCCCTGATATAGTGATACTTGATCTCAATATGCTTCGAATTTTCATGGAATACTAGATTCTCGGACAAATTTACACAGCTCTAGTTGTCATAGTATATACAAGTAGCATCTAACTGGAGATCAAACAAATCAGACAATGGCTTCCTCAGCCATACTACCTCACAACTAGCTGAACAGGCTGCAACATACTCTGCTTCAGCTGTACTCAGTGCCACACAGGATTGCTTCCTGCTAAACCATGAGATAACACATGATCCCATACTGAAGCAACATCCTGAAGTGCTCTTCTTATCGATGGCACTGCCTGCCCAATTTGAATCAACATAACCCTCCAGGTTAATATTTTGATCAGCCTTATACTTGAGCCCATAATCAACTGTACCCTTCAGGTACCTCTGAATATGCTTTGCAACAGTCAAGTGAACATGTCTCGGATCTGTCAAGTATTGGCTCAAGGTGTTCACAGCAAAGCAAATATTTGGTCTTGTGTTCGCCAAGTACATCAAGGATCCAATCGTCTGATGATGCATTGTGACATCAACTGTCTCTGATGAAGCATCACCCAATAGTTTCAGGTTTGATGCCATAGGTGTGGTCAATGCCTTGCAGTCCATCATCCCAAATCTCTTCAGGATCTCTACTACATACTTTTCTTATCCAAGAAAGATTCCATCTATAGTCTACCACACCTCCATACCTAGGAAATAGTGCATCATTTCCAAGTCCTTCATCTCAAACTCAGCAACAAGCTTTCTCTTCATATCAGCAATCAACCCATTCATACCTGTCATAAACAGATCATCTACATATAGTAGGAGTATCATCAGGTTGCCACCTTCAACCTTGTAGTAAAGTTTGGAATCTGATTTACTCTTAGTAAAGCCCAAACTGGATAGAAAGCTGCCAATTTTTCCGTACCATGTCCTGGGTTCCTGTTTCAGTCCGTACAGGGATTTCTTCAATCTACACACATGAGACTCTCTGTCATTTGTCTCAAAACCGAGTGGCTATTCTACATACACTTCCTCTTCTACTACACCATTCAAGAAGGCGGTCTTGACATCCATTTGGTGTATCTTCCATTTCATACTGCAGCCAGAGAAAGTACCAATATGATGGAAGTGTATCTGGCTACAGGTGCAAAGGTTTCTTCATAGTCTATTCCTTCTTTCTGGAAGAAAACCTGAGCCACAAATATTGCCTTATACTTTTCAATGCTACCGTCTACAACATGCTTGATCTTGTAGATCCATTTGGAAGTTACTATTGATTTCCCTTCTGGTCTTGGGACAACATCCCAAACATCATTCTTCATGATCGATTGATACTCTTTGATCATTGCATCCTGCCATTGTTTCTGATTTGTCGCTTCTTCATACTAGGAAGGTTCTTTATCAATGAAGTCACATAGTAGAGCTACATAACTGGAACATGATCTGGTCCTTTTTGTTTCTCTGAGATTCTCTTCTGGAACTCCAAATCTTTCCACACCTTGGATAATCTCTCGTACCTAAGCAGGTTTCCTCTTGTGAGGATTCTTCTCCTGTGGTGGATCTATAGGTCTTTGTGGTTCTTCAAATTCTCGATCTTCTTCTTGAGTTTCTTCGTTCATGATTGTATCATGAATCCTGGGAGCTTCTGCTTCTTCAGGTTCTTCAGCAGGTTTCTTTCTTGATTTGATGTAGGCTGAATCTTCGTCAAATATTGCATCCTTGCTGACATCAATCTTTTTGAATCCTGGGAAGTATATTCTGTAAAACTTCGAGATTTCAGAGTATCCCACAAAGATATCCTTCTTTCCCGAAGGATCTAATTTTGGTCTCTTCTCTTTTGGAATGTGTATGTACACAGGACAGCCGAATATTCTGAGATGGCTGACTTCTAGTTTCTAGACGGAGAAGACTTCTTCAAGAGTCTTGTTCTCGAGTACTCTATGTGGAGTATGGTTCTGTACATACACTGTTGTTCTGGCTACTTCTGCCCAAAGGTGCATAGGAAGATCTTGATCATGAAGCATAGCTCTTGTAGCTTCCATGATGGTTCTATTCTTCCTCTCTGCAACCCCATTCTGTTGTGGATTGTAAGGAGTAGACAACTCCCTCTTAATCCCTGAGTCCTTACATAATTCCTTGAACTCATTTGAAGTGAATTCTCTGCCATTGTCTAATCAAAAAGTCTTGATCTTCTTTTCAGTCTAGTTCTTGATCAAAGCTTTGAATTCCTTGAAATTTCTAAACACTTCATCTTTATTCTTCATGAAGTAAATCCATGTCTTCCTAGAAAAATCATTAATAAAAGAAACATAGTACACATACCCGCTTAGTGAGTTTGATGACATTTGTTCACACACATCGGAGTGGATGATTTCCAAGATTCCTTTTGCTTTTCTTTCGCTACTTGGAAATGTCTTCTTTGTATTCTTTCCTTTCGTGCATACCTTGCAGACCCCTTCATGTTTTGATTGTATTTCTGGAAGACCTTCAACAACTTTGCTCGCAATTGGTAGTTCTTTGTAATGCACATGTGCAAGCCTTCTATGCCATAGTACATTTGGTTCTACTGTGTCATGAACCAAAGCTTTATCTGGTTGGCCCTTCAACTTGTATAAGCCTCCTTCTTGTTCTCTGATCACAATTGCATCATCAAAAGTCTTTCCTTTTGGCCACATGAGAACTTGGCCATCTACAAAAGAAACCCTCATTCCTTTTGCATCCAATGCAGATATGGAGAGGAGGTTCTTCTTTAGACCTGGAACAAATAAAACATTCTTCATCTTCAAAGACTTTCCAGATTCTAGTTTATAGAAGGATTCACCACTACCTTTTATTGGATACTGGTAGTCATCCCCAAGTTTCACCTTGTGAGGTGACTCATGTTTATATAGCTTTACAAAAGATTCTTTGAATCCCTTCATATGCTTGGAAGCACCACTATCTATAATCCAATCATTGCTTCCATGTGAAGCAATTCCCGTGAGAGTGGATATCAATACATATTCATCCTCACTTGAAGAGTCATCACTTTCTTGTCTGATTCTCTTTGAAGAAGGTTCATCATCCTCTGCAGCATGGGCATGATGTCTTCTCTTGTTTCCCTTCTTCCTTAGATTTCTTTTGTTAGGGAAAAATCTGGATATGTGACCTTTTTCATCACATGTGTAACATCTAATGGTACTTATATATTTTCTAGAGTGTGAGGTCTTAACTTTGGAGTGATAATTGTTCCTCCTATTTTTATTGGAGTGAACTATGAGGGCTTGATATTCACTACCCATATTCTCTTCTCGAGCTGCTATCCTAGCTTCTTCTTGAGAGCATTCTTCCCATAGCCTGCTGAACTAGACTAACTTATTTCTGGCACAGATTCCTTGAATGAAAGAGTCCCCTGATCTCGGGAGACCATTCAAGGTGGTCATCACAATCTCTGCATTTTCCACTTCTTCATCTACTGCTTCTAGCTGCTCTTTGATCTGAGAAACCCTTGAAAAGTAAGACTGAATAGTCTTAGCATTCTGGATCATCACATTCTTCAATTGGTTTCCCAAGGTCATCTTCTTGTTAATGTTCTTCCCTTAAGACAATTTGGTTAGGGCATCAAACATAGATTTAGATGTCTTAATAGAGGATACCTGTGGTATGAGATGATCCTTGATAAAATCAGCAATGATTCTCTTTGCCATAACCATCTTCTTCTTATGTAAGGACTTAGCCTCATCTCCCTCTGGGACTAGAACCTCCTCATTGATATAGGAGTCTAATTCATTCTCTTCCAGGACCAAGGAGATCCTATACTTCCAAGCTCGAAAGTTTTCATCTCCCTCAAGCTTTTCATCAAGCTTGGTATGATGAGACATATTAAATGAGAACCTCAAATGGAAATACAAAAGATTTTAGATCTTACCAGGTTCAAGATGTTGGATCTGAAACTTGTGCTGAAATCCTGCAGAGTTGGTTCAGGAGAAAATTAGGGTTTTACTTTTCTAGAGTTATGTCCTTCCAAATGCCTTGAAATTTGTCCCTAACTTCGATTTTGGGGAGGAGATCAATCCTCTTCTGTGAAAATCCCTAATTTTCGACAGCAATGATAGGACCAAAACTGAAAAACCTCAGAATTGGATTCTGCTTCGATAGAAAGATGCGCCCTAAGGAGGAGATTTATTCCACCTTACTTTTGCTGAAAATTTGTGGAGGAATATCCACAAACTAGGAAGCCCTATTTCCCGCAGCTGCACAGTGTCTTCTTCTCAGGTTAGCTCTGATACCATGTTAGAATTTCATCATTAAGCCCGCATTATATTAGGATCTTTACTGAGAGAATAACAAGCACATCAATCAAACACAAGAGACAATGAACACAGTGTTTATCCTCAGGGAAACCATAAATAGAAAAACCCCGCAATTTCTTCAGAGATAGAATCAGCACCAAAACAGTAAAATCCCAAAAACAGTAAGTGATCTCCCAACAGCAGTAATCTTCTTCTTGTCTAGTCCAGTAATTTCTCCTTCCTCACTTATGCTCTACACTTGAGTGTGTATGACTTGTGTGTGATAAATAGAGAGGCTCACTCTCTATTTATATTATTTCGTTCACTTGAAGTGCACTCCAACATGTCGGCCTTTCTTAACAATTACTTACTAGAGCCGACATCTCTAGGAGAGTCTAATAACCCTAGTTCCCTGAAACTGTGGGGACTTTAACTCTTACACAATCGGAGAGTTACCCACTATGATTTGACATGAATTGTTTACATTATTGATCCTCCCAATCGAAACATCGGGGCAAGACAACATGACTCAAATACATAATAGATACATCTCGGAATAAACATCGGGTTACAATACATAAGATACATAGATGAATACATTCCAAAGTTACAAATACATCAACAGGTACTGCTTCTATCCATTTGGTAAAGTAGCCAGTGGCTACTAAGATCCATTTATGATGTACACTAGAAGATGGATTTATTTCACCTATGAAATCTAGACCCCATTGCTGGAAAGGCCCATTCACCACAATAGACCTAATGGGCAAGGACTTGAGCTACTTCTTCCCTATAAATCTTTGGCCTTGGTCACAAGCCCTTACAAAAGTGCATACATCCACAAAGAGGATTGGCCAATAGTTCCCTGCTCTTAAGATCTTGTGGGCTGTGGTTTTCCAGTAGTGGTGGCCCCCACATGTGCCAGAATAAAAATGATGCATGACCTACTCTGCTTCTTCTTTATTTAGACACCTTATCAAAATTCTAGGCTGATCTCTCCCGTACAATAGTTTGTCAATTATGCAAAACTTAACATATTCCAACTTAAGATCTCGTGCTTGGTTCGAAGTGAGATCAAGAGAAACTTCTAATTTTTTGCAAAAATTGAATGATACCTGAGTACCATTCACATGAAGATATGTTCTCAGCTACTGATGGAATTCCATTTTGATCTTGATTTACTTATGTTTCTACTGCTACCACAGTCTGCACCTTTGCTGATTTGACACATGTGAAATTTATTCCCATCAGTTCACAATTTTCTTTGGCCATGAGTTTGGCCAAAACTAGTCGCTTTACCATCTTGGTGGGTTTCATATCTATATCAAACTCAATGTGTTTGGTAATCCACTTAGCCCTCTTCCCATCAATGCCTGGCTGAGTCAAAAATTCCTTCACAGCAGCTAAAGGGACATATGCAATGAAATTTGCATGGAGAATGCAGATTCTGAAAGTTTTCAAAGATTTTATGAGAGCATAAGCCTTCATCTCAATTGGGTCATACTTCAGCTCAGCATCTCTCAAGGTTTCTGGTGAAAAATGCAATTGGATGATCAAGAACCTCGTCGTTCCTTTGTAATAGTATAGCTGCCACTATGTCATAAGATGCAAAAGAGAAAGTGTAAAAACCCTTGGTGTAGTTGGGACTAATCAGGGTTGGGGCCTCCATGATATCTTTCTTAATGTCTTCAAAAGAGTTTCTTACCTGGTCAGTCCACTTTATTTTTGCATCCCTTTTTAGCATGACTGTTATGTGCTTTACCAGCTCGGAGAAATTAGGAATGAACCTACAGAAAAAGTTTATCTTGCCTAAAAAGGACTGAATATCTCTTTTTGACCTTGGTATTGACAGCGTTTGGATTGCTTCCACCCTTACCAGATCGATATTTACACCTTCAGTTGAGACTACGTGGCCTAGCAGATTTCCCTCATTGAGTGCAAATTGGGACTTCTTCGGGATCAGTGATATTCCATACCTTCTGCATTTCAGAAATACCTTCCTTAAATGTTGTAAGTGGTCATGATCATTGTGAGAGTAAACTGTTAGGTCATCCAAATATATTAGCACAAATTTATCTTTTATCCCTACAAAAGCTAGGTCCATGGCTCTCTGAAAAGTAACCCCAACATCCATTAGCTCAAATGGCATTTTAGCATACATGAAAGTGCCCCAGGGGGTGGTAAAGGTAGTCTTCTCTTGGTCTTTAGGGTGCACAACAACTTGGTTGTATCCAAAGAAGCCATAAAGGAAGGACAAAACCCCAGCCCCCGAGACTTTCTGCAGCAGGTGTTCCATCTTGGGTAGTGGATAGTTGTCTTTCTTGGAACACTTGTTCAGGTTTATAAAATCTACACACAACCTGATTTCTCCATTTTTCTTTCTTACCACTACTAGGTTTGCAATCCACTTGGACTACCTTAGGGTAATTATGATCTTGGCTTTGAGGAGCTTGTGGATCTCTTTTTCAATCATTGGTAATAGGAGAGATCTTATGGGTCTCAACTTCTATTTGAAAGGAATGGTATCCTTCTCCAAAGGAATCCTATGCTAGATGATGTTGGTTTCATATGTTTGTAGGTCATTATACTCCCATGCAAAGACATCAGCAAAATCTTTTATCAAGCTACAAAATTCAGACTTCTGACCAGCAATCAGCCCAGTGGATAAATATATCAGTTTTAGATGGATTTAGCTACGTATGTTTTGCTCTTGGATAGTAGGATCTAGCTCCTTTTTGGCAGGCTTGAAAAGAATGTCATTTTGATCAAACAGTTCTTCCAATGGTACCAGACCTCAGGGTATGTAGTTGTTGGACAGTTGGACAATGTTCTGATCAATCACTTTATCTTTTAACTTGAGCTTTTTGGATTCCTCCATGTTTAGGTTTTCCTGGTCTATGTGTATGTTAGAGACTTCATCTACTAACTGAAGGAATTTACTAAGCTCATCATCATTCTCAAACACCCTCTAGAATTTTACATTATCTAGCAGAGAGGGTCTGTACTTGACATGAACATCATAGCTGAGCTTAGCGGGTAAAGGAGGAACAAACATACTTGCAGAGACAGCTAGGGAATCAACCAAGTGATTCAAATCCCTAGGAATATGTGATAGTTCAAAAAACATAAATGAGTCTCTAAGTTTCGATACCTCGTCCCTGTGGGCCTTCGGTCTAATATTTTTTGTCTGAAAAGTGTTGTTGACCTCCAGTATGATGAGGTCCGCATATACAAAAACATTTATGCACATGATCCCCATCTCCTTGACAGCTTTAACTCCTAGCAGCAAGGCTTCATATTCTGCTATGTTGTTAGTGGTTTTAAAATCAAGCTTATAAGATAGGTGGATGTTTTCCTTAGATGGGGAGATCAATACTACACCTGCACTTGATGAGCTTTGAGTGCTATCCCCATCAAAATACATGGTCCAAATTGTTGTGGTTACTTCTTCAGGATGCTAATAGGTGGGCTGAGTGAGCTGGACTGATGTTTGCCAAGAATCATCTATTTGCAAAATGCATGACCCAAAATTAGTGTCCACTACATAGATGGGGTGATTCACTGAGTTCCTTTCCTTGCTTATAATGTATGCCAGTTGATTTTCCCTATATAGCCTCTTAGTCTCTCCTCCAAACATGGGAATGGTAGCATATGTGAGATCCATATGAAGGGTGGCACCTCGTCTTTTGCTCCATGACTGAGACAAGAAGAGGCCAAATTTTGGAGGGATATCAGCCACTACAATGTCCATCATGATGCTTTCGAAGGTAGATGAGTTAGGTTCACAACAAGGTCTTTGATGAGGCCCAAGAACTTGACCTTATTGGAGTGAAAGGAGAATAAATCATGGTAGGGCTTGGTGATGCTGAGGCCAAGCTCATCCATCATAGCTTTTGGCATTAGGTTACGAGAGGCTTCTAAATCCAGCAGGCAGTTATGGAGGATTTTATCATGTATATTCAAGGATATGTAGAATGGTGGGAATGAGTCCTTTACGTATTCAATCATGGGGCCTAGGGTTACAACAGGTTTTTCATCTTGTTGGTTCACAAATTCAGTGTCAATGTGCACCTTGGGCTGAAGGGAATTCAGAATGGAGGTTTTGAATGCATCATTCTTCATTAGCTCAATTAAAGGGAAAGGGATTTTCAATTTTTGAATTTCAGACACAAGGTTGAAAGAATAATGCATCCTATCTGGAAACATTACCTCATGAGCTATAGATTTGAGTTGGACTTGATCAGGTGTGGCTGAAGGTGTTGGTTTCTACAATGCTTTGGATGGGACATGCACCTTCTTTGGTAAAACAACAACCTTTCTAGCCGGTGCAAGAGGCTGCTTGACAGGTACAACATTCTTCTTGAGGCGTGAAACCAGCCTAGACCTCAGTTTGTAACCTCCCTGACCATCAACCTGATATACAGCCTCTTCAGTGATCTGCTCATCAATAAGGGATTCCTCATATTCTGCCTGTGTCAGAAAAGAACACTCCACCTGATCCTCCATGCAGTGGATATTGTCTTCAACTTCTCCTTCTTCTTCAATGAATTTTGGCTCTTCTTCTAATATAGTATTTTTAAATGGAGCTCTTATCCTCAAGTATTCCCTTTGATTCCTCTCCCTTCTGAGAATCTGAACTGGGGAGTTTTCTCTTCTATAAGGAACAAAATATGGGTTTCTAGGAGCAAAGTCACTTGGCCCTTTACCCCTCACTAGCAAATGTCCTTGGTCCTTCAACTTAGACATTTCGGCAGTCAGATTATCTAAAAATTTGGTCATTTTGTCAATCTTGTTCTCTGATGCAGAAGCCCCACTAGAGTCTGTTGGCTTCTTTTTCCTGTCTATCTTCCCTTTGACCTTCTGAGATGCCAGAATGTTTGACTCTACCTCTAGGGAAACATGCTGCATGAGTGATAAGGAGGCACACCTCCTTTCTTAGAGAAGTAGGTAGAAGTCAGAGTCAAAGGCATTTGTGTAAGTTATCCTAGCTGAGGTATCGATGGGCTTAATTTCAGTGGGGATCTTGCTGTACATATTGTTGAATCTCTTGGTAAATTTGGAGATAGACTCCCCATTTTCTCTTTTCAGGTTGTTGAATTCTATGATATAGTAGAGGTGGTCTCTCCTTTCTCCCTAATGCTTTAGAAAAATTTGATCTAGAGCCTCTATGCCTTCCACTGATCCAATAGGTAGTTCCTTAAACCACTTCCTAGCCTGGCCATCTAGGCTTTGCACAAAAACCCTAGTCCATACATCTTCTTGTTCTATGTTAATATTTTCAACATAGCTGTAAAATTCCTGTAGATGTTCTTCAGCACTGAAATCCTCTTCCCTTGTAAACTTAGGCATATACTTGAGATAATCCCCAATAGGCATGGCTGCGAGGGGATTTGGCAAAATTAAGGGTGCACACCTAGCTACCAAGATCCTTTCCATCTTGGTCAATTGAGGGGAAGGCATATTGGAAATGGGAATGGACAAAGTTGAGAAAGGAAGCAATGATGGAGATACTTGTTGAGAAGGTGGTGGTATACTTATCCCAGTGGAGTCACCAAGGATTGGATCTTCACAAGCAGTAGTTCTTGAAGATGCCCAAACCCTATATTTTTCTGATGTATCTAAATATTCCTAGGAATTAAGAATTTCAACAAAAGAAATAATAGCAGAAAGATTTCTTGAAGTACCTAATGTAGCGTTTTGTGCAGCACTCTTGGTCTATCTTAGTAAATCCCCATCTCTTCTCAAAATCTCTTCTGGATCTGAAACTGGTGTTGCTGGTGGCCCCTTTGGGTTTTCTCTGGTACTTGGTCTTCTTGAAGCCACCTTATATCAATGGAGTCACCAGATATATGATTACAACCATAACAGTGTCCAAGATTTGTCTATCATCAAAGCATGTATTTATGTTGTCCTCAAGGGAAGCTAAGCTTTAGTCTCCTCTCCCCAGCAATGGCGCCAATTTGTTATCACCACAGGAAACTCCTCTAGGTTGTAGCTCGAGGATGCCTGGTAACTTACAATGTCTTTTTAGGGTTTTCTGATATGGATCAAGTTGGTTGACCTATATAACCTTTTCACTCTCAAGGCATGCATAAAACTCACTCAGTTACAAGGCTTTTAGTTTCAATTTCTCAGAAGTTTGACAATAAGGTGCAGGGATGAAGAACTCATCAGGCTAGCAGACTTACATACAAAACACATGCATATAAATGGATAAATCATGATGAGGATGGAACTTATAAATCAAATTGCAGTAACAAACCAAAAGGATGACGGCTATTAGCTATTAATCAATCTGAAAATTACCTAAATACACATTCAAGCATCAGCACAGTAAAGAAATAGATGATGGCTGGACAGATCATAACAAAAGAGCTTATATTCATGAAGAGTAAAATGAGAAGCTGAAAGCATCATAGGCTTATAAATCACTGAATTTGAACCTTTATTATAAAATTGATCTTAGGATTTATAGCCTTTTTACAAAAATTATAGATCTTGAAACTTCGATCTGTTTTCACAAAAATACTTAAAAATGATAGCTTTTCCAAATTAGGGTTTCAAACCATACCTAACTATTTGCCTAACTATGATGAAGATTTAGTTCACTGATTGAACATTAAATAACTGAAGTAGTTGCTAATGATCACTACTGTTGGTCCACTATAAATTAGTTTCCAAAAGCTAGTGTTTCGGCAATTAACTGACGTGATCTTTCTTGCTTAATCCGCTAGAATTTTCTACCCCATCGCCATGGTAAGCAATCGAACGCTCTAATCTAAATGATTGGAACCTCAAGCCTAAATGTGGCCACAGTGTCAGCTATTCAAACCACTGCCGTCACGACGGTTAAGCACTGGCGATTGGAATCTCTAACCTGAACGATTGGAACTTCAAACCTAAATGTGGTCGTAGTGTCGTTGATTCAAACCGCTATTATCACGACGGTAAAGCATCGACGATCGGAAGCTCTAACTTGAATGATCAGAACCTCAAAACTGAACGCTACCACAGTGTCAGTGTTTTGAACCATTATCGTCACAACAGTTAAGCATCGGAGGTCAGGAAGACTAACCAGTAATGCGTCAGCGATCAAAACCTCACACCACTAAAACATTGGAACCTCAAAACTGAACGTTGCCGCAATGTTGACATTTCAAACCATGACCATCGCGATGGTTAAGTATCAAAAATTGACACCTCAAACCATAAATGCGTCAGCGATTGAAACCTCAAAATTGAACGCGTCGGTGCTTTAAACCACTAACTTGTCGACAATCGAAAGCTCTAACCTGAACGATCGAAACCTCAAAACTTAATGATGTAGTAGTATCGACGTTTCAAACCATTACTGTCATGATGGTTAAGCATGAGAGGTCGAGAAGACTAACCACTAATGCATCGGCGATCGAAACCTCAAAACTGAACGTGTCAGCACTTAAACCATTAACCTGTTGACAATTGGAACCCCAAAACTAAACGTGTCGACGCTTCAAATCGCAAGATTTTTCATAGTGTCGGTGGTGTAGAGGACTAAACCTCCGAAACGCCAAGGTCGTAGAGGACTAAGCCTCCAACCTGCTGTCAAAAATGTTATTTTAGTGGTTTAGTGTATATGTTGCACTCCGTTCTAATCTACTGAAGACAACCCTTTTCGGTGGCTAATGAGATGTTCTGAGCCTCGCTTAAGCCACAGAAAGCTACAAGTTTTGAATTTTTCACCCAAATAAAAAACAGAGGCTTTCAAACTGTCAATGATATTCACATCCCTTGTTGCATGACTTAAATTCTTCATACTATCAAAATAAATTACCTTGGGAGATAACAGGATGGATAGTCAGTTCACCAAGAAACGTGACTATGCTACCTGATGAATTTTATCATCAAAATAACCCCTCCTTGCGGGAATTTCAAAATGCCTAAATTCAATTTCCTTAATCTAACGCAACCAATTTATTGTATTCTTAAAATGAAAAATAATATTTTTCTTACTTTTGGCATATTTATATCTTTTTCATACAACACTCCATAGGATAACTGAGATCGTGGTTAGATGCACTCATCAACAAGATATATCCTAACACTTTCATATTATTTTTCTGACCATCCTATGATATAGGGATAGCATTTCCCTTAGGCCCCTGAGGCAGTTTTGCCAGTACTAAAATAGTGCAAAACAGCCTAAACCTCTGTTTTGGAAAACCATTACCCTTGTCATCAAACATCTTCTTTGAGAACTGAGACCATGATGAGATATACTCTTCAACAAGATGTAGGATGATAGCTTTAGATAATTTGTATCATACACCTATAAGGTATGGTGGTCATCTTTCCAAGGCCACATGAGCCAGTTTTTCCAAATTTTCTTAGTCTAGTCCAATCTGCCTAAAACACTATTTTGGCAGGTTCATAAGTTCTTCCTCAACTACTTCCAAGAAAATATACATACATGGTCAAGTAGGATGAATATCAATCTATAAGACCCCTAGTATGGTGCAGGAATTTTCTTCAACACACAATTTATGGCGAGCATTTTATTAAGGCTATGTGAGCCAATTTTCCAACACTTAGTCATTTTCAGTACTTTGTCCAAAATATATTCTGAAACCTCAATTTGGAATATTCAACTTTTTCTTCAAACATGGTTAAGGAGAAATAATACCATGGTCAGGTAGACAAGACAACACACTACAAGACCCCCATGTTCCGTAGGCATTTAATCTAACCCATAATTTAGGGAGGACATCTTTCTGAGGCTACTTAGCCATTTTTGCTTGCTCTGGCACAAACCCCTGTTTTGGTAGGTCCATAACTTCTCCCTCAAGAAATTTTAGGACAAACTAAAGACATGGTCACATAGGAGAAACAACAATCTACAAGACCCCCATGTGGTGCAGGCATTTATATTCTCCTATAAATTATGGCATGCATTTCCCTAAGACATTTTTTACTAATTTCCCATACTTAGTCATTTTCCTGTTTTTCACCAAATTACTATATTTTTCCAAAATGATTTTTATTAATGTTTTAATCAATGACAATCCTATCTATCACAGTCTTCATGTTTTTCTTTATAGAAATTGGTATGTAATATATTGCATTTAGAAATATACTTATATCTAATGTATTTGACAAGTTATTATTTGGTATGGTGTAGGTAAAACAATTACTAGTCACTACATCTATCGATTAAATGGGTTCTTCATCTATTGTATTCTCTAATGTCACAAAATTTTATGTTATCGATTAAATATAGAAATGATGTACATTGTGACTATGAACAAAGGTGTAATCAGCGTGCTTATCCAAGCACAATAATTAAGAAATAAAAATAAATATTACTTTAAAAATATATGATTTGTAGATAATTAATTCAAAATTAATTATGTGAATGATTTTCATGGTTACAATGAAGGAAAGTTTAATCGGATCTTATATACAATTGCAACAAAAAAAAAAATTATTATAAAAAAATGATTTTCTAATGAGTAATTCAAAAATTTTAAAATAATAAATAGCATTTCCATATCCACAGTGTGGAAAACATCATCAGTGAACCATACACATTCTATTATTTCAACTAGTTGGTGTATATTTTACATTTCCTTGAACTAATATAACAAAGTATTTTACCCATTAGTTCTCTTTTACATAATGTATGAACCAATGTTTTTTTAGGACATATACACATCGATTCTCTTTACATGATATATGCACCAATGTGTTTCTAATATCAATTATGCACCATCTCACTTTATGCATTTTATATGCATCCATTCATGTATAATAAAAAAATATGCTCTGATGCACTTACAATAAAAAGTATGCATCGTTGATTTTTTATGTTATATTTACTAGTGCCTATATCAAACAATGTATGCATTGGTGCACTGACATTACAATATACACACTGGTGCATTGAAAATAATGAACACACACCAATACATATTATTGTATTATATGCATCATTGCATATATTATAAAACACATGTACCAATGAAAATTATATATCGTAAAGCACCGGAAAAGAAAACCTCCACTACAAACTCTGGCTACCTAGAATTTTTTAGTTATGTTGAATATCCTTTATAACCTATGCTACCAGTAACAAAGGTTGTAGCAGATTTTTTTGGGACATTTTTTTCTAATCTTGTAACCCTAAAATCCTTTTCTATGAGGTGTTTCCCTCATAGTGAAACAAAAAAAATAGGAGGGGGATTCCCTTACTTTTTTTCTCCTCCCAAGAAGGAAAGGTCTGGTCTTCATCTTCATCAGCATCATCATCATCATCATCACCATCATCATCAAGATCATAATCATCATTATCATCATAATCGTCATCATCATCATCATCATCATCATATTCATCATCATGATCTTCATCATCATCATCACCATCATCATCATCATCATCATCATCATCATCACCATATTCATCATCATCATTGTCATCATCATCAACATCACCACCATCATCATCATCTTCTATTGAACATCATCATCATCATCGTCTTCATCATAATCACCATCATCATCATCATCACCATCATCACCATCATCATCATCATCAACAACAACAACATCACCATCTTCATCATCATCGACATCATCATCATTGTCGTCATCATCTCCATCATCATCATCTTCATCGTCATAATCGTAACCATCATCATCATCATCAAGAGCAAAATCATCATCATCATCATCAAGATCAACATCTTCACTAAATTGTTCTAAGCTTCGCCAACATTATAATAGAATGGTTATGAGTGATTATTCACTCCTATAAAGAATGCACTTTATCGAACTACCAAACTACTCATTTTGGATCTTTCTCTTTTAAGACACCAGACTAGGTCCATAATTCTAGATTATTCATTTGCACAAATCTAAGAACAAGAGGGTTCACATGGCCCAAAAAGTTGTTTTTTTCACTACTTCCTCGGATCATGTTGAATTGTCAGATTAGTCCTTGGAATGGGTGTTAGGAGAAATCCTTAATTTTTCACTCAACTGGCTGCTCCCCTATCATCTAGACGTCTTCATTCGTTGAGTTCCTGCTAAAATTGAGATGATGAAGATGATGATGATGATGATGACAAATATGATGATGATGATGATGAAGATGATGACAATAATAATGAAAATGATGATGATGATGATGATGATGATTATGATAATGGAGATGCTGATGAATTGGAATACGATGATGTTGATGGTGAATATGATGATGAAGATGAAGACGTTGATGATGAATATGATGATGAAGATGAATACGTTGATGGTGATGACAATGGATGTGATGATGATGGTGATAATGAAGACATTGATGATGAAGATGATGATTATGATGATGATGATGAATAAGATCACGATGACGATGATGACGATGACGACGATGATGATTATGAAGATGATGATGATGATATTAATGAAGACGACAATGATGATGGTGATGATGATTACAAGGATGATGATGATGATCATCATCATTGTTATCTTCATCACCATCATCTTCACTGTCTTCATCATCATCATGATCATCATCATCATCATCATCATCATCGTGTTCTTCCTTGAAGGGACTTATGTATAGGATCTCACTATAAGCAATGAAACCAATACAAATTATGAAAAAATCCTAGTTAAATTAAATTAAACTACACTAAATTAAAAATATAGAGTTGTTTAACTATAATTAATTTAAAAACCAACAAAATATAAAATATGCAAAAACAAATCCAAAATAAACTAAAAAAAAGATAAATATGAAAAATAAAAAAACAAAACAAAACACAAAATATAAAATATGCAAATAAACAAACAAAAAAACGTAGAATTCAAAAATACCCGAGCATTAGCTCATTAGCATTCAAAAACACCCTCGTAGAATCTCCTCCGGCTCCCATTTTAGGGTTTTTTATTTTGAACTTTCACTGAAGGATCTAGAACAGGCTATGATGTTTTTTTACATGAAGGGAAAGAGAAGGAATTTTCCTATTAGTGCATCATCCACTCCCTTCGCATGTGAGCCCATGCTTCTAGAACCACCTGCCCCACCTCCGGAATGGAAGCAATGTTTAGACCTTCAGGTCCGTTTCCTTCTATGTTTTTCTTGATTACCTATTGTGTTTTTATTTTATTCATGGTTTTTTTCATTGTTGTGGATGTGGTGGAGATGAAATGGCTCAAATCTCTTTGCAATCATGAAGCACGAGCTGTCTAGGTGAACTTGGGAAATTCAATGTGAGAAATAAAACCAACAGTTATCGAGGAAAAGGAAGAAGGGAATGAGATATTTTAATGCTTCCATGCCTGTGTTTGCTTATTGTCATTTCACCTTTGGGGGGTAATTGATCACTATGAGATATATGATTGCAGGGTATGCTCTGAATGAGAAAGATGAAGAGGCTCTCAAGATGAATTGGAAAGCGTTGATGATGGGGATTAGGCTGAAGGATACTTTCTCAACGGTGCTTCTGATTTGTGCAAAAATCATGGCTTATGATCAAGGTAAGCAAGTTCATATCCTCACCATAAAATATGGATTAGATTCATATAAGTTTGTGGGTCTTTATCTAGCTGGCATGTCTATAAAATGTGGGTTTTTTTCTAGTTTTGTTCATTCCTTTTGGGCATCATGTCAAAATTCCCATGAATTGACAGTTCAAAGCTAGACTATGAATGTTTTTAATAGGATATGTAAGTGGCTATTGTGTTAATTATAATACAATAACTGGGGCTCTGTGGACTCGAAAACCCAATTCTCTTAGGTTCCAAGATAACTCCATGTCATGTTTTTTCTTTAAAGGGATAATAGGTATTCTATTTGAGAGGAATCTATGTTGGTTGTTACCATTTCAACAACCATTTCGAAGACAAGGCTATAACAGACCTATATCAACACACTTCCACTTTCTACCTACAGTCTACAAAAATTTCCAAACTGACAAACTTTGTTAGCCCTCCCTACCTACAACCACAGTAAACAGCGAAATGAATCAAAGGTTAACTATTTGTTGGATGGTGATATTGTTTAAGGGAGGTAAATAAAGTCTGAAAAAATAAATTATTTGCATAGCTACAAGTCTGGAACATGGATTTGGTGGCTTTCCTATATTGCTAAGAATAGTTTTCAAGGTTTGGAGTGGCGTGGTTTACATTGAATGCAAAACTAAAGATCTTATACACCTTACATTGGTAACCTTCACTACTGCTATAAAAATGTCATAATTAGAACTATAATACTGTATTATTGTTGCTATATTTATATGAGTCCTTGTACTTGAATGGAAGGATATTGGTTGGTTAAATACTACAATTGAATTGTATATGGTTACACAACTAATGATCTCGTGTATGCTAAAGTGCTACTGGATGACCTTGCTACTAATTCCATATACCTTGAATTGAATACATTGACTTGATATTATTTACATTTGCATATATAAGAACTAAATAAACTTATTATGTCTTCTTCTTAAAGGTTTGAATTTAAATCCAAGGTTACATGAACCACGGGCGTGATCAAAATCGACCAAAGAATCCAATACGGATTCGACACTCATCCAAAAATCAGGAATCGAGGATTAAGAATCCTAACCCTAATTAACCTTAATTATCCTATGTAAGGAAATTTATATTAGTCAAAACAAGGTGGAAGAATCCGACAAAGAATCTGAGAATCCGATTCGGGCGCGGTTAGGCCTAGGGTCAAATCTGGTAACTATGTTTGACTCTGTAGTTGCAAATTCTATGTGGAGGAAAGCATTGTGATAGAAGAATACATTATTCCCTCTGTAGTTTTCCATTTTTTGTGCCTAATATGGAAAAATGTTCTACCAAGGGGAAAAGAAGCAGTAATGAGGGCTACCTTGGAGTGCTTCCTAAGAAGAAACCCAAGCTTGAACCTGAGGAGAACAAATTCATGTTCATGGTTTTGCTTCTTTATGGTTTGAATTTAACTCCAAGGTTACACGAACCATGGGTGCGATCGAAATCGGCCAAATAATCTGACATAGATTCAGCACTCATCCCAAAATCAAGAATCGGGGATTCAAAACCCTAACCCTAATTAACCTTAATTATCTTATGTAAACAACTTTATATTAGTCAAAATGATGTGGAATAATCCAATGAAGAATTTGAGAATCCGATTCAGAAGAATCTGATTTGGGTACGGTTAGGCCTAGGGCCGAATCCAGTAACTATATTTAACTCTGCAATTGGAGGATGTTGTTAAAAAGATGTCAGTCGTCGAGTTTGTAAGGACTATTAGGAGAAAAGATGAGAAATAAATAATAGAAAATGGATCAAGAAAGATCCATTGGGGTCTCCAAGTATATGTGAAATATGCAATGGGAGATCGAATAAAGATGGAAACATCATATGCAATGATTCTCACAATAAGTCCATGCACGTAGCTCTGCAGGTTCATCCCTGAATTTCCTCCCCTAAACCATTTCTTTAGTTTCTTTTTATAATTCAACAAAATGGCATTTATATGTGCGCTACAAAATAATTCCATGAGCTCCTCAAAGTGAATTCTCTTAATTTAATGAGAAAAAAAGAAACAATGGCTAGCTGGAAGCTAACATACATCTAGGTAACAGAAAACCTGCCTGCAACAATCCAACTCCTCCAACAATGTTGATTTTTCTTCATTGTTGTACGCTCCTCCAAGCCTCCATGAATCCAAACAACAATAATTCCAAACGATCACAAAAATCTTACAGCAGAAGTGTGAGGCAAATAGAGGGGTAGCAGGTCATCTTATGGCCTCGGGTTATGATTAGAATAAGAAAAATCTTAAAAATAAAAAATAAACATGTTATTTTGGAGTCTTCATTCTTGTGGGTGTCTTCCACAGCTGACTCGGATGACTCGGCCAACTCGGACCCTAACTCAGGTGACTTGGACCCAAATCGGGCAACTAAGTATAAAATTGGCCACCTGAGCTGAGTTGTCGGCTGAGTCAGCTCGGTTGGGGGTCAACTCATCCAACTTGACCAACTCAGACTCAGACTCGACTGGTTTTTAAAACATTGGTTTGACACGATGCTGCTATTAACAGTGTCCACACATTTCCAGTAAAAACCTATTTATATGTGTATTTAATATATTTATGTCTTAAACTTTAAAATTTGTGTGGTGTTTTCATTTGAATACAATGGTTAAAGAAATCTTGTCGAATGCAAACACAAGTTTCCACATCAATGAGGCAACGGTATTGTAATATATAATTTCAATGCGAGTTGATATTCTAGTAGAAAATGTGTGTTGGATACATTGATTGTTTATTTCCTTCGCAAGACATGTGGAATGTGACTCCAGAACCACATATCTTGGTATAATTACCCCAACAACACACATTCCAGACAACATTAGCTGATTTAATTGTATACCCAATTTTTATTTCATGGATTATTTTGATATTTTCCATGCCTGGAAAAATGAACACTTATGTATAGGTTTAGGAATGGATTATTTATTTAATATATAAATTTAATTTCCAACCAACAAAGTGGTTTTCCGTTTATTAGGACAACTCTTTGCAAGTGGTATGGGCCAACGGACCTGGCGAAAGGTGATTAATAATGTAAGGGTTCTTGCATTGCCTACATTCTCCCTAGGAATTAATATTTTATATGACTTTCTTGTACCTATCGTATAATATAAGTTTTCTATTTTCATTTCTATCCTCTTCATCATGCCTCTTATCAAATGTTTGTATAGAAACATAAAAATATCAGACTTAAGTGTCTTTGTTGTGTTCTTGCTGTACCATTCCCTACTTTTAGCACTCTTATGTTGTCCAATGCCCACCCCTATTTTTTAACCACTTTCCCTCTATCAGAATTGTTTGTTTTCAACTTTTGGCTCCATTTCTTCATCGCTTCTTTAAATTACTATTCAAAATTTTGTTTTATTTTTCATTTTCTACCAAAATCTTGGATTTTTTTTTCTCGTTTATTTTCTACCAAACCAAAATATTGCATGAGAATCTGTTTTTGGGTGGAAATGGAGGTGCTTTTCCTATCGTCCAATCTTCTTCCAACCTTCTCATGGTGTAATATCCCAAATTTTGGACCTAAGACTTATAGGCATGTGTCTATTTATTATGATGATTATCTTGATGTTTTATTTTATATTGGGTCAAGGACCCCACAGCATATGAACATGATGATTTGTTTTATATATTGGGCGTAAACCAATTAATGATGATATATGTATATGCTTGTTTGTGTTGGGCGTGGACCCTAAAGCACATGATTGAAGAGATGTTTTGTGTTAAGAGAGGAGCTTTGGAACACTTGAGTGATTGATGAATTGTGTTGAGCGAGAAGCTTTGGAACACATGAGCACTTACTGTTGTGTTGAGAAAGAAGATTTGGAACACATAAGAAGATAATTGGATGTGTTGGGTATAAGCCCTGGAGCCTTCCATGTTGATGTTGAGAATACACTCTAGAGCATCATATCCTTGGCTATTGTATCCCTAGGTGTATGGTACAAATACATCCTATCATTTAGTGTTGAGCGAAAGCTATGGAATTGCACTATGTTTGTAAATACCTGCTATAGTTGTTGAGTATGGGCTATGGTAAGCACTAGGGGTTAGTGAAAATAATTTAATAACTTCTGAGTGAAAACGACTCGAGAAAAATATTGATCTCATCATACTTATTTTTAAGTGATTAAATGAAATTTTGAATTTATCTATTCTCATCAAAGTACTGAAGAGATACCATGTTATACAAGGGAAATCCAACATGCAAGGATATTTAAAATTTCCTAGCCTAGTATACCTAAGCCACCTATCTACTTTACCTTAATGAAGAAGTATCATTTAGTCAAGGGATCATGGTATATGATGCCTGGAGACAAATGTTAACAAGTGTTATAATACTATGTATTGTGTACATAGTATGTATAAAGAATTAATTATGATTAAATATATAATTAAATAAAAGAAAGAAGAGAATCTCCATCAATTATTATTTATTATTAAAGGATTAATAAATAATATAACACCAATGAAAGCTTAAACTAGGAACTAGTTAAAAGTTCCTAGGTTAAGTATTGAAAATTACCCCAGTAATTAAAAAGGGTTAAATCAAGAAACAAAGGTTTCTTGATTTAATTGTCCCTTTGACTAAGAAGTCTATCTATAAAGATTGAATCCAAGCAAAGGCATGGGGGTTCTGATTTTTATCTTGGAGAATTATTATTCTATTTGTTTTTGCACTCAAGTATTTTCTTTGAGAATTTTCTCCTGCAAGGAAAAGAGGATTGATTCAGAACTAAATACCAGTTAGGAAACCATACATTAGGAGCTCTGAGCTACTTGCATGTTGGATTCCAACTCAAGGGGATATGGATTAGAACCAGGAACGGTTCTGGGTCATGTTTTGGAGGAACATGGTAGTTCCCAGGTGATTGGTCATCAAAATCAGAAGTCAGATCTGTCTTAAATTGATAATGCTTATTATTTAAAAAGTGTGCAAGTTCAGCCATTAAAGGAGCTTCGGGAAAAAAAATTATAGGTATGATTTCTTAGTATGTCAAGTTCATTTCTAGGGTAAATGTTGGCTGATTTATATAAATTCTCTTTATATATTATTAACCCTGGAAATGATGGTTCTGTCCATATCTCCTAGGGTTACATTTCTTAAAATCTAACCCTATACTTTCTATGTTATCTTCTAGATTAAATGATGGATATGTTAGATGAATGTTTTCAATATATCTACTAACCCTATGTATTTGATTTTCTAGCTATACCCTACTAGGGTTTGTATTTCCTTCAATACTCCCTTGGGTTGTAAATGTTATCATAGGCTTTATATAGCGAGGGTTGCATCTCTAAGTTTGTTTATGTATTCATCCACTATTCTAAAATTATTACTGAACTAGGAAAAATCCAAACCTTCTATTTTATTGCTCACCTATTATTTATAAACTATACTGACATATTTCATTTGTCAGTAGAGACATGTTCAAATTATAGTAGATTTAATCATAGGAGTAAGTTTAAAGAAATAAATATACTATTTAGCTACCTTAGGGTATTACTTACAAACAACACTACTTTATATATATATATATATATATATATATATATATATATATATATATATAAGGCCATTAGGTATAAACATTTATGAAAACTATCTATACATTTAATTCCAAAATTAAATAACTCATCTAAGACCTTTCAAGGTCTGTCAGAATAAGAATATAATAGTATCAAAACCTTGCATCTAAATTATCAGTGTCAGAACTAAATAAACAAAAGAAGCATCGTGACCATCCATGTGGTCCTTTGCAAATCTTTGTTCATAATTTATACAAAAGAATCCACAGTTCTATCCATTTTCCATCTATACATAACCATAAAAAAAATTACATAACTCATTAAACATTACCAAAACCAAATTAAAACAATACATCTTATACAGTAATCTTATCATATTAAAATAACATCAAAATCATATTATAAATCCATGTATTGCAAACAGGAACATGAATCTCATCCTATGGGCATGCAAGCCCAAATTGTTTTTATTTATTAAAATACATTCATTATATTACATTAAAACCCTGCTTGCCAATAGAGGTCACGACATCGATCCCCATGGATTTCCGGACCCAAGGCAAAGCCATAATAACAGACCATAAGAATTGTATGTACAAAACAACAACCAAATACCATAATCATTTCTCACATGAGCCACACTATACATCAAATCGTATGCGGGATGTGGTTATTAAAATACATCCAATGCAATATAAATACCAAATGCAGACGTTAATGTAGAGGTCCTAAGACCCTAAACTAATGTGTAGGCGTATAAACCCAATGAGGAAATACCTCACATTCTGGAGGTCGCCTCCATGGTCTTCCCCCTGCGTAGAGGAAAAGTGCAAAACTCCAAAATGAAATACAATACACAACCATAATGAGCCAAACCTAAGGGAAGGTTGTCACATTTCTCCAAACGTATTGAATGCACCACCTGGAAACCATTAAAGCCATACAAAACCCACTCTCTATAGTTTATGTTTCACTGCATTATGATGTATGACCACCTCCCACATGAAAGCTTAAACCCTATTATCATATGATTTCTACCATATGTTATGTCGCCACCCAAACTCTATCAAAATGTTAACATGTTACAAAGTTTTCATTATGGTAAGTTTACAATAATAGATAGTCCATAGGATGTGCTAGTCCAGGTCAAGAACCCAAGATTAAGTATATAGATAATGTTTAGGCCATAGGTTTAGAGCTTAGGGTTTTAACCCCTTAGTATGAAGTATTAATAAGACCCAGGGTCCGAAAGAGTAACCAAGCTATGACCTGCCAATAAAAAGTCATAAGAGATGTTAATAGGTATACATAAAATATACATAGAACGTAAAATGTATTAATGACATATGAAATAATGAATATACACCATAATAAGAAATAATTAGTATATAGGAAATTTAGCCGTAATAGCTAAATTGACGATAACAACACTGACCAAGTTTTAAAACCAAGCCGATAAGCAACGTAACAACTAGCAGCAGATCCTCTAGGATCAAGACTGTCAACACACTTTACACCAAATCCCGTTGCAAAGTAATGAACTGCATAAGTAAATAAAAGAGGTTCCTTAGTTCGATTTAACTAAGTAAGCCTACGTAACAAAGTAATACTTTACCTCTCAACCTGTCATGGGAGAACAAGTCGCGCCACTCCGCCCATTTTGTTTCCACAAACAAATTTAAGTTAGGAATCCATAATTAACAAGTGCGACAATGCAGAAACGATGAATCACATAAATCCAATGATGAAACATAAGTGATAAAAGTGTTAACATAATTCTTAAGTAATAAAGATCATTCTAACATCATAAGTAAAATACATTAAAATTAACGACTGAAATATAAACAACATAACGTAAGAATGACTTACGACTAAACATAGATACATAAATTGTATGATAGAGTTTTGTAAGTACATAATGCTCCATCTAGGTAGTTTTTACTAGCCTATATTTTTTTTTTCAATTTTTGTAGAAATTCAGGCTTGCAGTAGATTAATTTCACCCACAACAATTAACAATTGATCATGCAAAATTATCAACAATGGAGACTGAATATGGAGCTGTAACACAAAATTATATTAACTGAGTGTACAATAGCCAACCCTGTAATAACATAGGCTGATGAATATATAGAATACATGAGCAAATCGAATGCATAAGGAAGCATCCAAATCTAGCATAAAGCAGGCTTACCAAAAATAGGCAAATCCCCCATAGGTGTAAAAAGTTGATCCCAAATCTATCAAGGACCCCACGAATTAGCAAGGGCACATAGGCAAGCTAAAGAGTGGTCAAATGGTAGCTCATACATGCTTTTTCATGGAGGAAAGAGTGGAGGAGGAAGAGGCAACAAATCTGATTCACCTCACCTAGTCTTGCTTTCCTATGTGCCTTAAAACACTGAAAAAGCAGGGTATAAAGCAGAAAAAGCAGATGGGCACCTAGGAGGCCATGAATAAAGAAGATTTGATTCCTAAGGCTTTCCCAAGTGCTCCCTGAGTCAATAATGGCAATTTTGACCTCTACGGATAGGCAATTAGCAACTTGCACATGGTGGGACTCATGGACTAGGCAAATAAGACAAAAATAAATGAATTAATGTCTAAGTGGGTAAATACTATGGGTTGATTATTCTAACACCCCCCCTTAATCCTGACTTTATGAGTAATAAATCAAAATATAGGTCCTAGCAACAAGGCTTAGTCACCCTTTACATACTACAATGTCCATATGAAACAAGGAAAGAGGCAAAACCAACTTGGGAAAATCCTCCCTTAAACATGGACTGTAAAACAAAATTGTAGAATCTTGTCTCCACTCATGCTTTGACAGCATGATCAGCAATCCCCAGCAGTGATTTGAGATTGCTGAAGGTCTTCTCACAAAATTATTTTGTGAAGATGTCAGCTACTTGTTCTGAAGATGAGCAGAAGAGTAGATGAATGGTGCCATCATGCACAAGCTCTCTGATGTAGTGCATGTGAATCTCAATGTGTCTGGTTCTCTGCTTATGAACTAGATCCTTGCAGATTCGAATGGTACTCTGGTTATCACAGTAGATGGTAGTTGAGTACTCAGGTTCGAAACCACACTCTCCAAGTAAACCCTGCAACCATAAACACTGAGTTGCTGCATTGACAACTCCTCTGTACTCAGCTTCTGTAGATGAGAGTGCAATGGAACTCTTTTTCTTGCTTGACCAGCTGATTGGCCCTTATGCAAGCATGAACACATAACCTGAAGTGGAATTCCTGTTTGGAAGGTTTGATGGTGCCCATCATCACCAGCTTGTCTTGTTCCTGTGTGAGAGATTCCATGAAATATGTGAGGCTAGGCATCTTATAGGTTCGAGCTGTGAGTTTTGTGGCATAGAAGGTCGAAACAAAGACTGAGTAGTCAGGTCCTAGCTTCAAGAGGATGGCCAACACGAGCTGATCATATTTCTTTTCGATACCGCACTGCTTCAGCTGCAAAACTAGTGCTTTGAACTTGGAGAAATATAGCTGCTGGGACTCAGAGAAATCATCTCATTTTCGATCTGATGTCCCCTCATCTCATCTATCTTTCCAAAAATCTCAGACATCTTCTCCCATACTTGATCCGGTGAAGTCAATCCATCGAGATGGAAAAGGAGGTCTCGGGAAATACTGAGACATAGGAGGCCATAGGTTTCATCTCTCTGATTGTGCCATTTGATCTTCTCTGCAGCAGCATTGGGCTCTGCTTCTATAGCCATAGTCACCCTGTAGATTCCTTTCACTCTCAAAAATATCTCCATCTCTGCTTTCCATTCAAAATAGTTGAAGGGAGTGAGGATAGTTTTCTGTGAATCCATAGCTTTAGAAAATCTGTCCCGGCTGTGGTAGAAGGATCCCAGTCTTGATGTCGAACCTGCAAAACAATTTTTGAAAGAGAGTAACAACCTACAATGGCTCTGATACCATGTAGAAATTCAGGCCTGCAGTAGATTAATTTCACCCACAACAATTAACAATTGATCATGCAAAATTATCAACAATGGAGACTGAATATGGAGCTGTAACACAAAATTATATTAACTGAGTGTACAATATCCAACCCTATAATAACATAGGCTGATGAATATATAGAATACATGATCAAATAAAATGCATAAGGAAGCATCCAAATCTAGCATAAAGCAGGCTTACCCAAAATAGGCAAATCCCCCATAGGTGTAAAAAGCTGATCCCAAATCTATCAAGGACCCCACGAATTAGCAAGGGTGCATAGGCAAGATAAAGAGTGGTCAAATGGTAGCTCATACATGCTTTTGCATGGAGGAAAGAGTGGATGAGGAAGAGGCAACAAAGCTGATTCACCTCACCTAGTCTTGCTTTCCTATGTGCCTTAAAACACTGAAAAAGCAGGGTATAAAGAAGAAAAAGTAGATGGGCGCCTAGGAGGCCAGGAATAAAATAGATTTTATTCCTAAGGCTTTCCCAAGTGCTCCATGAGTCAATAATGGAAATTTTGACCTCTATGGATAGGCAATTAGCAACTTGCACATGGTGGGACTCATGGACTAGGCAAATAAGACAAAAATAAATGTATTAATGTCTAAGTGGGTAAATACTATGGTTTGATTATTCTAACAATTTTTGGGGGACATTACACATGGGAAAGAGGAGTCTCGAGTTTTAAAATCTAGTAAGACCAATTATCCTTTATCCTCCATCTCTGAAGCTACAAATATCTAATTTCTAGCTTAGGATTTTCCTATTGAAATTTTTTGAAGTGGATCTAGTTATTAAGGAGTAGATTGGATTTGAACTATTTATACCTATCTACTCTTTAATCACTAAAGCCTCCATGAGATCCTCAATTGACCTCATCTTCCTAACTTGAATTTGTTAGGCATTAATCACATCTTTTATGCCATTTTAAATCTTAATTCATCTTTCATTTTTTGTTTTTTGTTATATAATATCTGAAAATTTTGGTCATTTACATGTATTAAACTCATCCCTAAAACATTAAATCACATGGTAGGTTTGCCCCAATTTGTGGCTTGGAAATACCTTCTAGAAATGTACTCTATAGCACTGATTAAATCTAGTCTAAAATGGAATTAAAAGGTTTCTTTACAGGGTTGAAAAATTCATATTAATAATTTAAATTCATATATATTCCCTAGTTCTAGCCTCATGTGTACCTTATTTCAAATCTAACTAAAGGGTAAAACATTATGCTATCACAAATCTTGGTTGCTAGTTGGAAAAGATATATCATTTGTAAGTTTGTAGCAGCATTTAATTTATTAATTCAGATCTCAAATTTGAGGATATTTTCACATATACACTAATAAATTCTCAAACCTTGATTCTTCAATACTAAAATACCTTGTAGCATCAACTAGTCCATTGATCATATCAAGCAATTTAACATTTTATTCTCGAACTAGATCTTGTAATTGCAAATAATGCATCTCAATAGAATCTAGAGCCTAGAACCTACTTCCTTTACATGAAAGATATGGTGTTAACACTTTCCATTACATATAACATTGTAATACCTGCAACATCTATGATATAGCCCACTTGAATGGTGGTAGAGAGACTTATTGTAACTTTTAGTATCTATTATTTTATACTTGATTTTTCTTTCTGTCGTTGTTCTTTTCTATCACCTTTCTGTTTTCTTGATAAAAACTTTGAAATCTCATAGGATGCACATTGGACCCAGATGAAACCATACAACTTTCATATGCATAGAGGGTGTGAATAAGACCATTCTGCCAAGACCCTATTTGGCTTTGATGAATAAGTATGGAAATATTGCAAGTAATCGGAAACCGACATGGAAACGTGTACATTAGACCAATATACAATAGATGCTATGTTTTGAATAAGTGCTTACAGAATTTAATCTAGGCATATAATCATGCCACTAGAAATAATTGAATGGGATAAGTTATCCAAGGTATTGATTTATTGAATGCTGATTCTTGAAGTGTGTATGTGGATTCGCTTGTCCATAGACACAAAAAATATTGAGACTGCACATCAATTACAAGCACTTATTGAAGATCCAAAATCATTGAAAGGAATGTGCCTTTCCATGGTTTATATTTTTTTGAAATCTCTAGGTTTCATCGCAATATAGAAAAACTTTCATCGCTGGTATTACAAAACCATCGAAACCCTGGGTGGCTTTCCATGAATACCGTTGCTCTAGAGACGCAATTTCATGGAAAAATTACTGTTCAACTTGCAGATTTCATCGATAGAGATTGGTTTTCCATGGTTTTGCGTAGAATAAATTCATTCTAGACTTAGTCGATAGAGAGAGAAACATTCATTGCAAGTGTTCCATGTTTTTTCATGGAAACAAAATTTTTCCTAGTAGTTTTTTTCCATAATTCCATCGTTATAGGGTCGACAAGTTTTTCGATATAGCGATGAAATGTAGAAAATGAATTTAAAAAAAAATTCAAGGCCACTATATAGAAGACACATGGCAATGAGTTTTCATCTCTATATCGACGGGTTATAAAGTTCGGTGTTATAGAGATGAAACAAGTGCCACAAAACATCGCGACCATTATTGTCGCAATTATGACGAATAAATGTGGAAATAGCAATGAAAAACCATCGCAAATTTGATCATATGTATTAGTGTTTTTCTCATGAATTTTAAGTTTCTAAGACTCGTATACTATTACGTGTCTTTCTTGAGTTAAGACCCCACTAAGGCCATGGTTGCATGCATCAATGCATACAATAAAGTATTTGTTAGGATCAACAATTCTCATAATTGGTGTGGTAGTTAGTAATTCTTTTAATTTCTTAAAACTCTATTCGTGTTTTTATTCCATTCAAATTTCTTCCCTTTCTTCTATAAATAAGTTATGGGATTTGTGATCCTTGAGAATCCCTCAATGAATCTTCGATAGTAACTGGTGATCCTCATGAATGATCGCACATTAGTCACATCCTTTGGGACCGACCATTTTTCAATTTATTTTATCTTATCTGGATCAACCGATATCCCATATTTAGTTATTGCGTGACCTAAGTATTGTATTTTATCTTTGAAGAAGTCACACTTACTGAACTTGGCATAAAGTTGATGTTCCTTTAACACTTGCAAAACAATTTTTAAGTGTTCCTCACACTCTTCAATCAGTTCCTTTAATTGCGATTTTAATTCATTAAGCTCCAATATGTTCATTTGGTAAGGGTATTTTTAGTTAGGCACTGCACTAGGTACCAAGTCAATAGTAAAATCTAGTTCCCTTTTTAGAGGAAGTCCTGGAATTTCCTCCGAAAACACATCCGAGTAGCCCCTTAGGATTGCGATATCTTAGAATTTTAGTTTATTTTTTTTATTAATGTGTTATTCATCAGTTACAATTACAACAAAAGCTTTACATCCCTTCTAAACATCCCTCTTTAGTTGTACGGCAGAAGTCTAACTCATTGTTGTTTTCCTAGGAATTCCTATTATTGTTACTATTTCTCCTTCATTATTTACACAAGTAAACGTTTTATCAAAACAATTCAACACTACTCTATGTTGTTATAACTAGTTCATCCCAATTAACATATCATAGGAGCCTAACGGGAGTACATTTATCCTTACAGAAGTTTCAAACTAATTCATAAATAAAGTACAATCCTTCACAAAATTAATTAATTTCCTCTTTGCTCTTGTAGCTAATTGAACAACCCAAGACTTTGTAAATTTCTCTACTAGTAATTTAATTTTCTCTACTAAACTAGAAGAAAGATAGCTCAGGCTAGTCCCTGGATCGATTAAAATAGAAATGGGTTTATGGTTCGGCATACCTTCTACTTCCACCATGGAATTCTGATATTCAACCTGTCTGTTTTCCAACGCTGCATTGATCTCGGGCATCCCTCTTGCTAAATCACCAACCATCATTTCTTCCTGCACAGTATGGATGTCACTGATGGTCTTCTTTATGTTAGGATAGACTGATGCATAGTGAGGTCCCTGGCACTCCCAATGTTTTACTAGTTCTTTACATTCGTTATTTTTAACATAATTACTGTGATTATTCACAATAATTATTTATTTTTGGGGCTAGTAGGGTTTTGCTATGAGTTACTTTTATTTCCCTGAATTTTTTTTTAGGAACATTGCATGAGTTATTATTCCCAAAATTTTGATTAGGTGTGAAACCCTTCTTTTTAGGTTCAAAAACAATAGACCTCTTGGATTTCTAGTTTGGCATGTTTTCCCTTTTTCGGTTCTGCTCATAGTAGAAATTTGCTTTTCCCATGGCCTCTTCAAGGTTTTTAGGGTTATCGTATTCAATTATGTCCTTAATGTGAAAAGGTAGACAACTCCAAAATCACTACACCTTGGGTTTCTCATCAACAATATAAGGCACATAACGTAGAAAACTTAAAAATTTACTATTTAACTCCTTCATATTCATTGTTCCCAACATTAGATCATAGAATTCTTTAACTCGCTCTTCATAATACTGCTCTGACAGAAACTTCCTTTTAATGTATTTTTTAAAGTTTCTCCAGTTTATATTCTTTTCCTTTATGCCTTTTACTCATTTTTATGTCCCGCCACCAGATGTATGCTTTTCCAATTGAGTTATATATTGTCATTCTAGCTTTTAACTGATTTGAGTAATTATAAATTTGAAAATACTTTTTCATTCCAGGAAGCCATGCTTCAGCTTCCTCTCCTTTTTTGTTTTGGAGTTAAAAGTTGGCGGTTTTATCTTTTTAAACTCTCCAGAAATATCCTCATAGGGATTATATTTCTTTTTTCTAGAACGATAATTATCTTCACTGTTGTCACTAGAATACTAGTGATTCTTCCTATGTGAGTCAACATAAATTTTAGAGGAAGTGACTGATTTCAATTTTAGAATGTTTGGTCTTTTTACTTTTATGTTGGTAGGATGTACTATCATATTCTATCTATTTATCCTCACTTCGTTCTAAAATTTTTCCAATAGTATTTGATTTAGCTCCTCTTGAGCTCCTAGAATTCTTTCATTCTCTTTTTTAATCGTTTCCATCTCAGTTTTTAATTCTTTAACAGTTTGCAGCGATTCCAATGAATTATTGGTTATATCCGCTTTAACAAATTATTTTCTAAAATTAATTTGTTCATTTAATGGGGACCCTTCTTCTGCATATTCTTTGAGTCCTTCCATACCTGCAATTCTAGTTCAGAAAAAAATTTGTACACAACATTTAAAATAATAAATCAATACACATGATTTTTATTTACTATTTGTTTATGTGAGTTAAGCCACTTCAGGCCTAGTGTCTGAATGTGTGCTCTGATACCATATGTAACAATCCAAAAATTCATAAAAAAAATTTAAAAAATTGTACGACATTTAATGTTAAGTCATTGCCTAAAGATGTTAGTTTAACCACTAACGGTTATCATTCTATAATATCTAAAACTAGAGAATACAGAATTCATTTACTAATTTAAAACACATTTATTACTAACAACATCAAAAAATGTATTGAAAAGTCAAAATATAAAGTTAATGAGTCCAAGATGAAAATGTAATGAAGTCAACTGTTTAATTTTCTAGCAAGTGTAATATTATACAAGTTGTTTTTGTTATTTACTAAAGGAACTTTTGGTTTTTTCCTGAGGCTTACTTAGCTTTCTCAAGCTAATGCAAACTTGAATTCTTTTACAGGTCTCTCTAGGTAACTTCTATTTCTAGGTTACGAGGTAAACAAAAATAATTTAAGTTCGAAGGATTCAAACAACATGAATAGATTAGAGAAGAAAAGGTATTATAATTTACTTGCAATCTATACTATCGTATAGTGGTAACTTCCCAAAATTCAAAATCAAGACTATTTATTTTAACAACAGGATAGACTTACTAGAATGCTTAATTATTTTTACGAATGAGTTGGAAGTTTAAAGGAGGGTAAAGTTAGTGTACATCTTGGTTGTTGAAAGTACTTGTAACTTGATTTCTTTCCAAAATATATTAGATTTAAGGACATAATCTTGGTAAGGTCTAGAACTTCCTAAAGTTCTAGATTTACCATCCTTAACTATCTCTTATATTCCATTTAAACCTAACAACCTAATCTAAGCATTGAAAATACATTTGATACATAACATAAATGTAGTAACATGATCAAAACAAATTTACATTATTGAACATAGATGCTAACCGTAATGTATATATAAATTAAGTATTTCAATAAATATATACTATGTTATTTCAATGTATGAACTCAAAAATCACTCTTGCTAAACCCTTAATGATTATATATAAAAGAAACTACTCATTTTTCTGAGCTTTGATATACATAAAGACTTGTTAGAACTTAACTCATGAATAACATTATTACACAATCTTGCAGGGTTTTAACACTCTATTTTTTACTATAACCAACACCCAAAAAAATCTCCTCTAGTGGATTCCATGTGGAAACCATTCATTAGAGAGAGGTTTTAGTGCAAACCCTAAGCATATAACGCGAGATACTTCCCAAATCTCTTGCTTTTGTCATTTGTATCTTCACAACTTGGATGGAGAGACAAGCCAATATGCCTTCAACCTTCTCATCCTTTTTCAACTATTAGTTCCACAAAATAAAAAGCACTCTTGGCCTTAGCAGGCTTTGGAATTCTATACTCAACCATTGTTATTTTACTTTAAACTTGTTGTGGTGCAAAAAGGTTTTAGCTCTAGTTTTCTCGCCAAAATCCTTTTCTTCCCATCGGTCATGGTCTCCCAGGTCGCTACAAAGGCATTAATATTCATGCTTAAAGACTTGGATTAACTGGTAAGTGGTTGATGAACCCTTTTAAATTCAAATCAATAATATTAGTTTCGATTTACAAAACTCAGTATACTGACAGACTTAAGTATGCATTGTGGCAAGTGTCTAGATTTGATGAAGCTTTGGTCAGAAAGATAAGGTGCTAGGTTTGCAGTTGAAGGGCATTAACTCGACCAGATTAGTAAGCCTCGGTCTCTTTCCAGGGTGCCCTTCATTGTTGTTTTACAATGGAGATCTCAATAATAATTTCAGCCATTTACACGTTGGTCGTTTTTCTATTGTTTATTGTAAAAGTTGATACATTTACTGTGTTTATGAAGTAATATGAAGTCATAAGGCCATTACAGTTTATAACCCTTTGAGGTTTTTCAAAGAGCTACATCTCAAGAATTAAGATGCTAGGAAATAAGAATTTCTGTAAACACTTTGTTTTAAATGTTTGAAAAACTTTGACCTATAAGCTCAGCCGTTACGAGTTACTCTGTAATATGAAAAAAATGTTAAAGAACTTTTAGTTTCAATGGTAGAAAAAGCCGTAAGGTAAATGAACTTCCGTTTATAATGTTTTAATTAATCACAACTAGAGCTTATGGCTCTTATACCCATCTCTGTTTGGTAATTTTCTTATTCTTGTGTAAATTGTAAACATAGGGTAAAGATTTGTTTGAAAAGTCTTTAATGTTACTACTTGGTTTTATTTTATAAATATTTTAATTAACAGAAAAAATATAGCTATAATTCTAAAATATCTTAGTAATATTTTGTTAAATAATCAATATACGCTGTATAAAAAAAAACGTGTTAAACTCCTAGGGTTTGTAAAGAATCCAAAATATTAAAAACTGTTTACACAGTAATCTGCATAAAGAAAAGGTCTGGTCAAATTGTTCGACTTTGCAAAAAAATGTGACTAGTTCTTTGTTTTCTTGTTTTTAACTTTGTCTTAAAAGACTCTCTTTAAAAATACAGTAAAGTTTACTTCGGCCAAGACTGGGTATCTCTAGTTGACAAATCTTTATTTTAAAATTATTTATTTATTTTAAATTTTATTTATAAAAGTAGTCCCAAAACAATAAGATAACCTAGGTTCTATATGTAATTTGCAAAATAATTTGATATCTAGGTTAGGTTGGTTTGGTTTATTTAAAAGATAAAGGCAAAGCTTACCTTGATTTCCCAATAGATTTTGAAAATAAAATAAGAGGGTTTAAACTTAACAGTTTAGGGTTTGTTAAACAATACATTTGTATTTTACACTACTGCTTAGTTAGTATCTCTCTACTTTTGATAGTTATAATATTTAAAAGTTACTGGTATTCTTAGTGCTATAAACAATCGTAATGGTTTGCTTGTAATATTTATTTATTATCTCACTTATAACTATTGTTCATAAGCTAACAGTTTTACTATACTAGATGCTTATATATATATATATATATATATATATATATATATAGAATTAGGTTTACATCCTCATAAGAGGAGTAAATGTATTAAGTTATAAATAGTTTTTAAGGCTGAGAGGCAAAAGGCTTTACAGTAAAAGTTCTGAGTAAAAATCCTGAGTATATTATATAAATGAAATAATTTTAGAAACAAAAGGATGATTATAAAACTAACCAATATTAACTAAATAGTGAAATCTACTAAAGTTAGAGTAGATTCATAACATTTATCTCATGTTTAAAACAATCCTATTTGCCTATTAAACAACATGTTGTACTAGAGTAATTCATCTTTAGATGAGTGGAAAAATACAACAAGGGATTTCATCCACAAATTAAATTATTCTAACCCTAGCTCACTCATTCAGATATACATTAACTAGTAATTAAAAAAAAAAAAATAGATTACACCGTCTAATTTCGGAAACAATTTATCCAGTTATAACAGTAAATATAATCATAAGTTCATTGATTCTAATACTTTCACTTGAAGATTATAAAAAAAATAACACTTTGAAACCTGAGAACTTGTAGAGGAGTCAAATAGCCTAAGAATCCCATTCCACCCAACCAATTCCTGAAGATAGCTTAGCTACTTGTCTTAGGACCCCTGAGCCTGTCCACTAGTTCACCTGGTTGAAAGCACTAGTTGAGAGGATGGGATATAAAACTCATGTAACTCCACAGGACTATTCAACATTAATACTTTTTCATTTTGCAGCAAATAACTCAGCTAATTAGCTGCACTAGTTCTAGAAAAAAATAGCGTTCACACTCAAACCACTTCTGCCATTCCCCTCATCAAATCCCTTATGCACATTTTTCACTTCGGAAATTTCACAAGTGAAAATTGAACAACCACCTACTGAATTCGATGGGTAATTATAAGCATGGCTAGGTCTTTTGGTCAATGTTTCAGTTTATGAGCCACCTACTCTTGTTACACTTTTCTTGGGGAACATGACCACAAAATTATGGAGGTTTCCCCATGCAACAGCTAGAAGGGGTTGAGGATGATGCCATGTGTCAATTTGCTCTCACCCCGGCCTATTCCACCTAGTGGCCAGTAGACACTCATTCAATATCCTCCTTAAGCTGTTTGTCTCATCTTTTATTTATTGACTAATAAAATATCCAGCATAATTAATTACAATCATCCTTGACCCCACTTACTCAATAATCACAAACTTTATAATAGAAATAAAATATAATGAATTCTTAAACATAAAATGTTATTGCAATTTGGGGTATGTGACATTGCTAGTGGGAGAATCTATAGAGAAATATGGAATGAGAAGGAGACCCCATAGAAATGTGGGAGAAATTTGTCACATACATCTGAAAATAGTTCTACTCTCCCAAGTACATTGAACAACAGCATAAAAAGTGGAAGTAACGAAGGAAATGGAAAGACTAGTCCGTACAAAGTTACACCGACTATTTATATAGTGTCATGGATAGACTTGGAATCCAGGAAGAAGAGAAACTGCTTGTCCTAAATTATGTCAGCAGATCATCCACATACATTCAGCAAGAGATGGAGTTTCTGATTGTTAGTACAGTTGTGGATGCGTTCCACCACGCCAACAAGATTGAAGCTAAACAAAAAGGAAAAACATGTTTGACGACCAATCCGATAGGTCGAACATCCAACAAGAAGTCACTAGTCAATTCTGACAATTCAAGAAAACCTTCTCATCTAGTTCTTCCAAAGACAAACAATCACAAGAAACACTCTCAAAATGGAAAATAGAAAACAAACTCCTATCGGGAAATGGTTTGATTATGACAATTCATCATGGCATCATCTATGAATCACTAGTGGAAAATGAGAGATTAGTGACCAAAAAAATGACCAAAATCCGCATATCAATGACCACTTTTGGTTTGGCGATCGCTGGTGGCTAATTTGCGGTCTTTTATTACATGACCAAAATTGGTCATTTTTATTTTGGTCATTTATAGCTTGTCGGTTGGTCATTAATTTGGTCATTAATTTGGTCATATATTTGAATCAATGACCAAATATATGACCACATTTGTGACCAAATTAATGATCACATGACAAGATAGAATATGACCAAATTTGGTCGCGTAATAAAAGACCATAAATTAGCCACCAAAACTGATTTTTGGTCATTGATATGCGAATTTTGGTCATTTTTCTGGTCATTTGTATTTCATTGTTTGGTCGTGTATCTGTCAATTATTGGTCATTTTATTTGCGAATTTTGGTCATTAATCTCATTTATTGGTCACTAATTTAGTCATTTTTAGTCACTTTATGTATGGTCATTATATTTTAGTAGTTTGAATGGTGTCCATTATTAATCAATATAAATTTTTAATATGATATTATGTTTAAATTAAAAAAAAGAATCATACATTTATTCTCATCTAATACACATGTAAATCATGTAATGTCATATTAATTACTTTTCAGAGGAAAAAATACCAGCCTTTATTATTCAAAAGAATCAAAAGACATCATTTACATAGCATCAAATGTCTGAGCATAATCAGCAATCAGAGCATCACAAAATAACAAATGTAATCATGCGAACTGCTGCATCCATATAGAAGGAACTAAAGTCTGATCATAGCAGACTTTTCTCATCATCCCTATTATAACAAGTCAGATAATACTGAGAGTATCGGAGGTGATCAACAATCAGATAATCCAGAGCAAGACTTGCTAGCAAAGTGGACTCAAACCAAGACAGGAACAATAAAATGCATACTTTGCTGAAGGTCAAAAAACTGTATATTAATTAGTTAATAATAAAAACATTGATACATAATATAAAGTACAACCATATATATAAGTTTTAAACCACAAATTATATTATATGAAATGTCAAAAGTATTACAATAAATATGATTTTTCTCAAAAACACATATTAATTTCCATATAACTTTATGGGAAAGCCATCACTTTTCAAAATATTACAATGGCTAAACCATCATACTTGCACTTGGTTGCAAAACCATACTTAGATCCCACATCAACAACTTCAAAACCATACTTAAATCCCACGTCAGCAACTTCAAAACCACACTTAGCAACTTGAAAGCCTCAACATTAGGCTCTTCATACGGAATGGCAAATCCTCAGTAGCGGGCTCTTCATACTCAATGGCCCACTTATAAGTTAAGCTCAATCCTACAAAATCCAATAAAAAATAATCACTTATAAAATAGAAAAACAATGAACTGTAAATTAGAAAAACAATGAAGCAAATTATTTATCTTGTTCAACAACTAACAACAATAACCAAGATCATGTGCAAAATAGGAAACCCTAATCTAACAAATTCAATTTAAGAATTGGTTAAAATTAAACTTGAATGGCTAAATCTGCAACTATTTAGTACCTAAGAAAAGTAAAACTCAGCTCTAAACCAGGAAATGGATTTCAACAGGAAATATAATCAACGAATCCACAAAACAATTATGCGCGGCTGCACAGGTAGAAACCTGTATACATAGTGCAATCTGTGAAGGAGTTCACCCCTATATGTCATGTGGTTAATGAATGACATGACAACTATGGAAACTGATTAATGATTTAAGAAAGTCTCAAATCCAACGCCCAAAAGAATAAATAATAGATTTCTTTACCTGTGGAGTCGCCATTCTGCTATGTATGATTTGGTGCAAAAGTGTAACAAATGCACTCAAACACAAGTTGGAAATGTTGGTGCAACAAAAAAGTAAAATGTATGACTTGTGTATGTGAGAAAAGCTATATAAACCTACTTTCCCAAACATGCAATAAACATAAATCAAAAGAGAAGAGGGAAGTGAAACCTTAGGGGAAGCCGCTTGATGAGCTGGCCTTGTTGGAACAAGAGAAGGTGAACTGAAAAGAAGAATCGTCTTTTATGGAGTGCTTCCATGGCGCTCAATAATAGCTACAATAAACATGCTAATAGGTGTTATAATAAAAATTAATATATATTTTTAGTGGAAACAACTTACAACTCTTCTAATCAAGATGAAAAACAAAATTACACTACTACAACAAATTATCAGGCCAAGTCCAAGCAATCATAGCTTCAAAATATCTAGAGACCAACACTACCAATTTATAGTGTTTGACATAGGAGAGCACTAATATACCTCATCTAAATCTGTTGATGCATTGCAAGGCAGGAGCTTTAAGGCCTCTCATAAACTGAACACTTATTTTTGGAGCTCGAAAATCACAAGAAAGTGTCCAACCCAACCATAACCACCAAGTCCTTCACTATCCACGTTTTGTAGTTGTGACATGTTCATACTTAGCCTAGTATGAAGTGCCAATTCCTGTGGGGCTATCACCTACAAGAGATAGAAACTATTATAGCATAACTGGAGAAAGAAATTGCATTGTACCAATAGATGCAGCAAACCAAGTAAGAGGATATACTATTCTTGTCACCTAAAAAAATCTTTAAGGTACTAAACCACAAGAAGGGGGAATGTAGATGGTAAGCTTCAGAATCTCAATCATCACACGACACTCTAGTTAAAGGAGATGGATAACTGCAAACCATACCTGTTTCACCACCCTTAACAGTAGAGGAAATTATTTAGTTGTTTGGCTTATTTAAATTAATTGCACCATAATTATATAAACACGACAAGTTGAATTAATTGCACCATAATTATATAGTATTCATAATCTGCAAACGTCACATACAATATATGAGGAAACTAAAAAGGGACTCCTCCCATTCCATTCCGAAATAGGCTACAATTTTTGGAAGATAACAAAACTGTTTTATATTGAAAGAGCATGGATTGACTATCTAAACAATAAACATTAATACTGGACATATTTGGATAGCAACGAAAGAGTGTTTAGATTTTAGTTTATTGAAACAGTAGTCAACTTGGTTATATTCCAGATGATCTCTATTCATTCTTAACACTGAGTGTTCATAGAGATTCCAGATGATCTCTAGTTATCCTGACCAATTCCGAGTGTTCCTAGTCATCTACAAACTCTGCAATTGGTCTCCTGCAACTAATCATTTGTCTTGCTTCTTGTCTGCTAGTGTTGGCAAACCTGAGCCATGTAGAAAATTATGGAAATGCTGGCTCAATGCACATAAGGAAAATAACCATCTGCAAGCAACTGTAAGTTGTACAAATTCTGCAAGAAGTAATGAAGGGGTTGAAGGTTAACAAGTCCTCTTTGAATGGATCTACTGCAATGATTACAAGTGATTGGAGACAAACTGAAGCACCTTAATTATACACCATATCTGAGCTGCTTCAGATAACACAGACCTCTTTTCCACCTAGCACAAACCCATTTCACATGCATCTTTCCAGAGGATAACCATCACATCCTGCATTACAATCTGTGAAACTAATCCCTTCATGCTGCTACAGACACCATGACAAATACATTTAGCCAATCACAAAAGAAAGTTGGACAAAAAAGCTGACATTGAAGATTAATGAGTCTCCATAAACATAAAATTGCATGGATGGAAAAAGTCAAATGTCACAAGAGTTGACATTCTAGACATTTTGCCCAAAAATGAAAATCATACATCACTGAATAACAACCTCAATAACCATAACATTCCACAGATAGATAAACAAATCAAATTTCACAGGAGTTGACAATTCTGGACATTTTCACCCAAAAAGGAAAACTGGGCACGCTTGCCATTAAAGATGAACAACAGCCTCAATAACCATGAAACTGCATGGATGAAAATAAATTGAATGTAACAAGACCTTCCTATTCAAGAAATTTCCACCCTAGAAAAGAAAATTGGACACGACTGCCATCTTTGATGGCAGCAGCCTCAATAATCATAAAACTACAATGATGTCACGGGGTTGAGGGTTCGATGATTCTAGATGGTTTCACCCAAAACATTGGCAATAAAACAAGACATTCTATAGAAATTCATACCTCAAAGATGCAAAGCTTTTGTGCATGGAAAGGGAAGATATAGCTGGAATTTTAGCAAAAAGAAGCATCAATAATTAATATTTTGGGGTGATTTAACAACTTAACAAAATAAGCCCTTTGCTGCCACTGTGTTCAGCTTCAACACCAGCATTAATAATTATATTTATAACTTATATTCTGTGTATATAATTTTCTTAGGTAGAAAATGGGTAGTTTCATACAAAGTAAATTAGATCAAATTTTGCCTTCAATCAAAATCTGGGGTTTTGTTAGTAGTGCAAATGAAATTGTTTATGTTACAGTATATAGTCAGTTGTAGTTATAGGGACATTAAGATGTATAATATTGAAGTCCAACATATTAAATTTGTGAGTACCAACCCCCTAACCACTAGTCCAAATCCACCTTGCCACATGCAACATTATGACATGAGAAAGGAAAGAGAGAAAGCATGCAATGGTCATGGAAGGCAAAGAACAAATAAGGACAACTATCTATGCTTCACAGTAATTGACTGAAGTGACTTTCTTAATACACAATAAAATACTGGCATGTTAAACATATATAACAAACATAGATTGTATCAATACAAGCCGCTTCACATAAATAGAGATCTAGGAAATAATCCACATAAGAAAACTAGATTAAGGAAAAAAATACAAGTCAAATTGGCCAAAGAGAACAAACACAGGCTCAATTAGTGCCCAAAAAAAGCATAACAGACTACTATGACTGCAAGCCATGTAAGTTGAAACCTATTTTTTCAAAATGTATTAGTATATGCTCATCAATAACCATAAAGAAAAAGCACAATTAAGAGACCTATCTTATAATGTTATATTGTATCTCAGGAGGGCTTCGTAAAAACACACTTACTTGTCTAAAGATAATGTTCATAAGTTCATCTCCAGAATTGCAATTTTCAGAGAGAAAGCCATTCTCCATCTTTACATGATCTATTGGATAATCTTCCCTCAACTTCATTTGACTGTCTGCAATGGATTGCTCACTTTCACACCGTCCACCAAACCCTGGAAAAACTGAGTTCACTAGTGGTTTGAAATCCAAATTCATATTTTGATCACAAAATCTAGTGTTCTGCCCCTGAGATTGAGCAGCATATGTTCCCACCATTTTCTGATTAAGAAGAGATGCCCGGCTCAACTGAGTATTTAATAGATGATTTGAAATGGTTCCAAAATCTTGATTATGATTTTGCCAGTCTTTCTTTATAATCTGATTCATACACTGTCTAAGACCAGTATTCATATTACCAAGAATTGGAAGATTAGGTCTTCTATTGTGAGATGGCACAACTTCGCTTATGTTCCCAGTGCTATTGTTCATTGCACTAATAGAGGACAGAGAGAGATCATTTCTTGGGATAATATTATGAGAGCTAGGCCCTACAAGAGACTTAACTAGAGGAACAAAAATGTCCATTGACATACAATCAACATTTGAGGCACTTAAAAGGCTTTCCCTTACATTCTGCACACCAGAACCTGTACTACTTAAAGGGCCACCCACTGAACGTGCATTTGTTGGTAAAACTGACACTGCGGCACCATTACCCCAGTTTCCACTATTTCCATTTGTATTAGGTAGTTGAGAAGACATTACCATGTTAATATCACTTGCCCCCGATCTTTGACTAATAGTTCTTTTAGTGGTTAAGGTGGTCAAACCCCTTCCATGCTTCTGCTGTTGCTGTTGCATCAATTGCAACACCAAAGCATTATTTGTTGAATGCACTGATATGTTGCCACTGCTACCTCCACCCAGGCCAACAGGGGAACTATTTGTAGCTGTCAACTGCCACTGCATCGTGCGAAATCCTGCAGGATCATCCACAAGAGCACCTATATCTCCAAGTCTAGCAATTTGTTGTTTTTGCTGTAACTGATCTAGTTCAAGTCCAGTTGATAAACAAGGAAATGCATTCATTGGATTTTTAACAGGTGCAATTCCTTGTGCTCTTCCAATGTTGTTATTACAGCCTAGCCCTGGAAGAGAGGCAAATTGGAGCATTCCAGAGGAATTCAGACCTGGTAAACCAAAGCCTACTGAACCATTTAATCTACCCAGAACTCCTGCTGGAAATGATTCAAGAGCACGAGCAGAAAGGTGACCAGATTGAGAAAGAACTTGCAAATCACCAATTCCATCTACTTGGCAAAGAGAACCAAATGAAGATTCCCTGACTCCTCCAAATGCATTGCCCATGCTACCATGTTGACTCGCCACACCGCTGAGCCTTTTCAAGTACAGTCTATACTTCTACAGATTATTCAAAAAAGAAAAAGCACAACATCAAAAAAGGATTTAATTTTAATCAATTCAGACAAATATGTAAGTCAAAAAGTATGACTACTCTGTTTAATCAAAGTTATACACATATTTAGATTACAAATCAATTAGACCTGCAGAAACAATAGAATCATAAAAAGACAAGTAATACAACATATCTAGAAATTAGCATCCAAAATCTAAGCACGAAAGGTGATTCAGTTTTAGGTATGTAAAAATATGGTAGAAACTCAACTATACCTGCAGATGGCTTGCAAGCAGTTGCCACATTCTTTTGCAGTGTACACATCCACTAGGGACTCTAGTTTTACAGGCAGCAAAATGTCAGACTAAGGATTCGATCCCTTTGCAAGCTGGGAAATTGCAAGGCCCTTGGTTTTCATCTAAATCCTTGTCATGAGGCCCTATTGTTCGACATCCATCTCTGCATATGTGAACAAGTGCTTCCATGGCATCGTATAGTTTTAGGTATATCTTCTTCTCCTCTATCTTCCGAATCCTCTCTTGCTTTCACTATTAATGTAAAAATGGAAACCCAAATTATTAATCAGAGCTATAAGTTTAAGTCTTTCTAATTATCTATTTCAATCCACTTTTATTTTTGGGTTTAGCTACTCACAGAATCAACCTCAACGACAGATTCCAGAAGCTCTTGCTCTAGCTTAGGAATGAACTGTCTCATCACTTTCCATCCCTCTGACTTGGCAACAGTTTTGAAGCTCTTCACAATAAGGCGCATGCATAACAAATTCAAGCGTGGTGCATCACATAATCTTGCCAGTTGTAATACATCAATAACATTATCTGTTGTGAGCAATCCATGCTCCAAATTTTGTGTGCACACCAATTTTAAGGATGGTATTGAAAACACATGTGAAAGTACTAATAGATGGAGGACATATTTCTTCATATCTTCCTGTTCATACCTGAATCATAAGGATCAACATGTTAGTTTCCAAAGATAGATAGCATCAATGACGGAGCAAGAGCAACATTTCCCAAGGATCATTGTAAATAAGTGGTGGGAACTAAAGAATCCAATTGGCCTTCTTAACCATGCTCACGAATAATGAAAGGCCTGAAACGATGAAAACAGACGTTTGACTAAACCATGAGGAACTTCAACTGGGAAAAGATATGCAAGCCATCCTGAAAAACACCATGATCTATCTAGAAAAATATATGGACAAGGTGTGGAGAAAGATCGCATATGTTAAGGACTCAAAAGGGAGTCCAGCCTCCTGCAGGATACACCCAAAACAGCATGGTTCAGAAATTGGGGACACTGCCGCCAAAAAGGATAGAGATGAAACCAACATAGATGACAACGCTGATTAGCATCTGGTCTTAGCCTACCACCAGTCTCATCTAGGCCGTGGCCTTTTCTGCTCTACTAAGAAATATGGATTCTGTCTCGGTTGAAATGTAATCTAACTTCTTCCTCTTTTTGTCGTTTTCAGAGATGTTTCTGTGACTAGACCACGATATATTTTGGAAATCCAGAATAATGTCGATTTAACATAAGTTTTCAGTGTACTTGGCCAAAAATTTGTAAAAAATATGCTTCTAGGAATAGGTAAGACATTACTGTACCTTTATCTACATATAATATAAATTATTGTTTCTATAAAAGAAAAATTGCTATCGTGTTCGAAATGTGAGTCTCTGAATTACACTAGAAAACACAAAGTGCCCATGCTATGTCACATTGCCTAGTTTGGAAGGTAACATCAGCATAGTGAACATAATCCAGAGTCTAGAAATCATATTATTTCGATTCAAAAAAAAGGTATGGAAACATTTCTGCTCGTGGGCTAAGTAAGATTTTCTGCACGAAAGACCACTTAACAAACTGAACACGTGGATGAACCTAATGCACAACTTGATGCTTAGACTGGAAGTTCTTTCTTCAATGCAAAATATGAACTGCTGATGAATTTGACTAATGTACAATTAGGTTTTGGCCATAGTATCAGGTACTCAGTAGATGAAGCAATCTTTCAAGAAGGAGACCACTTTCACCAGAGTTGCTTTCCTCAGTATGCATAAAATCCAACAGGAGAAGTAATGAGAACAAAAAGACTGCAGTCTAGCAAAGCCAAAAAAAACACTTGTCCGGAGTTTGCTTCGCCAAAATAAGAGTTTGCAGGCAACCTTTGCTCAGCCAACATCAATTATTTGAGTGAAAAAGTACGAGTGAAATAGAAAGCAACCAGAGACTGATACACAGATGTAAGACACTTTCAATGGTGTTCCATCCCCGTGGATGATTAAAAACAAATCTCAAATATGTTGCTATGGAAGCAACAACTATGTAACATGACTACTTGTTAAATAGCTTGCTATGGAAGCAACAACTTAATATCTTGACAACTTGCCAATAAAGCAACAAATTTCTCTGGTCTTAAACTATACACTTCAAAGATCAAACTAATCCTTTGTTTTTTCTTTCTTTGCAAATTCCAACATAGGCAAACAACACAAGTCCAGTCTGGCATAAGCCATATCAATATGTGAAATTGTATGGGATACAATTTGAGCAGATCATGATTTATCCTGAATCTTTGAATTTGTGAGCACTCTTAGTGTATTTCTGGTTCAGAAATGCATATGGTTGAGCAGCATTTTTTTTAGTGTGTAAAATGGTATGACTTTCTACAAAATGTGAAACTAATTTTGACACCAAAGGCACCCACATCATCCACAGAACCGCACAGTTGGCAGCAATGCCAAGACCTGCAACATGCTCTTCACTTTTATGATATATTAAACTATGCAGATTTAGATGCATCACCTGAGATCAGAAAGCCGAAATTCAACCATTACAAATGGAGAAATTAAAGAACGTGAAATATAAGTTTCCATGAAAACTTAAAATTCTTGACCAACTTCTAGAGCTTTTAATTTGTGTACAAAATAAGAAGCAAGATGGCACTTGCAACATCACACTTGAGAGTTGTTCCATTCACGATTCTGCGCACATTTAATGATTGAAGCATAACAATGGATATTCTAGAGATAAAGGACAATCCAAATGCAATTTCGTAGCGTGCATTCTCAATTTCACTAAGCGGTCCTCAATACAGGAAAAGTAACTACTGATATATAGCTGACAATCCAAATGCAATTTCGTAGCTTGTATTCTCAATTTCACTAAGCGATCCTCAATACAGGAAAAAGCTAACTACTGATATATAGCTATAAAAGTATACTCACTGGTTTATTCTGTAAAAATTATGTCATATTCAGAGTAACTAGAAATGGAACATACCATTCGGCAAAATGCCTTGCATATCAACAAGCCCTATCTAGCACTGAATATAGGAGAGGCATCTGGAGTTGGATGGGATTTTCTTGTGTACTTTATAAGTAAATATTCAACAGAAAGCCCCGGTACCTGCAGATCCCTACAAGATCCAGTTGCCTAACTTTGTTAATTATAGAGTCAGCAGTTGCAGATCGATGTTAACATGCATGCATTGCTTGGGAAGTAATAGAAACATGCTACAATGCAAAAGAGGCTTGCTTTCACCTGTAGATCCTTTCATCTGAAAATAATGGTATTTAAAATGCATCCCTCTTTGAACCTATTATACTATGTCTAGGAGCAAATACAACATTCATCCATTTAAACATACATACCGAATGTAGGGCTCCAAATCTTCCCACTACCACTTGGGCCTTTCTCTAAATAGGGCAGCAAAACGCTCTGCAGGAGTGGTAGGCAGAGCCGAGACACTGAATGGGTGAATCCACATATCTACACCGAACTTCTCCAACAAAGCTTCACCCTTCAGCATTTCCATGCGTGCCTGCATGCCAGAAGGCAAATTCTGCATCCACGCTTTCATGAAGTCATCTAATTTCCATCTGCCAGCACTCATGAGCTTCTTTGCATAGTGCAAGCAGACAAGCCTCTCATCCAGACACCAGACTTGGATCATTTTGTGTTGTTCATCTTCTGCAAACCCAGCTATTGTGTTCCCATAGACTTCCAAGCAATGCATAGCAATTCTTCTGAAATACCCATCTTGCTCCAGCATGGCCAAAATATCTGCAGCTTTCAAGGCATTCAGAGGCCAATCATGCTGAACACAGTTGAGAATAAGGACATCCAATAGACAGCCCATGAATTTGTGATCCACAATCCTCCAATAGCCTTCAATATCTACAGCTGCTAGGCCTTTTAGACCTGCTTGCAGTTCCTCTTCGCTTGCTTGGATAATATCTAGCAAATCATCCCACCTGTATAAGCCCTTCAAGCCCCTCGTTTCTATTTCTGCACCCATTTCATCTTCTTTGTAAGGCCTTTCACTAAGAAAGGACTTGATATTTTCCAGCCTTGGAGCAATCTGAACAAGCTCCATGTGTCCAGGGGCCAGTTTCATTCCACCAACACTAGGCTTGTCGCCTTCATTCTGTGAGTGGCAATGGTCTTCTTCTATTACTTCTTTTTGAAGGGAAAAATTTTGAGGGGGTGTTAGATAAGCGGAATTGGAAGTGGCAACAAACTTGATGGCATACATCTTTGAAGAGGTGCACAGAACAGCCTTCCACAGGATGGTCACCCTGATGTTGTTGTGGCACTAAATCATCATCTTTATACTTGGCTTAAGTCTCTCTGATAAGTAAATGGAAAACAAAAGGAAATAATTGAATCAAGAAAGGAATCGAATGGAAGCTCACCCGTTTTGCATAATATCTGTGAGAATGCTGTCATCGAATTCTAGTAAGCTGAGATCCTGGTGCGCGCCAAAGAATCTGCCATACTTTATTGAGATGGATGAATTGGGTTCCAACCCCAGCAGCCCCTCCGCTCCTCCTGCAGCCATCCTAGTCCATCCGACCTTGTTGGAAAATTAGGTTTAATTTTCGACATGAATGAACAAGTCTACTTCACATTTTCCTTGATGGTTTAACTTCCTTGCACGGGCAGGTTTGCTTGGCCGCATGTGATTTTGGCGCCAAGACGGAATATGTAAAGAATAACACAGATTTTGAAGCACCCTCTTTGGGCATATTATATCTTCTATCAAAAACAGCGTTCAGCAAGGAAAAAATTCCCGGGGGCATACAACTTTTTAGGGATTTTCAAGGTTTTGGGAAGCTTCTAAACCCTTGGGAGAAATGTACCTATGGTACAACCTCATGTGGACAAAACCTGGCTCGAAGTACCCCCAATTACTACTCCTTGATCTAATCAACAAAGGGCTCAAGTTGTGGTGCCTCAAACCTCTCCTATTCATCTTGGGGTGGAGGCTTTATCAAAGGTAACTTAGGTCTTGATGAATAATGTTGTGAGAGGTAAAACAAATCATCGTCCTATGGTGAAGAGTATGGGAGGTGGTGTAGTTCTCATGGTGGGGCATGATATTGGGGTGAACCAAGTCTTGGACCTAAAAGGTAAAACCAAGTATAGACAAAGGGTTTTGATGGGGGTTCTTTAGGATTGGATGTGGGATTTTTGGTTTCCAAAACTAGGTAATTGCCCCATTTCCCACCTTCTTGCTCATGGTTGGTTAGGATTTGAAAAACAATTGGGAATTCTTTTTATTGCCGGAGTGACAACTATAAATGACCAAATAAATGACCAATTGTTATGTGGTCATTTTTAGTCTAGATATCCCGTGACCAAATTTGGTCATTTATCTTGGTCATTTTTAGTTGGTTTTTATCCCATGACCAAAAGTGGTTATTTATCTTGGTCTTTTTTAGTTATCTCACATAAATTTATCAATTTTGGTCATCTATCCCTTCAAAAAAACTGTGGTGACCAAACATTTTGGTCTCCTGGTCACTAATCTCTCATTTTCCACTAGTGAATATGCAAATCTCAGAAGACATTTTTGGCAAAATTGTCGACATCTTACTTGTACGATAAATCCCTGGAAGAATCCAACCCACATGCATTGAACATTTTTGGATTTAACATCGAACACTACAAAATCCTCGACTATCGTCGATGAGGTAGAATGATAACACCCGTTCCATACACATATATGTGTTTAGAAAAATCCATTACATTCTAATTGTCAATAATGGTAGCCAAAATAACTCCATTTATGAAGATCTCATGAAGAGACTTGGTCTTGTCACCACTCCACATCCTCAACCTTACAATATCGGTTGGATGAAGGATCGATAGGAACTAAGGATCACCCAAAAATGTAAACTCACCTACTTCATTAACCCCTTTGAAGATTAAATACTCAATGACGTGGAACCTCTTTATGTAGCCGAAGCCCTATTTGGGAAACCTTACCTATGGGATCAACATTGAAGTTATCAGTCACGTCCTCAGCAGTTGATTATCAAAATTCAGAATTAATGGTACGACATATGAGAGAAATGACCTACATCAACTATTGCTATGATATCTTCCAAATAAACAAAGAAGCTTATCAACCATGATCATAAATTTGCATTAATTTTTATAAATCCTTAACATCCCAGGAAAACTGCAGCAACGAGTCGACTCACCAACCACTGAAACACTCGACAATAGAAATAGATCAAACACATTCTTGAGGAATACTTAAACATATTTCAAGAGCCCAATGTAGTGCTTCTACACTGCCAGGTAAAACACTCCATTGAACTTGTTCCTAGTTATTCATTACCTAATGCATCTATTTACAAAAGATCCATTCTCTAAAATGAAGAAATCCATAGACAAATCTAAGATTTGATCAACAAAGGTCACATCAAATACAACTCCTCTCCTTGTGGAATTCCAATCGTCCTCATTCCAAACAAATATGGGACTTGACATATGTGCATCGACTATCGGGATCTCAACAAAATTTTGGTAGAGAATAAATACCCTCTTCCAAGAATAGACAAACTCATCGATTGTCTGAAAGGTGCTAAATTCTTTACTATGTTTGACCTCAAGTCGGTATACCATCATATTCCTATCGATTCCACCGATGTATGGAAAACATCTTTCAAAATGAAGGAATTATTGTTTGAATGGTTTCTCATGTCTTTCGAATTAATCAATGTACCTCTGACCTTCATGAGATATATGGATGACCTTCTCTCACCTTTTATCAGTAAGAGTGTCATTGTCTATCTCGGTGATATCTTGATTTCTAGTCGATCATGGGAAGAACATATCAAACAACTTTGACAAGCCTTCGACACTCTCCAACAACATGGGCTATGTATGAACATGGAAAAATGCTCATTTTTTATGAAAAACATCAATTATTTGGGTTATGTAATTGACTTTGTAGGCATTCATGTCAACCTAGAAAAAGTGCAAATATTCAAATATTGGCCCATTCATCCAAACATTCATGAAGTAAGAAGTTTTCTTGGTTTGGAGAAATTTAATCGATGGATCATAATCGGATTTAGTCACATAACGTGGCCCTTAAATCTTTTTCCTAAGGGAAATGGGAATATTGTCTTCAAATGGACACATACACAACAATAAGATTTTGAGCAACTCAAATACAAGATTTGTACTACACCAATACTTGTGTTACCTAATTTTCATCATCCTTTTGAGATTGAGGCGGACACATCATACTATACTTTAGGAGAAATAATCACTCAGTCTAGTCACCCAGTCGCTTTTCATTCTGAAACTTTCGATGACACTATTTCAAGTTATTCAACATATGAGAAGGAACTGTATGCCATTGTGCAAGCCATGAAGCAATGTAGACATTACATCCTTGGAAAGGAAACAATCATCGTCACTTACCATAATCCATTATAGTTCACCCTGTCCCAATCAAAAATAAAAACAACATGAAAACTCAAGTGGATTAATTACCTACAAAAATATTAGTTGGTCATTAAGTATCAGGAAGGTAAATCCAATGTCACTGCCAATTGTCTCATCTAACCGCCTATTACTACTTTCTATACTGATGAGTATGCATCATTATGATACCACCACTTGGCCACAATTTTATTTAGTAGACTGTGATTTCTCGTTAGTTTATCGACTGCTTCAGACCAATACACTATCTACTATCGACTACTTCCTAAAAGACATCTTACTCTACAAGCTTAGATATCTTTTTCTATGGACCGATGAGCATCGATAGCAACTCAATTGGGATGCACATTACAGCAAGACTGTAGGATGTTTTGGATTTGAAAATACCCTTTTCATCCTCCAAAAGTATTTCTACTGGCCTACACTTAAATATGACGTCAACAAGTAAATTTGATCATTTGTGGTTTGTTCAATTTCTAAACTTATGAATTGATGATAAGGACTATACACGCCTTTGTTGGTTTTTAATTGACCATGGGAATCTATTTCTATGGACCACCTAGTCGGATATCTTACTATAAAAAATCAACATGATGCAGTATTAGTAGTAATCAAAATATTTTCCATGATAGCTATCCTCATACCATACAATAATATTACGACAGCACAACAAACTTCTCTGCTCTTCTTCGAACATCTTTGGAAACACTATGGCCTTTCAATGACCATTATTTCCGATAATGATTCCAGATTTGTCGACATCTTCTGGAAGACTCTTTGTTAAAATATAGACATTAGAATTTATTTTTCATTATATTTCCATCCTTAGATATACAGAAAGACAAAATTTGTAAATTACTTGGTATTTTAATTGGTTTACATGTATAACCACAAGCATCATCTAACATGGGATGAAAGTTGAACCAAGAGGATCTCCCAAAATGACCAAATTTGAAAGTCTTCAAATGCTGAAAATAATGGTATATGTGTGTACATTTTTTCGATAGATTTCCATCAACATTCCTTTCATGCACAATGGAGTCTGTATGTGAAATTTATAGCATCATGAAATTTCAACGAAAACAAGTAGAAATGGAAAACGAGGGTGCCACATGGAAACCTATGGGCTTGTCACATGGAATGATCATACAAATAAATAGGAAGATATGATTTCATTCTAATGGCATCATGGTGATGTGGAAGCATGAGAGGATGACACATGCCACCCATAAATGGACGAATTGGCACCCAATCAAACCAATACGGAAGTTCCATGTGGCATAGGATGACGTGGCATACACTACAAAAAATAACATTTTGCGGGTGGTTTTGTATTGAGGTGGTTTTGATAAAACTCCCTAAAACTTCTTTTAGGTATTTCGGGGTGGTTCTTAAAAAAAAACCCTCAAAGGTTCCAAGAATTACACTCTTGGGGTGGTTTTAAGAAAACCACCCTCAAAAATCCAATTCTCGGGACTTTTGGGGGAGGTTTAGGTATTTTTGAAGGATGTTTTAAGAACCCCCCCAAAAAATTCATGGGAATTATACTTTTGGGTGCGGTTGAATTAAAACTGCCCCCAAAAGTTCAATTCTCATGACTTTTGGAGGGGGGTTTTAAAAGACCCCCTAAAGACATTTTCAAGGAGGTTTTACCTTCCAACGGTTTTGTTAACCCCCCCCCCCCTCCAAAGATAAAGGTTTTTTAGGCCATTGAGGGTGATTGTTAAACCCCCCCCCCTCCCACCCTCCAAAAAAAAAATCTTGAGAATTGGAATTTTCGGAGTGATTTTTAACCCCTCCAAAAGAATATTCCAATTCTTAGGAATTTTGTTTTTTGGGGGGGTGGAAAGACCCCCTTAAATGTTATTTTTAGGTAGTTTTTAAGCCCCTCGCCCCCCACCCCCCCTAAAAAAAAAAGTAGTGATATTTGGGATTTTGGGGGTGGTTGTTTTAAATCCACCCCCAAACGTTATGGGAATTTGGACTTGCAGGGGCAGTTGTGATAAAGCCACCCTGAAAAGTTCAATTGTCATGAATTTTTTTGGGGGGTTTAATCGAACCCCCCGTAAAGGTCCTTTTTAATGTGATTTTAAAAAAAATCCCTTAAAAGTCTTGAGAAATTAGGCTTTTGGGGGCAGTGGTTATATCACATTTGAAAATCCCACAAGATATCCCATGCATAGGAAATATTTGGCATGTGATTAAGATGTGGTATCAAATTTGAACGTTTAGTACACCAAGGATGGCTCTCATGACTCGATTCATTTTACAAGGTGAATATCCAGTGTTTTAGACCATAACATGCGGCTTTTGGGTTCTACGTCAACCATCCATGAGGCCGTAGTACATCTTTTACCTGTGATATGGATATGGTGGCTATTTTTGAGATTCTTCACATCATGGATTCTTCTTGGTCACTAATCCATCGTTTGATAACAAAACCCATGTTGTTGGGATAGAACATTTTCCTATGGGGCTATTGTTCTTTGCATAGTAACTCACATCATTGCATAGGTCCTATGTAAGGAATCATTTTCCTACATATGATATATGGCCAACAAGTTGAGGAGGGGTATATTATGAATGGAAATTGAGGACCATTCCATGGTGTTAGCATTTAGAATTTACCCAGGTTGTGGAAGGTAGATCCCAAGGTAACACCAGAACCACTTTAAGAAAGAAAGTTGGCCCCTTTCTTTCGACAGAGGGATCTCTCATTGAGTTGTTTTAACAAGGCGAGATGTATAAATAAAATAAAAATTTATATTGTTTTGGTGGTTGAAACAAGGTAAATATACATTGAAATCAAGATAACTAAGAAATGCACCCTTCCAATAATCAAAATCTCCGTCAATTCATTCATAGTAATTAAATTCATAGTATGTTTAACCATTAAATGAATTCATAGTAATTAAAGATTAAAAGATGGTTTTATACACACTATTTTAAGATTAAATAGTAACATCTTGAGTGGGCCTAATAGTTAAGAACATTTGTTTCCTCCTATGAGGTCATAAGTTCAAATCCTAAGTAGGTAGGGTATGTATACCTCATTAGACTTTAACGACTAAATAAAAAGGGAGTCTCATACACCAAATTGGGTCCCTTTGTCCCACAAACAAGGGGGTCTCATACACCAAATTGATATATCTCTTGGTAGTGACCTTAAATAAACTATTATTATTATTATTATTATTATTATTTAAACTCTACCCAAAATATCTAACCATACCTTAATATTTGAAAATATAAGTATTGACATTCTCAACCTAATTATAATAATTATTTAACTAATATCAATGGTAAATCATATAACCTATATATATGGTGGTATGGACATGAGTGTTTTCAATGTCTATAAATATAATATTTATTTCATTCGTTAGCGTATTCAAATTAAATTGTTGTTTTAGATCTTGTAGCTAGCCTTTTTTCATAGCTTTAGCACTAGTTCAATCCATTATTTGACAGGGAAGAGAGATTTTCAGCCATGGGTATCGATAGATTGTATGCACTGCCAGACTTCCTCCTTTCCTTCATACTAGCTAAACTCTCCATTAGAGATGCAATCAATTGCTTTGTCCTCTCTAATAATTGGAGATTCCTTTATACATAAATTCCTCACCTTATTATGTTTCCTCTTGTTCTCATAGGACCAAATTCCTCTCCCACTTTAGAAGGCTTCCCTATCGAATTGCTGGAAGAAAGAATATCCAAAATATTTAAGTCGCATTCTTCGGATTTGAAATATTTTCATTTGGACACTATTTTTTGTGGCCTGCAGTTTAGTACCCAAAAATTATCGGAATGGTTGCAGTTTGCTAATCAAAAGAATGTCGAAATTCTGTTTGTACAATATTCTTACATACACACATTGCAAACCCTACCCAATGTCATTTTCTCATCCATGCATATTACTATCCTAACACTGTGCAGGTGTAGCCTCACTACTTTTCCAACCGTTTTGCCATATTTAAGCACCTCACTGAGTGCAAACTCATTGACATAAAAATGACAAACGACACTTTATCTCGGTTTGTTTGACATTGCCCTCTTCTTCGAAAGATTCACTTACTAGATTGTGTTGGTCTACGGAAGACTCTAATCTATGCCCTAAACCTTACATATTTAACTTTTTCATAGTGGACAATATTTTTTGACAGTTAATTGCCCTAATATTAAATCTGTATAAATAATCGCCATAGACGACCTTATATTAAATGGAATGGCATTTTATGAATTTTCCCAATTCATTATGCCACTCGAATTCGACATTAAAAGTAATTTGATTGAGTTGTCCTTGAAAAAATTCTTTCCAAGTACATACGATTTTTTTTCAAGTCCAGAAAAATTTATGAGTGAACATATTTCTTGATTTAGCGAGAACCTTGAGATCATTGAAAGTGCTTAGTATCCATTGTTATAGGAATTTATATTCTTCGGTGTGAAAAGGTTTGTTATCCCTCTTGTCAACCTGCTCTCGAGGCAATATAACCTTAAGAGTCTCCTTGTATGTTAATTTTTTAGGTGTGAAATGCGTTCTTAGCTTATCTACTACCACCATAATAGAGTCATTATGTCTTTTTATTTTGGGTAGCCTTGTTATGAAATCCATGGTTATAACTTCCCATTTCCATTCAGGAATGGGTATAGGCTGCAATAATCCAGCTCGATGTTGATGAAAACTTTAATCTGTTGACATGTAAAGCACCTAGCCACATATTCTGTGGTTTCTTTCTTCATATTTGACCATTTAAAATATTTTTTTCAAAATTGTTATGAATTTTTGATACCCAAGATCTCCTGCACAAGGATTATCACGTAGTTCTTTAAATATTATGTGTTTTATGTAAAACTGATTTGACACATAAATTCTATTTTTAAAGTACAAATATCCTTCTGTATCAATTTGGTACATATTGTCCTCGGCATTATCACATCCGTGGATGCACTTTTCCATCATTTTCATATATTCAAAATCACTATTTGATATTGTTTTCAACATATTTTTTAATTTTGACTCATATATGTTAATTAATATAGTGTGCAATTCATGTTGTTGTCAACTCAATGCATCTGGTAATATATTTTCTTTTCCTTCTATATGTCTAATTTCAAAGTCATTTACTCTAAAAAATGCAAGCCATCTGGTTTGTCATACATTCAATGTTTTATGATCAAACAAGTATTTTAATCCTATATTATCGATTAACAATAGAAATTTCTTTCCCACCAAATAATGTCATTACTTTTTAAGGGCATGGATGATAGCTACCAATTCGAGATCATATACCACATAATTCTTTTTATGCTCCTTCAACTTTCTAGATTCATAACAGATTACATGCCCTTCCTGAGTTAAAACTCCTCGCAAACCTTTTTTACTTGCATCACTACATATTCTAAAGTATTTACTTGGTTCAATGATTTTTAATATAGGTGTTGTTGTGAGAAGATTTTTTAATTTATCAAAACATTCTTGACATTGTTGACTCCATACAAAGCGAACACTTTTCTTTTGAAAGGTTTTTATAAGGTGATCTATTGTGGAAAATATATATATAAACCTAAGGTAATATCCTATCAACCCATGAAGGATCTAATATCACGCACATCCCTTAGTACTGGCCATTCTAAAATAGCCTTTACCTTAGTAGGATCGACTGCTACCCCATTTTTTAAAATTACATGCCCCAAATAATGTGCTTCTCTCTTATAAAAATTGCATTTACTAAGTTTTGCATATAACTTATGTTCTCTCAAAGTTTGCAAAACTTTTCATAAATGTTCCTCATGTTCATCACCATTCTTTGAATGTATTAAAATGTCATCAATGAACATTAGAAAAAATTTATCCAAATATTTTCTTAACATATTGTTGTTGGGCAATAGGGCAGACCCGGGTTTAATCCTTTTGCGTCGCACCAACAAAAAGACCCACAGTGTTGGCCCTTTCGGCAACAACCTGCGCGCAGGCTACAGTCTCACCCGAAACAGCTATGGGATGCCGCAGAATCAGGTTTCTGCAAGCAGAGAGGGGGATTATTGTACCTTAGCCTTTAATAATCTTATCAATCAATAATTACAAAGCTTTACCATTCATTCTCATATAAGTTCGCAAATAGATAGACAACTGTGACTTGCTTAACCCACTACAGGGAATTCACAGCGAAGCTTATTATTAGCAGTGATCTAGGTTATCAGATATATATGTTATTAATGCATAAAAGATAACAGAACATGGAAACAACACAAGAAACCACAACACCGGATATAACGTGGTTCACCCCCGGTGTAGGGGCTACGTCCACCAAACTGCGTTTTATTCAACTTTCTGCAAAACCACAGTTTGATCTGTGCACTCAGCTGCAGATTCCTTCAGTCCTTAAAAAGCCACGCACACAGCAGTAGGCCCCTGCGCACACACCTGCAGGTCTTTCCTCAATCTTCTTACAAAACCCTCTGCGCACACAGCTGCAGAGGTCGTCCACGCACACAGCTGGGACTTAACCCTGCCTTACAAAATCAACCTTAACTTCACCTTAATCTTTCTTACATCATAAAACCTAACCTTTCTCTATTACACAAGCACCTATTTATACTGCGCATTTTTACAAAACCATGGTAAACCATGGGCACCCCAAACCCTAAACCCTGGACTTAAACCATGGGTTATTTACAACATAAGACTTTGACTCAACCCCGATACCCCTAAGACTGTTTTGAGTCAATACTCGCGGAGTTATCCATCCTAGTGACCATTAGGGTGCGCATCCCAACATGCCCCTAAGACTCACTAGTGGCCCGTCCCAGGACACTGATTTGCTACTCTGAGAGGAAAATCCCGCTCGCGTACCAATAGAGTGGGCTGATTGCTTTTCTCCTTCATATGCTGATGAAGGCCCTCGGAATCCATCTGCAACACCATCCTTCGCTCAAGTTTCCGATGCTTGACCATCCACAACTTGGGGTCCCCTGGAATTGCGTGTCACAATGCGGACGACACACAACTGCCACGGTTCTGCTACGCCGAAAGGTTTCATGGTGGGATTCCCCAGAGTTTGTTTGCGAGGCCTCATGCCCATTGTTGCTCTACGTTAGAGCAAACTCCTGCCTAACTTTACAACTTTAGAGCAAACTCCTGCCTGTCGATGTACTCAGCCAGAAAGGACTGTACTGGCGGAGTACTCAAAAGGTGCTGCAGACCTCTGTCCCTGATTTCTCATACTAACTCCTGAAATTCACAGTCGTTCGACATGGTTCGAGCGGAATATTTCACAGACGCTTAAGACAAAAAACACAGGTCGAGATGGCTTCTTATAGAATCCCAAGGCGGAATTGGTCATCATAGTGTATTAATGACGCCAAATCTGGTGGAGTGCCAGAAATCTTCTCCACGCAACGCCAGATTTCCCAAAATCTCATTGTGACGAATAATGAGAGCAGCTCTCGTGCCAGCACCGCTGAATCTGTTTTGTCCCATCCGTCACATTTTAAGCTACGACTCAGTTTGGGTCCTACGACATAATAGCAACCTTCGACTGCGACCCAGTATGACCCTGCGACCTGCGACCAACCTTCATGCTCCCATACTTCATTTTTTTTAGACAAAACAGAATACTTTATTCCATAATGCTACTAACAGCTTTGCTTATAGTCTGAGACTCCTTTTTCGTGGTGCTACTTCTGATGCTGAGTACCTGGCCGTTCCCTGTACTTTTTTAGATGACTCCCATTGATCATAGAAGGGAAAAGTTCTCCATTTAACCTAGCTAGCTGGACTGCGCCCCCATCAGTAACTTTCTGTACTACATATGGTCCTTTCCAATGTGTCTTGAAATTTCCTGGGAACTTCATGAATTTGATGTCATAGAGGAGAACAAGATCACCCTGCTGAAATTGTTTCTTCTTGATATGTCTGTCATGCCATGCTTTGTCTCGAGCTTTCTGTACCTGTTGTTGGAAACCTTCAACAAATCTATCTTCTTCAAGTTCTAATATATGTTTTAGTCTCGCTATCATTATGGATGGGTCATCCATCTCGGTGAAAGCAGATATCCTGAGGCTGGGAACAATGTATTCCATGGGCATGACAGCTTCTTGCCCATAAACTAGTCGAAAGGGTGTATGGCCTGTCAACTTTTTGCAAGTAGTTCTGTAAGCCCATAGCACTACTGGAATTTGAAGGTCCCAATCATTTCTGTTAGCATTACAAACCTTTGTCAAGGCGTGCTCAAGGATTTTGTTAAAAGCTTCGACAGTCCCATTTGCTTGTGGATGATATGCTGTACTCTTCTGATGATATACCTGAAATTCTTCAGTCAGTACTTCAATAGTCCTATTCAAGAAATGTGACCCCTGATCACTCATAAGAACTTTGGGACACCCAAATCTGGATAAGATGTTGTCGAAGATGAACTTCGCAGTGGTAGCAGTGCTACAGGTCTTGACTGGTTGAGCTTCGGCCCAACGGGTAAGATAGTCAGTCGCTGTAATGATGTATCTGGCTCCTGACTTCTTCGCAGGAGGATTGATAGGGCCAACAAAGTCAATAGCCCATTTGTCAAAGGCTTGTAATGTTACTTGCGGAACTAGGGGCATTTCATCCTGCCTGGATGGTTTACCTGTCCTCTGACAGACGTCGCAGCTGTGGAAATATTCTCTTGCATCCTTGTGAAGTGTGGACCACCATAAGCGAGCTGTCAAAATATTCTGTGCTATAGCTTTGCCTGCATAATGACCTCCTGCTACACTAGAGTGTGCTTCAGCTAATATTAGAGGTTGTTCGTGCTCCAAAACACATCTGCGCAGTATCTCATCTGGTCCCATTTTATACAGGTGTCCTGCTATTAAGGTAAAGTCCGCAGCTCGAACCACCAACTGTTCTTCTGCTATGTATTCATCTCTAGAGGTGGAAGACCTATAGACAAATACTGAGCAATATCCCAGAAATATTCATCAATCATCTGGATAGCAAATAATTGGGCATCAGGGAGGCCTTCGTCCAAACTGGTAGGTTCTTCGCCTGACTCGAGCCTCGAAAAGTGGTCCGGTCCTAAGTTAAGTCTTCCAGGCTTAACAATGATCTCAAAATCATATTCTTGAAATAGAATCAACCATTTGCATATTCTTCCACCTACCATAGGCTTATTAACCAAGTACTTCAAAGCAGACTGGTTAGTAAACATCTTAAAATGGGATCCTAGCAGATAATGTCGAAACTTTTGTAGTGCATATACCATAGCAAGACCTTCGCGTTCTGTCGTAGTATAATTTTTCTCTGTTGTAGATAATTTTCTGCTTGCAAAAGAAATAGGGTGATCGATATTACCTGCACCAGGCTGAGCTAGCATAGTACCTAGAGCAATGGAGGATGCATCGACATGTACATGAAACTCCTTGTTCCAATCAGGGAATACTAGAATAGGGGCAGTGACCATTTTTTCCTTCAGAATGTCTAAGCTTGCTTGGCATTCTGGTGTCCATTCAAACTTAATATCTTTCTTCAACTGCCTTTCCATCGGGGCTGTAATATGGGCATATCCTTGGATAAATTTCTTGTACTAGCCGGTGTGACCAAGCGTCTTGCGAAGTTGTTTAACAGACTTCGAAGGTGGCAGGTTCACAATAATAGCGATCTTCGCAAGGTCCATCATCAGTCCCTGCTTACATACCACATGACCAAGTAGAATTCCAAAGGGTGCACATAAGATACACTTTTTTAAGTTCAAGAAAATTTGGTGTTGTCTACACTTGTTCAACATAAGTCTCAAACTAGTTATATGGTCGTTTACTAGCCCAAAAATAGTCCAATCATCGAAGTATACTTCTAAGAATTTATGTATGTATTCCTTAAACGCGGAGATGACTACTCGAGAAAATATAGCAGGTGAATTCTTCAACCCAAAGGGCATGACAGTATACTGGAAGGATCCCATTTCGGTAGCAAAAGTTGTCTTATGTCGGTCCTCTGGAGAAATTCGGATCTGATGGTAGCCAAAAAACCCATCGGTAAAAGAGTACACTTCTTGGCCTCTGACATTGTCGAGCACTTCATCTGTAAAGGGGGTGGGAAAAGGATCGTGCAGACAAGCATCATTGAGTTTCCTTAGATCCACACAGATTCGGATTTCACCCTTAGTCTTCTTCTCCTGTACTACCATAGGGCTGAACCACTCGGATTCTTCGACAAGTTCAATTATTCCTGCTACCAGTATCTTTTCCAATTCCACCTTAACCTTTTACTTGTATTTTGGATTCAATCTATAAGGACACTGTTTCACAGGCTTCGCATCAGGTTTGAGAGGGATCTTCATTACACCGATGTCGCCTAGGATACCTTTCATTTCATAGAACTTCATCAGGAAAAGATCCTGGTATTCGTGGAGAAGTTGGGTTACCTTACTTACCATCTCATCATCCCAGTAGTCACCAATGGTAGCCAGCTTAGGCTGTTCATCGGATCCAATGTTAACTATGCGCGTCTTCAGGGGATGCGTCACTTCGGGAGCTTCGACTGCCGGCCCATGCACATCGCAGCATCCTTCTGACTCAGGGATATCAAGACAGCGTGGGTCCTCATCCTCGTCGGCTGCGAAGTTATAACATTCGACTGCGAAGGCTTCTTGCATTGCCCAATCAGGGCGGTGTTCTGTCACTTCTTGTTTGTTAAATACCTTAGTATGGATGATCCTGATAGCTACATCTAGAGCTGGACAGACATCATTAGTGGAAAAAGTATTGAGAAAACTATTAACAAGATAGTCCCAACTTACAGTATCTTGGTGGATTTCGGCCTCCTCATACCAGTTTTGTGCTAGTGGTCCCATTGTGTGCACAAATCTATGTACCCACTCGTTCTGGGGTACATACTTCCATGCCTCATAGCATTTGCGCAAGTGGTTCTGGGGACAAGTCTTTCCATCAAACTTGCTTTGCGCCTTCTCCGACTGGTCCTTGGACCTTAGGCGAAGTAGCTTTTGATAGGCTGCCCAGGTAGGGATCTGCTTCTTATGGCCCTGCCACCATCTGACCGCTGTGGCTCTGAATGCTGACTCCAGAGCCACCACTTGCTGTGGTTCAGGTATCTGTTCTGAGAACTGTATAATAAATGGTTCAGGATCTGTCGAGCCATCATACACAGGTATAGTTCTTTCTTGTGAGTTGACCCATTTGAGGGACTTGGTAGGCCAGGCACTGCTGCGCCCATGGTGCTCAGATAATCGGTTGTACCAATTTTCTAAGTCATCTTCAGAGTCCGTCATGCAGGAGCTACCAGATTCCCACCCTGCGACAGGAGGATCCTCATAGCCTTCTTCGTGCGCGGTGATAGTGGAGATGGGTTCCACATCGTCTTGCTCCTCATGTCGGAGTGGTTCGGTGTACCGTTCCCCTTGTGACGAATCCAGGGGTAGGATGACCCTGAAGTCTTTTCCCTCGAAGATCATCTGTCTCTTCTTTAGGTTAATGACTGTAGCATTTTCCATTGCCCATTCAATTCCTAACAAGGCTGGGTAAGGGTTGCTGTCATCAATGATCTCAATTACTTCAAAGTCCGTGAAGGTGCTGACTCCATCAATATCTATTCGGAGATTCAAGAATCTCCCTAGGGGTACAATCTTTTGCTAGTTGGCTAACCTCAACTGTATGGGGGACCAGGCAAGGGTAGGTTTTCGCATTTGTTCCCAGGTTTGTTTAGTTAAAACATTTACGTCGGACCCTAAGTCCAAAATAACATCGATCATATCGTATGCTCCTATCTGAGCATTCAATCGCATTTCCCTGCCAGTCCTGTTGACCTTGTGAACAATTTTGTCCCGACCGCAGGAAGCAATGACGTTCTGCAGCTCATCCAGGGCATCCTGATTTCTTAACAGTTTGAGGCAACTTTGTAAAAAGGCGGACAGTGTACTTACCTTGTCCAGCGAATCTGTATGGGGTGGAGACGATAGTTGATGTGGCTGCACAGGTGCAATGGATGTGCTAGGGCCAGCAAAATCTTTCTTAGCTTTCATGAATGTCTCTTTTTCTCTTGTGATATCAAATGCAGGGATTTTCTCAGGACCCTTACGAACCAAGGCTTCGGCAGGTCGTTTTTCCATATCTTGTATGTGTGTCGTAACTCCACTTCTTGTAATGACATTGAGGGCAGCAGCAGGTCGGGGCTCAACCGAAATCATCTGGATGGTCGGAGTAGGGGTACTCTGTCAAGCCTGAATCTTAGCTATCAGCTGGGGGCACTGCTCAATCACATGATCTACTGCGTGGCAATACCAACATGTCGTAGTGGGGTTTTGACAGTCGCGAGCCAAATTCCCAGCTTGGTTACAATTATAACACACCAACTGGCTTCGGCCTCTTCCGGCCATACCACCACGGCCTCCAGAAGTACCTCATCCAGAGGCACCCCCTGGTAACCGTAGCTATCATTACTTGGGCCGTCAGTGTGCACCCAGTAAGCATCATAGGTGCGACACTCATCCTCATTATGACCTACTGAGTTGCAAAAATTACAGTAGGGGTTCTTAGGTCCTTGTCCATACCTTTGCAATAGGTAACAGTTCTCAGGTCGGTGCTGGCCTGTCGTTCTGCAGAGTTCACAATATAGGACTTGTGGCGGGAATGGGTTTGGCGCACCTGTATGCAGGTACTTGCTGATAAGAGGGCACCGTTCCTTGTCGTGACCTTCGGTTTGACATTACATACACCAAACCTCTTCGCGATCGCGTTTTCCCTTCTTCATCTCACGAAGTTCCAGGGCCATTGCTGCGAGCTGCGCTTGGATTTGCGAAATACCAGAGTCATCTTAGACAGGGGCGGTCTCTAGCTTCTTGGCGATTTCCAGCGCCTCTGGCTGGTCAGCAACCTTCTGTTGCATGAGTGGGGTTCGAATGTGTGGTAATAAGGCTGCAATAAACCATTCCTTATGCTGCGCAAGGCTAATAGTGAAGCTCACTTGGTCTAGTAGAACTTTGAATCTCTGGTCAAAGTCCCACACCGATTCGCCACGCCGTTGCTGAATCTCCTTTAGTTCAGTGATAGACTGCGACTTTGATTTGGGCTTCTTGAATTCTTTGATGATACCTGCCCTGATTTCAGCTAAAGTGGGGCTCTTAGTACTGGAAAATTTCATGAACCAGGTCAAGGCCCGATCCCTGAAAGAAGTGATTAGCTACGCGCTTCTCACATCCACATCTGTAATATTCTTGGCATTCCATACTGCTTCACATAAAAACTAGAACTGTTCAGGGTCCTCGGATCCCGTGCCTTTGATGATGGGCAGCTTAATGCCATCAGCTAGGTGGGCCATGGGGGTTCTGGGGGGGTTGGGAGGGGGACAAGACGCTGATGGGGGGGGATTTACGGGGCCAGACTAGCCTGCGACCGGAATACTTGGGCTTGGTTGACTTTCAGACTGCGACGAAATTTCAGGGGTAGTAGAGCGGCGTTGCGGGGTAACCGAAGGGTTTTCAACCAAAGGGTTTTCGTCAGAATCTAGCTCTTCGGGGTTTACAGGGGTGGACGCAGTAGCCTAACCGAAGGAATAGGAGTCAAAATCTCGCTTGTACCTTTTTCCACTTCGCAGCAAACCACTTTGCTCGTCGAAGGAAGTGTCACTTGCAAACATAGGTTAGTACTACTAAGCTAACAGTTGGATTCAAATAGCAATATACCTTTGTCATCCAATAGCATTTTAATCCCCAAGCTTAATAAATTCAAAAACTTACCATGGGGGCCTTTGAAGAACTGTCGTTCAGCTTCGCTGAAAGAGATAGTTGCGTCAATGGCAAATTCTGTCACAAAGGCTTCCAACGTTCGCGTCGTCTAGAAATCAACAGCGCGGTATACCTCGTTGTTCACGTATTCCACAAGATTGACCCTCGCGGGGGTCCACGCGGGAACCCGTCGAGCTTGGAAATTCGTCATTTTCTATGCTAACTTAGACAACCACTGGTGCAACTCTATGTGGATACTACCAAAGAAAATTTCATAAGCATCATAAAAAACATACCTTTGTAGAAAGTCGTTGTCACTACAACGCAGATTTGTATTCTCTTGCTGTGCGAATATCAGACAAATCTCGGCAAACCAATCATCGATTTCCTTCACAGAGGGCCTCCAGAACATAGCCCTCGAGGTACAACGTAAACCCCTCTTGAGCAGTTACTGAGTTCAACCGGCAACGGAACCAATTTGTTGGGAAATAGGCAGACCCAGGTTTAATCCTTTTGCATCGCACCAACAAAAAGACCCACAGTGTTGGCCCTTTCGGCAACAACCTACGGGCAGGCTGCAGTCTCACCCGAAACAGCTATGGGATGCCGTAGAATCAGGTTTCTACAAGCAGAGAGGGGGATTACTGTACCTTAGCCTTTAATAATCTTATCAATCAATAATTACAAAGCTTTACCATTCATTCCCATATAAGTTCGCAGATAGATAGACAACTGTGACTTGCTTAACCCACTACAGGGAATTCACAGCGAAGCTTATTATTAGCAGTGATCTAGGTTATCAGATATATATGTTATTAATGCATAAAAGATAACAGAACATGGAAACAACACAAGAAACCACAACACCGGATATAACGTGGTTCCACCCCGGTGTAGGGGCTACGTCCACCAAACTGTGTTTTATTCAACTTGTTGCAAAACCATAGTTTGATCTGTGCACTCAGCTGCAGATTCCCTGAGTCCTTAAAAAGCCGCGCACACAGCAGCAGGCCCCTGCGCACACAGCAGCAGGCCCCTGCGTACACAGCTGCAGGTCTTTCCTCAATCTTCTTACAAAACCCTCTGCGCACACAGCTGCAGAGGTCGTCCACGCACACAGCTGGGACTTAACCTTGCCTTACAAAATCAACATTAACTTCACCTTAATCTTTCTTACATCATAACCTAACCTTTCTCTATTACACAAGCGCCTATTTATACTGCGCATTTTTACAAAACCATGGGCACCCCAATCCCTAAACCCTGGACTTAAACCATGGGTTATTTACAACAGAAGACTTTGACTCAACCCCGATACCCCTAAGACTGTTTTGAGTCAATACTCATGGAGTTATCCATCCTAGGGACCGTTAGGGTGCGCGTCCCAACAATTGTTCATCATATTTATAAATGTCGCAAGGTCATTAGTTAGTCCAAAAGGCATCACCACAAATTCATAATGTCCATATCTTGTCCAAAAAGAAGTTTTGTGAATAGATTCTTGTTTAACCCGTACTTGATGATATCCTCACCTAGGGTCAATTTTTTAGAATACTTTGGCTCCACCAATTTGATCAAATAGATCATCAATTCTCAATAATGGGTATTTGTTTTTAACTGTCATATTATTTAATTGCTTGTAATCTATGCACATTCTCAAAGTGTCATCTTTATTTTTAACAAATAAGATCGATGCTCCCTAAGGTGACACACTAGTCCGAATGTATTTATTGTCTAGTAATTCTTGTAATTGCATTCTTAATTCTATTAGTTATAGGATACTGATATGATAAGGAGTTCGTGATATAGCTAAGGATCTAGTATTTAAATCTATAGTAAATTCTAAATCTCCTTTAGTAGGTAATCGTGGTATATCATCATGAAATACATCTTGAAACTCTTTAAGAATAGGGAATTGCTCGAGTGTTGTTTTTACTTTTCATCTTCATCATCCACAATTTTAATGGCATAAAGGTGGCATCCTTTCCTCATACACTTCTTGAGTTGTACTGTTGAGATTTGTCGTGTAGTTATAGGTCTATAAATTCCCTTTATAGTATGGTTGTCTCTCATAAACAATGCAATAAAAACTCTTATGCACACATTTAATAATGGTTTTGTGATATTCTAACCGATTCATACCGATCAAAATAACATATAATCGTAAAGGGAGTATATTTAAGTTGACCGTTGCATCCATTTCATTAAAATTCAACCTAGAATTTGTTACCATGTGATACCCCATGACATTAATTTTTTAATTTAAATATTTTTTTACAATTATTTTTATGTAAAGAGTTATTAAAAAATCAAAGTGACACTTTGCACAACAAACTATGTAAGCAAGCTAGAGAAATATTTTTTAATCAAATCCAATTGAAAAATCAACAATCAGACAAGATCCTAAATTATAGGAATTTATGGATTGATTGAAGATTTGATTGGGATGGCATAAGATGTGAGAAAAAATATATAATAGTGCATTAAGATAGCATGGGATGCCATGTTGTGCATAGAGGAACTAGTTGAGTGTTCTCTTTTTTCATAATTACATCTACTTGTTATGCACTCTGGCTTCCGTTCAAGTGCTTGGTAGTGATCAAGCTCGGGGGTGGGTTGGGAGGAGATTATTCTCCAAGAAAAAATTTTAGACATTATTTCAAGTATGTTCTTAAATTTTTTTCCATATGTTTGTTTGAAACTCTAAACTAGTTATGGTCTCTTTAAAGTTTTTGATAAAATTATCATTGTAGAAAATAGTTTTGATGTCAAATTCCAAAGAATATATGTATATTTTTGTTTGGATCAAATGGTTCCAAGTTTGAAGTTCTTTGGCCACTATTGGAAGAAATGTTCCGGTGATAATATCAAGAATGTATATAAATCTGATAAAGAAATCTTTATTTTACTGTTTTATTGATTTCATCATGGTTATATTTTTTTTAGGTGTTACTCTTTTGTTTGGCTTATCACTTCAGGAAATCCTTGTAGGGATAAATCAATTCGTTTTTTATTTGTTGAATTGTTATTACCAGTCTTTGACACAGAACTATGGACGACATATTCTTTCAAGTCGCAGTGTTGAGAGAGTTTATGTATACTCCTTTATTTAATTTTGCAAGAAAGTAATCGCTTACAAAAAGATTAAATTGCAGATCATTGGTTAAGTGAATTATGTTCATTAGTTTCTATGCATAGAATATATATCAATAGTCTCGAATCCATAAAGGATGTAGCTTACTGTTCCGTGATCATAGTTTTTAAATCTCTATGTTTTATTTCTGATATGTTCTGAGTTTTTAGTTTGTTGGATGCTATTTATGGAAGTAAGGAAGCGTCAAATTGTTAAAACTCCGAAACAGATTTATCCTCACCTCGACCGATTAACTGTTTGTTGTGTAGACGACGGTTTGACAAATGTCCAACTGTAACACAGTAACTTTCAGTAAGTTGGTGATGCGGTGGTGTAAACTGTTAAAATCCAAACTAAGTCATAATCGCGTATGTGTTTGGGATGACAGATATGTGTTTGGGATGATAGATCGCAGTATACATGCCCACCCTCTCTCTCTGAACCTTCCCTGTAAAACAGATAGAGTGAGCAAAACGTTGAAATGTTTCCTTAAGAGCTCTGAAATTTTCTATAGACTCACATTTAACTCCATCTTGGTGATCGATGGAAGAAAGTTATGATTGCTTCTCCTGAGATTGATCAACTACTTATGATATTTTTTGTAGATATCTGGCTACCATATCATTTCTATCACTCGGAATAATAATCACCAGTTTCACTGATTTTATCTTAATGGTTAAATGCAATATGATCTTTTACCGTTTATTTAGTTGATTTTTTATCTTCGCTAACTCTCAGAAGACCAGAGAAACATCACGTTATGATAACTAAAACCAACACCGACTCATTCCGCTAATTAGTTGACGGTTCCAATTTATCTTATGTATTCTAATGCTTATGTCATCGTTGTTTTGTCTTGTTTGAAACATGTTTAAATAAGATATCATATATCATATTGTACAAAAAAAATTTATAGTTTATACCATTTCTTTTCTATTTAAAGTTCTATTGATAAAGTTTTTATTTTTGTCCATTGATATAGGAAGAGGTATATTGATTTGGGTACACTAATTATACATTAAAATATATAGTTAATGTAGTGAATCCTTTCGTTATATGAGTGTGAGAATTGGAAAATATTATATTTTCATAATAAAGAAATATGGGTTAGATGATATGTGGCTGTTACATGTAAGATATTAATATTAGGGATGTGATATAAAAAAAAATAATGAAATGTTAGATATGATATGGTGGTTACATTCATGATATAATTTTTATGGAATGTTAGTTATGAAGTGTTTGTTAAATTTATGATATGAAGATTGTGGTTACTATATGAATGTTAATTATGAAGTAAAAATTATATGATGTTATGAATATTGTGGATGTTATATGTTAGTTTTGAAGTGGATATAAAGTATGAAATAAATTATATATATATATATATCAAAAATTAAATATATTTTAGGGATTAAGAATATTATAGTGAGGTATTAGAGTTAGATTAGGACAATTGGTCTTATGGTGTCCAAGTATATATTACAAAAACTAACAATGTTTTAAATTTTTGTGTTCTTTTTATTTGTATAGAAGAAAATGGTTTTACTAAACTCCACGAAGATATGGTTGGAAGACTATCCCCTACCCCATGTATTTGGTTTGAACATAACAATGAGGATAAACCAAACAATAACATTGTTAATAATGAGATTCTACAAACAGTGAGAGACTTACAAGAAGAACTTTTGAACTTTAACACTCAGCACGAGATGGTACTAAAAATCCAAGAAGACTTAAATGAAGCCATGCTATATAAACTAAATGATATAGCTAACGATAAGGGTGAAAATAAATGTAAACAAGAAAAATCATCCTTTGACAATCCTTTTTCCTGTGGAATCTATCTATCTAGTGAATCAGAATATTCTACTGATAGCTTCGAGGGAAAACATAGGAAGAAAAGAAAATATAAAGATGAACTAACATGAGAATTTAGAAAAATAAGCCTCCTAACTTTGACAGAGAAGTTCAAAATGAAGAAGAAGTTCAGGCTTGACTCTCTGGGATGAAAAAGTACTTTACTATGTACAATTGCTCTAACTCTATGAAGGGAAAAATGACAACCTTCAATCTAATCGGAAATGATGAGATTTGGTGGCAAGACTTAAAAAGAAAAAAAAAATTAATAATAGAAAAGTAAGCCAAAACTAGTTTAAAAAAGAATTTAAAAGGGAATACCTCTCAAAATATTACAATGAAGGGAAAGCTCAAGAGTTTTATGAGCTAAGGCTGGGATCCATGTCTATGCATGAATTCTCTACTAAATTCTTATCCGTGTTAAGATATGTGCCTTACCTAAACACAGAAAAACCTAAAATACACATATTTGGTTGTTTACCTAACTTTTATAAAGACAAATTGAAGTTTGATGAACCAAAAACTTTGTATGAAGCAATGAGGAAGGACAAATTAACATATGATCAATCCAAGAGTAAAAATGAAAATCCTTATAATTTCAAGAAAATAGATGGAAGTAATTTTAAGAGTTCTAGATAATTCAAACCTTTTAATAAACGTAAGAGTTTCTAGAGAAATACCATTAAGGATAAATGACAAACAATAAAAACAGAATATAAACAACCAATGACAACTCTTGATTATAAATATAATATTTTTAATAAGAAAAATGAAGAAATAAAAAGAGAACCTTTGTAGTGTTGAGGATGTGGGGAGAGTCATTTCTATATAGATTTTCCTCATAAAAGGATAATCCAAATATTCACACAATCCAAGAAGCAAGCACAGTTTGAGATTTTTCTCAAAACATATCCGAAGATTAGCGTCGCGTTGGACAATCATCAAGCGGATTATCAACACTCTAGAATCGAGGTAGATGGTACAATCCTTGAAAAACCTAATTCTATATTAATTGATTTTGGTTCTACCCTAATTTATATATCTTCTAAGATAGTATATTTACGTAAAATGAAAAAGTATGATTTTGAAAGGTCGTGGTTAGTGCAATTAACCACTGGGAACAAAAAGAAAAGTAACGAGCTTTATTTCTAGTTGTTAAGTTCATATGAAAAATTTGATTACAAAAGTAGATTTGAAGAGTTTTTCATTAGGATCTTACGATGTACTAATTGGCATGCATTGGCTAGAAAAACACAAAGTTGTGTTAAATTGCTTTGAGAAAAAATTTGATTGTATTGATGAAAATGGTGGAAGTAAAATGGTTGGAGGGATTCCAAAGAAGGTTCTTAGTAGGTAAATATCTTCCTTGCAATTGAAAAAGCGTTCTAGAAAAGGATGTAGGTTGTTTGTTGTAAACATCATTGAAACTAATGATAATGAAACAAAACCTAGTTTTGATGATCTTCCTCTTTTAAATGAATTTAAAGGTGTCTTTCAAGAAGATATAGATGGACTACCTCCGAAGAGGGATATTGATTTTACCATTGAATTGGTACGAGGAGTGGTACCCACCTCGAAGGCTCTTTATCGAATGAACACACCTGAGTTGGTAAAATTAAAATTAAAATTGCAAGAATTAATAGATAAAGAATATATAAAACTGAGTGTGTATCCATCACGTATCCATGGGGGGAAACAATATTGTTTGTTAAAATAAATATGGCATATTGAGGCTTTGTATTGATTACACACATTTAGATCAAATGACAATTAAGAATCGATACCCTATCCCCCGCATCAAAGACAAGTTTGATCAAGTATGAGGAGCTTCAGTATTCACTAAAATGTACTTAAGTTCCAGGTACCATCAAGTAAGAGTTAAGGATGAGGATGTTCATAAAAATGCATTCAAAACAAGGTACGGGCATTACAAGTTCTTGGTTGTACCATTTGGCTTGACCAATGCTCCCACCACGTTCATATATTTAATTAACAATGTTCTCCACAAATAATTAGATAAGTTTGTAATAATATTTATTGATGACATATTAATATACTCTAAAAATGAAGAAGAACATAAAGAAAATTTAAACTTAGTCTTGTGAACCTTAAGAGAACATAAATTTTATGCAAAGTTTATAATATGTGATTTATTTCAAGATAAAATCCAATACCTAGGTCATGTAATATATAAGGAAGGCATTTCGATAGACCCAGATAAAATCAAGGCAGTCAATGATTATCTAGCTCTTAAGGATGTAATCGGCACTCAATTCTTTATGTGAATTACGAGTTATTATCTTAGGCTCATTGAGACATTATGCAGAATTGCTTACCCAATAACTTCACTTCAAAATAAAGGAAATAAATTCATATGGTCTAATAAATGTCAAGAAATATTTGAAAAACTTAAACACCTACTAACCACTGCACCTATTCTAAGAATTGCAGATCCATACAAGGACTTCGTGGTATGTACAGATGCATTTCTAGAAGGATTAGGTGTTTTGTTAGTACAAGAGGATCATATAATAAGATACGAGCAAAGAAAACTTAAAATACATGAATGAAACTATGCAACACATGACTTAGAATCAATTTCTATAACACCTCAACTAGGGATGTGGAGACATTACTTAATAGGAACAAAATTTACCTTAATGCTAGATAACATAAGTTTAAAATACCTATGTGATCAACAAAGCTTAGATGCTCGCCAAGAAAGGTGGCTAGCCTTCTTGAGCAAGTGTTATTTTGAAATTAAACAAATTAAAGGAAATGAGAACAAACTAGCGGATGCCCTCAGTAGGAATCACATTCATCATTTTTCAACTACGTTTAGGAGTTATAAGACAGAACTTGAATATTTAATAAAAGAGGCAGCTAAAAATGATGAAGAGTACTTAAAAGTTAAAGAACAATTGGAAACATATGTTAGTGGAAAAATTCAATTTATTCTATAATCTTGGAAGACTCATTAATTTATAAGAATCGATTATATATACCAAATTCTAAAGAAGTTGAACAATCAATTCTAAATGAAATACATAAGAAACCACATTCTGAACATTCGAGATACCAAAAGATGATAACTAAGTTAAGAAAAAGTTTTTATTGTCCTAACATGAAGAATGATGTTGCAAATCACCTAGATAGGTGTATTGAATGTTGACAAGTAAAAAATGAACATCAACATCCTGCTGGGTTACAACAACCCTTACTCAATCCAGAATGGAAATGGGAGATAATAAGCATGGAATTTATAGCAAGATTCCCTTTAAAAAAAACATGAATAAATAATGGTAGTTGTTGCTAAGTTAAGTAAAGTTCCCCACTTCATACCTGTAAAATCTACTTTTAAAGCCATTAATATAGCTGATATTTTTATCAAAAAAATATTATGGTTACATGATTTTCCAAAAGTTGTGATTTCTGATAGAGATGCAAAATTTACTCGTAACTTTTGGAAATCTGTGTTTAAAGGTCTACATACATAACTGAATTTCAATACTGCTTATCATCTTAAAATGGATAGAAAAACTAAAAGAATTAATCAAGTGTTAGAAGATATGTTGTGAATGTATGTAAATGATAAACCATGTAAATGAAAAGAGTATTTGTAAGTTAACTAACAATGTTAGAATTTGCTTATTATAATAATGGGTATCAAGCTTCATTAAAAATGAGCCCATTTGAAGCCTTGTATGGTCGAAAATGCCACAGTCCAGGAAAATCCTGTTGACAAGATTGTTCTAGGACCTAACATGTTAAAAGAGATGGAACAAATGGTGAAAGAGGTGCAACGAAACTTAAAGGTTTCCCAATACCGACAAAAGAGTTAGGCAGATTTAAAAAGAACTCCAAGAGAGTTCAACATTGATGATCATGTATGCCTAAAGGTAAATTCAAAGAAGAGTGATCTGAGCTTGGGAAAATGTTCCAAGATGGAACCAAGGTATTGTGTACCTTTCAAAATGTTTGGCGCTAACATAGGATCGAGATCCTATCATCTTGCACTTTCCCCTAATATAAAAGTACACAATATTTTTTATGTTTCATTATTGAAAAATATATATGCATGATGCTACTCATATAATTGACTAGAATGTGATTTAGGGAGAACCTGAGGGTGAGTTCTATACCGAACCTTTCTGCGCCCTAGATAGGAAGGAACATATGCTACGAAATCGAGCCATCATTCAACTAAAAGTTCAATGGAAGCACTTCATCCCTAAAGAGGCAACTTAAGAAATGTAGAATAAAATGCGATAAGAATATACATCCATGTTCTAGAATGAGCAAGAGAGATTAGAATAAAAAGAACATAGAAGCGGGTGTTAATAATAAGGGGGGGAATGTGATATCCCATGACATTGTTATTTTTTCATTTAAATATTTTTGACAATTATTTTTATGTAAAGAGTTATTAAAAACTCAAAAAATTAAAGTGACACTTTGCACAACAAACTATATATATATATATATATATATATATATATATATATATATATCAAATGAAAATGGTACTTGGAGAGTTCAACTACATGACATGACACCACCATGGCACAAGAGAACATGTGTAAGAATACTATAGAAATATTACCAATCAAATCCAATCTAAAACTCAACAACCAGGATTGATTGGAGATTTTATTCAAATGGCATAAGACCTGGGAAAATCTTTATAAGAGTGCACTGAGATAACATGGGACGCCATGAGTTTTATATCTTTTCTTAGGTCCATCTATTTGCTACAGACTCTTGAAGAGAGTGTCCAAACAACCTAGTTTCTTTCTCCTATGGTTAAGAGGAGATGATTCTCCAAGAAAACTTTTTTCTTTTTTCAACATTATTTCAAGTAGGTTCTTTTAAATTCTTGTCCATCTGTTTGTTTATGACTATATGAAACTGTAAACTGGTTATGGACTCTTTGAAGTTTTTCATAAATTATCGTTGTAGAAAATAATTTTGATGTCAAATTGAATTTGTTCATGATTATATGAAATTGTAAACTGGTTATGGACTCTTTGAAGTTTTTCATAAATTATCGTCATAGAAAATAATTTTGATGTCAAATTGAAAAGAATATATGTATATATTTTTTCTGGATCAAATGGTTTAAAGTTTGAATTTCTTTGGCGACGGTTGGAAAGGTGAGAATTTCAAGAATATATATGAATCTGATAAGGAAATGTTTCTTTTTCTGTTTTATTGATTTTATTATGGTTTAAAGATTTTTTTTAGGTGTTACTCTTCCGTTTGGCTTATCACTTCATGAAATCCTTGTCTTGATAAATCAATTCACTTTTTACTTGTTGAATTATTTTTACTAGTTTTTGAACCAAAACCATGGATGACGTTCTCTTTCAATTCGCGGTGTTGAAATAGTTTCTGTATACTCCTTTATTTAATTTTGCAAGAGTGTAATCTTTTACATAAAGCTTAAATTGCAGATCGTTGGTTAGGCGAATTATGTTGATTAGTTTCTGTATTAACTGTAAGCGTCTGATATATATCAATAGTCTCGAATCCATAAATCCATAAAGGTTTTTGCTTATTGTTCCGTTATCATAGTTTTTAAATCTCTATGTTTTATTTATGATGTGTTTTGAATTTTTAGTTTGGCGGAAGCTATTTATGGAAGTAAGGAAGTATTTAGTTGTTATAACTTTGAAACATATCGATTTATCCTCACCTCGATGGATAAATTGTTTGTTGTGTTGACGATGGTTTGAAAAATGTTAAAATACAAAACTAACTCATAATCCAGTATGTGTGTTGGGATGATAGATCGCACTAAGCATTCCCACCCTCTCTGTCATCCTTCCCTGCAGACAGAGTAAGCAAAACATTGAAATGTTTCCTTACTTAACAGCTCTGCATTTTTCCTACCAGTCAGTCGTATGCAGTCACATTTATTCTCCAAAGATTGATCGATTACTTCTTGTATGCAGTCCAGCTGGGCGATGGATGGAAGAACTTGTTGTGATTGATTCTCCAGAGATTGATTGTTTACTTCTGATATTTTTAAGAACAGTTTGATAGAAGTAGAAATCGGTCTGCCTTATAATTACTATCACTCTCGATACCTAAAAGGAATTATAATCACTATTTTCACTGATTTTGTCTAAATGCTTAAATGCAATATGATTTTTTACATTTTATTTAGTTGATTGTAGATCTTAGTTGACTATGAAAAGACCAGAGACATCTCAGGTTAGGATGACTAAAACCAACACGGGATCATTCCGGTTCCAATTTATCTTTATGTATTCTCTTTATAATCTAATGCCTATGTCATTATTGTTTTATCTTGCTTGAACAACATGTTTAAACAAGAGGAGCTGCTGCAAGGCAGCAAGTCCCTGCTTATTGCTTTGTTTGTTGATTTGGGATTGTAGATGTTGCATGTGATTATCTTAGATGTCTAAGACTATTTTTTCTCATCTATGCAATGGTAATTGCATGAAACAAAGATACATGTGTACTTTTAATGTAGAAGCTAATTAGCTTATCTTTGTTGGCTACTGCTTTTAGAGTTGTTGGCTACTTACTTGTTCTATCGTCGTTGTATCTATGTAATGTGTTACTAATCTCTATGTAATGTGTTACTAATCTGTAACCTGTAAGTTGTTGTTTACATAACAATATATTACATAACAATGGAGTGGTGTCATTATGTGCTAGGGTGGATATTTAGAAACACTGAGCTAGAGGCCCAAATTACTAAGCTAGAAGAGGCCATGAAGGTGTTGTAGTTAAAGATGATGGAAAAAGTGGTCGCTGAAAAGTCTACCTCCCTTCGACTAAATGTTAAAATCGAAAACTAGGTTCCTTGGAAAATCTCTAAACTTTTAAATATGATATGTCAATGTAGTTTTTATTAGACCAATTCATTAGGCCTTATAGCTTTTAACTTAAATGTATCAAACTTAGGGTTAGATAAAAATTCTCTAGATGGAGTCACTTGAAGGCCATAAATGTTTTGGGAATTCTAGCCAAAAGCCAATTTTGCAACTCATTTGTAATCCAAATTCATCCCATCTTATTTCTAGATGAAAAAAGATAATAGATAAAATATATTGCACACTATTAAAAAAACATTTATATGATTGATATAGATGAATGTTATTAAATCTTTCATTAAAGATGTTAGAGTTGTAAAGCTAAATAGTGATAACTTCTCCATGTTTTTGTCCTTCCTAAACCATTGCGACATAACTTACAAACTTCTTAGCTTGTGGTTTCTTTGTAAACCGTTGCAACATAATATGTGCTCGCTTTGACAGCACAAGATCTTATGTTCATAAAATAAAAGAAGTATTGATGTATCTCTAAATCATGTTCATTAATCATGTTCATTAAATAAAAGTAGGGATAGATGTGTAAAGAGAATGATAACGTCTCTAACATCACAAAGATCAATTCTCTTCATAAAATAAGAGAACTTGGATAGATGTATATATGTTCATTAAACAAAGTAGGGATGGATCTATAAAAAGTATATAGAAAATGAAAGCAAACATTGGAAATTATATGACACGACAATTTCTAAATGCCACGACAACACAAGCTTAGTGAGCATCATATCTTTTTAGGAGAATAAAGGTCATTTATTAAAAACAAAGTCCAAATGTGCTCAAAACCAATTGCCAACTATGATTCTATTAAAAAACAGTTATACATTGTATAATATTCTTTCATATGAAATAGCGTGTCCAATAGATTAAAATTAGCCAACGCCTGTGCAGCATTTTTTGATTTTTTGGCATACTTATTGTTTGTCTCTAACTTAAATGGTTCATACAATATTCTTGGGTGGTCCAGAATTCGGGTGGTCTAGAATGTGAATTAAGTTATTAATTTAAACTTTCTTCAGAAGATTTAGAGTAGAATTTCAATTTCTCTCATTCGAACTTCACTAAACAGTCTTTTGTGCAGTCCAATATAAGGCACTTGTTGTCAATTGGCGTTCATTACTTTGTAATATTTACAGCTTGTTTGATTTACACACGCTAACTTTGTAATATTTACAGCTTGTCTGATTTACACACGTCGGGCCGTCCTTTCCTACACAGCGTTCAAATTCTCATTGCCACAAAAATTAATGTAATTGAACATTATGCAAGATCCTTGGCATCAAAATTGATTCATACTCTTATGTAAAATTTAGAACTGACTCCATAGAAAAAGGAAAAACTGCAGCTTTAGAAGAGAAAAAGATGCCTTGCTGAAATTGAAGAAATTGAAATTGATTCAATCTGACAAAATATAGTTGGTTGGGTTGTCGTCCTATCGACTCATTTCATACAGTTGCCACGTTTAGGCCATGCACAGCATGCATCCACCAGATGTATGAGTTTGAAGCTTACAATTTTTCCCAACAATCATATATTAATTAATTGCTAAATGATAAAATCCTTTTGTGTGCATTCCATGGAACTACAAATATGTGGATTTCAAACAGATATCAACCAGAGAATAATATGGATTTGATTGTTCTTAGTAATATGAGGTTATCAACATGTTATTACTTTAATCTTCTGCTCCAAGAAGTAGCTCAAGCCGAATCTAAACCTTATTCAATTTGATTCTAGAGCAATTAAGGAAACCTCCAAAGGAGATTGGAATGTCATCCTCCAGTAAGGGCGGTTCATAGGGCGTTCATTGAGTGCTATCCAGCTTCTGACATTCTTTATTTCTGCTCTTCTCCCCTGCTTAGTTAGCTGTTGGGTCAACTGTGCCTTAACTAGAAGAGATGAACCAACACTTTTAGAGGATCTCACTGGAAAGATTGAATCCTTTCCATAGGTTCTCTTCTTGATTTAATCAGCCTTGAAAGCATGAGCGAGCAACTTCTAGCAAAGCTTGGTTGGATCTGGGCAAATGCTTCAGATCAAATACCTTCCTTTCTCTGAAGACCACCAATGTTGGAACAGGCTTAAAGCCAGCTAGATAGCGAACTCCATCTAGGTTTTATCCAATTTCCCTTTATAATAGAAAGTATGTTGACCAAGAAAGGTCCATGGGTTTGTGGAGTCGATTTGTTTTCTTTTTCCTATGCTGGCTATCATTATTGCCTCTGTTCTCTATCGGTCTGAAAGGAGTCACTTTGCCCAGCTTCAGGAAGGTTGTTCCGGGCTGATGACCCCTATTGTTTGGCTTTGCCAGAGCATTATCTACTATTGTTGATCCTGGTTTTTTCCTCGGTCCAGGCTCTTCGCCAACAACAGGTATATTTTGTGATCTTCAAGCATGTCATTGTTGGCAATAAATTATTGTGTATTTTGAATTTCTATGTATTCCTACATATTTGTGTTGAGTTAAATATGGATGTGTAGTACAGCCTCTTAGAGATAAATCATATAGTTACATAGGTGAAGACCGTATAAAGTTAAGAAGCCTTGATTAGCCTTGAATTCCTTTGCATTTAGGAATCCAGTCCTCATTGGCTGGATCCCTCATCCAGAAAACCTTAGTTTTCTCTTCAACGTGTTATTTTCCACCTGCTGCTTTAGACTGCTGATGCGATGCCTCCTCCCCTATCACTCCATCGCTGCTATCATAGGCTATCAACCTCATAGCTCCACCCACTAACATTGGGTAGTTTCTCGTTCCCTGGTGAAATGAACCAGAAAACATAAAATAAATGTAGCCCATAAAGTAAGCAAGCAAATTTGTCTCTCTGGTTGAAGCGTATGAGAAAGCACAAACGCAAAGAGTTTTCTTAGCTTGCTACTAGGCACCTTTGCCAAAGATGCCCTCATTTTAATTTAGGTTTTCTTGCCATGGATGCCATGGCATCCATGGAATCCTGTAGTAGTTAGTTATTCGTATTTGACTTGGATACCATACTTTATTATTCTTTCTTTCATTCTTTGCATTTTTAGATATAGAATAATTAGATGAGCGAGAATCGCCATATGCAGGTATTGATATTTACTTTGCCTTATGCTTTATGGAAATTCGGAAGAAGTAGATCCAACAGCACCAGTTTAATTCCATGAACAAAATTTCAGGTCCCCTTGATTGTAGTCTTGTGGCCATGAGGCCTTGATCAAGGTTTCGATTACCTCTCTCATTAGAATTTTGATCATTATTACTATACTTGTTATCTGAAAACCATGAAATTGAAATATACTTACTAGGAAAACAAAATTGTAACCTAATGCCAATGCATGTTGAAGAAATAATATTCTTTCCCACATCATGTCCAAGTAACCTTGGGTCAGAATAGCCTTTTCACCTGAAAAATCAGATCCTTCCTTCAGCAAAAGATAACAGTGCCTATGAATCTATTAGAAACATCCTAATGCCTCTTGGTCTAGTGCAACAAGCAGAAGAGTTTTCAATAAATGTTGTGTCCCTTCACCGATTTGAAAACTTAGAGATAAAAATCTAGTATAATGTTTTCTTTTTCCCAAGCTGCGTTAATCATTGTGATTATCAGATTCCTATTTGGCATTGAAGCCTTTTCTAGAGCACTCTCTAAATCATGGGAAGTTATAGACGAATTCAACTCTACACTTTGCAAGAGCTGACACTTATTTGAACAGAATAGCCATGGAAATTAGCTACTCATATAAAGTATATAATCTACCAGACAAAATTTACAGAAATGTTTGTTCCAGATCAAAATCGCACGCATGAAAATTTATTGTAATTGATACGATGAAGATCCAACTTACATGGTTGGTCGACATGTAGAAACCACTTCTGCCATCTCTCTGTCCAATTGGAGAATAATAATATGTCAATGTAATCACTATTGTCAATATGCAAATGCATAGTATAATTGCATATTTACAGATCCTTGTTGACTGAATGGCCTGCAATTTGTTCTAGAGCAGTTAAACCAGGAGCAATCTGACATCATCATTATTTCTAGCAGTTGAATCAATAGTTATGGTAGCAGTACCAAGAGCATTTTCAGTAGCATCACCACTAGCAGTTAACAGAGTAGTACCAGTAGCACCAGTTCCATCAGCATTTGAACTAGCATAATCGGTCCAAGATCAGTTAAAGGATTAGTGTTCCATCAGCATTTAAACTAGCATAACCGGTCCAGTGTTCCCAGCGTCAACAATTTAACCAGCAGATTCACATCATATCTTCATAAATCCTGGCAACAAAAGGATTACCAGAATCAGTAGACAATGGGTAAGGAATTTTCTTTGGATTACTGAGCATGAATACTACAAACGAGACAGGGGGTGGTATAGAAAATGCCAAATGCTAACAACTATGTCAAGGCCATACTGCTAACGATTGTGGTGTCAAGGCGAGAGGGTGCCAAGACTAGGTAATGCAGAAAAAGTTGCATGTGCTAACCATTGTGGTGTCAAGGAGAGAGGGTGCCAAGACTTGGTGTCAATGCCAGATGGTACCAAGATTAGGTAATGCAGAGACAATGGCACATGCACTTAGTGCATGCATAGATGCTTAGAATCCATAGGTAAGATTTTTGAAATGGAGCTTAAACATTTAATGTTAGCAAAGTAATGTTATAGTTTTCCTTAACATTAATTCACGTTTCAATACATTAAATCCAACTTTCTATATGTTATCAATTTTATGTTCAAAAAGATTGTACTAATTTGTCTTTCTAGTTTCCTCTCACCTCGATTTGAGGCCAAATAAGAAGTCGAAGTTATTGATTGGTGGATTAAAAGGTCTTGTAAAAGTCAAGCTAATGATTGGTTGAAATAACGTGATTGGTTGAAATAACGGTGGTGTTAATGATTGGTTGAAATAACGGTGGTGTAAATATTTGTTTGAAAACTTTTGATTAAAATAAAGATTGGATTAAAAGGTCTTGTAAAAGTCAAGCTAATGATTGGTTAAAATAACGGTGGTGTAAATATTTGTTTGAAAACTTTTGATTAAAATAAATATTAAATAAATATTTGAGTGAAAACTTAGTAAAGTAGTTACATGAATGCATGGATTTATGTGTCACAATTAATGAAACGGCGGCAAGCCGATTACAATAGTCCCTGCTAGCCCACGGCAGGGACTAATAAGATATCATATACCATATCATTCAAAGAAATTTATAGTTTATATACCATTTCTTTTCTATTAAAAGTTCCATTGATAAAATTTTTATCTTCAACCATTGTTATAGGAAGAGGTATATGGTGATTCGGGTACACCAATTATTTAGTTAATGTAGTGAATCCCAATTATATTGTTAATGCACCGAATCCTTTAGTGTTATATATATCTATAGTACAAATAAATTTATAGTTTATACTATTTCTTTTCTATTTAAAGTTCCATTGATAGAGGTATAAGGTGATTTCATGTAGTAAAACCTTTCTTTAGAAATGGAAAATATTATATTTTCATAGTAAAGAAATATGGGTGAGATATTATGTGGTTGTTACGTGTAAGATATTAATATTGGAAATGTGATATAAAACAAAATGAAATGCTATATATATGATATGTTCGTTACATGGAATGTAAGATATTATGTGTTTGTAACCTTTATAATATGAAGATTAGGTTACTATATCAATGTTAATTATGAAGTAAAAATTGTATGATGTTACTAATATTGTGGATGGTATATGTTAGTTTTGAAGTGGATATAATTGTGATATATATATATATATTATTAGAGTTAATGTTTATCTTGTTGTGAGTTGTTGATAGATGAGAGATTCTATCCTATGTTGATGTATGGTTGAGATATTATCTCAACTTCTATCAACTATATTTAGCATATGTTAGTCATCTCTCAACTCTATATATTGAAGTCTTTATGTATTGTAAAACATAGTTTAATATAATAGATTTTAGTTTGAGTTTCATTATGTCTCCTCTCTCATTTTTATTTTATTTAAGTTGGTATTAGAGATAGGATGAGCGTTACTCCCTCACGAGAGTGCTCAAGGCTATGAGAGAGAGGAACATTGTTTTTAGCTGAGTGGACAAAAGTGGATTGTTGTGTGTTGTTGCGCTAAGATGTTGAGCCATGATATAAGAGAGTGTCGTTGTTCTACCTGCAGGGCTGTGAGACCCGACGTAAAGGAGATCGCAACATATACTTGTTGGAGATCATGAACTGAGATAGTTTTCTGTCCCATAATTTTTCCCATCTTAGATATTAAATTTTACTTGTCTCTGAATTGCTGGGGATCGCTGCATGTCTCCCTTCTTTTGCTTGTGTGAGACATTGTGTGCAGTATTTGCATGAGAGAGGATCACCCTACTTCATGCGTTAAATGTTGCATCGCAATCTGAATATCGTTGAAGTTTGGGAGCTCGTTGAAGGAAGAGAATCACTAAAGTTTCAAGATAACAATCGCCAGACTCGACTATCACATTTTTCCAATGCCAATTCATGTGCCAAGGGCCTCCAATCAGTGAGCCGTGAATTGAGAGGTGTCAGAGGCGAGTCTCACATAAGTGCAGACAGGTCAAATCTCAAATCCGTGTTCTAGAAACAAATTGTGCAAGAGGATACAGCACACAGTGTGGAAGTGAAGAAGAATTGTTGACCGTATGAAGCAATTGTTATTGCCAAAGAGAATTGTGGCTTCCTGTGTTGTACATGTACAATCGGTACCGAGACATTGTTGTTGAAGCTTCTAGATTCGAATCCGAGAACATGGATCTGAAAATCATGAACAACAATGACATCCACGTTGAGCGAGAATGCACTGTTTACTGTGCCCTCTGCAGAGCTTCCTCACTTAGAATTGTAACAGGAGGAGCTGCCATCCGTTTCTATATTTTATTGTCTTTGGAAGTTATTATTCATCCAATGAGGTTGAGCGGAAGGGAGATCATAGTGATCATGGATTGTTGAGTGTTGGGAAGATTAAAAGATTGTAGATTGGGCATGCGCAATAGATCGCTTCCCAATCTCTCCAATCCTTTTCGGTTGAAGAAAAAATTCATTACTTTTCACCATCAGATCATTGAGATCAAATCGCTGAAAGGAGAGCTCGCTTCCTAAAATCGTTGCCACCACCAGACTGGTGAAGACTTCTTGTTGTGGGTAATTTTTTTATGTTTTCTACCGAGTTAGATCTTTGGTTGGTAGGAGCAGTCCTTTGGTTGATAACGTCGGCCTTATTACAATTAGTAGACATAGCATCTACGACGCTTCTCCCATATCGATAAGTGCGTCAGCGGTGCTTCCACCAGAAAAATCGTGTCCGATGGAAACGCCCTTCAGAAAGAAGCAAAGATCCCTAACACCGGATCAGGCCAAGTCAGTGAGCGTTGGGTTGTTTGACTGCAATTTGTCAAGGAGATGAGCCAATATTTTTTCTGGTTGAAATTGTTTTCCCCTCATTTCCGTGAAAATGATCGACATTATATATCGCGGAATCATCAAAATTGGTGAGAGAGACTGGCGTAGATCTTTGTATGTCCTGTGAAGCGAATCTACCATGAATAAGATTGTTGATTCGGAAGTATTTCATGTGGAAAATTTGTGAAGTGAGTGGGAAACCTATACCCTCCAAATCCTTACAATGATTGACAGTGATAGAAAGAATATGGTTGTTTTATGTAATCTTTCTTATGTCCGTTTTCTTATGTCCGTTTTAATTTTGTTGGATGCTTGAGTAGTAGTGTGGATTCCCTTAATGGTATGTAAAATATTATCTATGTCTTGGTTAACAGTGAAATGATTAAATGTAATGGGTTTGACATGTTTATTGTACCTTTAATATAATTATATAATGGGGTGCATGTTTGGTTGTATCCTACACCCAAGAAAAAAAAATTTGGTCCAAGTTGTAAAGCTTAGCCATTGGCAAGCTGATTTCTATGGGTTCTTGTAAGACCTTTCCAGTTGTTCAGGCATACATGTGGTGTGGCATCACATGGTATTTTCCCTCTTATACATAAAGTGGATGTGGATCAATCTCTATCTTGATGTGAAGGGAAAGATGAAATGCAATATTATCACAGTATGAAGGACCAGTTATGTTGGACATTGATGAATCATGTAGCTGAAAAGGATTCCTAGAAAATTGACCGATACAGTGGTTGAGGACCCATGTACTCCGGTAGATGGTTTTCTTTTTATATGGATGTCAACATAAAGGTACCGAAGAAGTTCAATGTGATGAAAGACACATGAAGACCAATACTACTATGCAAATAAATTCGAGATAAACATCATGGGAGTATTTTAGATTTAATGTTTATCTTGTTGTGAGTTGTTGATAGATGAGAGATTCTATCCTAGGTTGGTGTATGGTTGAGATATTATCTCAACCTCTATCAACTATATTTAGCATTTGTTAGTCATCTCTCGACTCTATGTATTGGAGTGTTCATGTATTGTAAAACATAGTTTAATATAATAGATTTTAGTTTGAGTGTAATTATGTCTCCTCTCTCATTTCTAAGTTATACACCAACTCTATAAATTTTCTCTTTACTCCTATTTTTAACTGTACTAACCATGCATGTCTTTTTTTTCCTTTAGAAGTTTACATTTCCCAATAAGCCTTGGTGCAATGTAACTTAAACTAGCTCCTAAATCAATAAGAGTGGAAATAGCTGTATTCAATATTTTACCTTCTACTTCCAGCATCATAAACTAATGATTTTCTTGTCAATCATACATGGAAGATTAATCCTGGGTATATTCATGGATATGTCGTTTACTTTAGACCCTTCTTGCAACATGTTGAAAGGAGCCGTTTTCAGGTTAATATTATGAGCGAAGTTTCTATACAAATGAGAGCCATTATAGCCTGAACATTAGGGTCTTGCAACATGTTGAAAGGAGCCGTTTTCAGGTTAATATTATGAGCGAAGTTTCTATACAAATGAGAGCCATTATAGCCTGAACATTTTATTTCTTTTGAATGGTTATTGCCTCCACTACTAAAATTTCCTACACCTTTTATACAACTGTTTATGTTTGAACCTAATCTGTTATAATTATTATCGATATAACTCCTCGTTCCTTTCCTAAAAGGGGAGGGTTTGAATCTCTTCTTATCTCGATCCTTCTTTTCGTTCTTCTTGTTCTTCCATGTCCTACTTAGTTCAAATATTTGTTTAAATAATAGGTAGAAAAGTTTAGCTTTTATGATCACGTCATCCATGGTATTGGTCATATTAAATTCAATTTTATCCTTACAAGGCGGAGGTAGGAAATTGATAAACTGGTATACTTTTTATTTTTCATCCTTCACGTAAGGTACATAATGTTGTAAATCGACAAATTTAGTTGCAAAACCTTCCATAGTTAATTGTCCCAGCCAAAAGTCATTAAATTCTGTCTTTTTCATCATAGTATCGTTCTGACATGTATGTATTTTTAAAAAAATTCTTACAAAACTTCCAACTTAATTCACACTTTTCGCTTCATGCCACCATAGGGAAGATTTCCCACTCAATTGGAAAATAGCCAAACATGCCCTTAAGTTATCGTGATAACTGTCACTACAACAAAACCATGTGATTAGCATCTCTTTTAGATTCCTTTTTAGCGTCCACTATCACTTTTAGTGAATTTTTCATCAACTTTTGGACAAAGTGGACACTTTTCCATGGGATGGCGCTTTTAATGGCATTATTTGCATCCCTTTTTAAAATATGGCACTATTTTGGACGCTAATTAGAGTCCCAATTAGCGTCCCAATTAGCGTCCCAATTAGCGGCCCTTTTTAAAAGTTGGCGCTATTTTGGGTGATAATTAGCATCTCAATTAACATCACAATTTTCATCCTAATTAGCATCCCAATTAATGTCTCAATTAGAGTATAAAAAACCATCCCATATAACGCCCATAATAGCCTCCAAAAAAACATCCTGAATAGCATAGCACCATATTGATCTAGGTTTAGCAACAGGAATTGCACCATGAATTTCAGCAAGAAAAACATCCAACATAGTGCCAAGTATATATCCAACAATTGCAACTAGAAAACATCCAACATAGCGTCAAGTATAGAGCCAGGTGTAACTCCTAGAATAATGTCATAAATATCGAAAGGAACCATGCTAGGAACTGCACTAGGTTTAGAGCTAGAAATTGTGTTCATAAAACGTCTAATATATCAATGTCAATGTCAATGCCAATGATTATGATTCATGTGATAGTACTTTTGGATCTTTATTTATCATAGTGGCACCTAAATGATCATAATCATGGCACTTTTGGATCTTAATTAATCCTAATGTGGGGTAAATTACCTTAATATCACCTAAATCGCTCTAATGGCATTTGAGTGTCTCCAACAAGATTTAGACCCTAATGGCATCTGATTGGAATTGGTAAAGGCTTAGACCCTTAATTTAAATCTTGGTTCATAAAAACCATCCTTAGTGTTACAAATATTGATATGGACACCATATTCCTCTTGCAAGTTAAAATTTTCCTATGAAGGGCTTATGTGATAACTAAGGCCCTACACATTTCCCATGAACCATAGAGTAAACTATTGGTGTAAGGCTTTGTATTTTTTCATTGGACCATTGAATGGGAAATGCGAACCACACTTAGCATTCCAAAACTTTAAATGAACACAATATCCCTCTCACATGCAAAAATATGGTGGCTCGAGGCCCCATACATTGTCGTTAAGCCTCAAGGACAATGATATCACCAAACAACTTATATCGTGGCACCAAACCATGTCATAGGCACCAAAACTAACCTCTAATGTGGAAAACTTCAAAATCACCACCATAATGCACTCATAGGTTGATAATTCCTACTAATTTCCTATGTGGTTTTTGCGGCCACATGCATGGCCCATGATCTCTACAAAAAAATGTTGTGGCTCAAGATTAACCCCATAATTAACCCTTAATTACCATTAATTAACCCCTTTTAACCAATAATTGACCCCTAATTACCACTAATTAACCCTTATTACCCTAAAATTGACCCCTTATCAACCCCTAATTACCACATCTCATGAACTAATATTTACCCATAAATAACCCTTAATTATTGATAATTGACAACAAATCACCCTTAATTTAACACTAATAAATCCCTAATTACCATTCATTTACCTATAACTACCCTCAAATGATCCCTAACTCTGCGTTGGGCCGAATTCCATCACATAGACCTTATAGAGGGAATTTATGGCTTATCAGTGGGATATGGTGGCCATTTTGGGATGCATAACACCATGGGTATTTTTTTATAACTTGACCACAACATGTAGGGCCTTAAGCCACAATATAGGCCATGCATATGCAGTATTTGGTATGTGAGTACAATGTGGTGTCACATTTGAAGGTTTAGTACACCAAGGATGGTTCTCACAACCCAAGTCATGTTCTAGGGTGAAGATCGAAATTTTTAGTCCATAACATGTGGATTTTGAGTTCAACCTTGCAATAATCCTTTATATTCTAGATCATGCTCCATTTGTAAGCTTCATCTTCTAGATAATGATTAATATTTGATTTGATTTAATTTCAATCTTGTTATTGTCGACTGTGGTAGCTAACATTTTTACATGTTCAATTTATATCGGACTATAATTTTTGTCGAGCTTGGATTGGTTGCATATCCAACACCAATAGTCAGCAAAGTCATTACCTTGGTGGAGATAACATCCACTGTATGCTATGCATACATTGTAGGTTGGATGATTTCCTCCTATGGCATATGTTTGGGAGATAGACTTTACATTCAATTGTGAAAAATCTTTGCCACTTTGAAGTAACAAAATAAATGTCCATTTTCTTACTTTTTCATGGTAGCATTTTAATACTCAATGAGATCTTTGTATATTCCCCAAGCCATCCTAGAACATGGATAAATTAAGAAGAGTATAGGGTTTGCATTTAAACCTAGGTCCTCTCAATTGAAAATTACATTCAACATTTGCAGAAGAGATTTCTATCTTTGACAACTTATAAGTAGACAATGACTTAGATTTGATTTGATTACAAGTTTTTTTTGTTGACTCTTCTAGCTAAAATTTTACCTGAACATGGATATACAAAATTCAATTTGTATCCGACTATAACATTTGGCAATAGAGTAGATTGTCTAGCTTGGGTTGGCTTCATATCTAATGTCTAGCAGTATCTTTATCGTGGTCACTTGTGGAGATAATGCCTAACATAGGATCTGCATATACAGCAGGTTGGATGATTTTTCTTATGGGATATCTCTAAGAGATACTCTTTCCATTCAATTATGCAGATTGCTTACTTTTTATGTAATAAAAATGAATATACATTTTCCCACCTATTTGTTGTATTAATTGTATAGTCAATGACATATTCCCCAAGCCATATTTGAACATGAACCAATGAAGAAGACTGTATGGGTTTCCTCGCAACTAAAAATCATATTTAACAATATGGAGAAGTGATTTGTATCTTGAACAACTTATAACTAGATAATGATTGAGATTTTATTTTATTACAAGCTTGGTTTTGTTGAATCCCGTAGCTAAAATTTTCCTTGAACAGGACTATACTCATATTCACTTTGTATTTGATTATATCATTCAGCAATAGAGTAAATTCCCCAACTTGTATTGGTTTCTTGTCAAATGGTCAACAAAATCTTTCCATTCAATTGTGATATGCATACACTGCAGGAGGATGATTTCTTTGAAGGGAATCTATTGGGAGATGGTCTTTCCATTCAATTTTGTACAACTATATAGTGATTGAGATTTGATTTGATTACAAGCTTGTTTTTATTGACTCCACTAGATAAAGTTTTACTTGAACTATTCAATTTGTATCTAACTATTAACATTCGGTTGTATAGTAGATTTCCAATATTGTATTGCTTCAAGATCCAATGGTTAGTAGACTATTTAGTATACATGAGAGTTTGGATGATTTCCTCCTATCTCATCTGTTTGAGAGATGGAAACTATCGTACACACCTTAGGAAATACCTCCTTCCTCATGGACGCCATCTATGAACCTTGGGTTTATAATAGAACCAAAATATTGATCTAAAAGATAAATTTGGTGTACAATAGATGTTTATTTTGTTGGTAAAGTGAGAGTGGTGATATTCTTCCTATATGAGAAAGCTATTGTACAATAAGGACCTTCTGGATTGGTAATGTTAGTGTGATGATATTATTTCAATTCAAGAAAATTGTTCTACAATAAGGATCTACCTGGTTGCAAACGTTTAAGTGGTGGTACTCCCCACCACAATTCAATTTCCCTTGGTACACGCTAGACCTTTGTAGGTCCCATCATAGGTGCACAAAGTTCTTAACTCTACTGCCAATAAACTCAATTCTTATGCAAATGGGGTTGACTAGTTGGGATATGAATATGGGTGCTTAATTGATGTCCCATTCTTCCTCCTTGATAAGACGTGTTATATTGATACATGTGTGAATATTATGAATATTATAATTGGTCATGTTGTGGCCTTATGGTCGGTTGATGTAGAGCCCCATGTGTGCGTGTGAGGGTAGGTGTTTCATCTCCCAAAGTTGATTTCATTTTTTCATGAAATATACTTAGAAAATCTCTAACAAAACAAATTGAATTAAGTATGAGCGTAAAATATCTGAAGGAAAGTGTTTGAAATATTATTATTAGTTTCACTTTGTCCTAAAAAAAACCCCATCCAACAAACAACATTAATTTATATAAACTTTGATAAATAAAATTGATATCTTAAAATAGTGGTCACAAATTTAAAATCCTCATCTCCTATAGTATATTTTCACTGAGGTTTATCCTAGTGGGATAACTCAAGTGGTTGAGTGCTGTAAGTTGTGACCATTTGTTATCGAGGTCAAATCCATGGGTGGCTATACATTGCTCTATAAGGGACTCACTTGATGTCCCCATCTGGTTAGCTATGTAATCCGAGGGAAGGCAATGTGGCCCCTTCAGTTGGACCCCCTATGATTTCTTCCCGTTGATCTAGAAACCCCACTAGAGGGTTTGTGAACCATAGCATAAATATTTTCATGAGTTCAAGTTAATCGGAAAAAAAATAACAACAAAGAATTCCCCCAAAAAAATAGTTGATTGGCAAACCAAAATATTGGGAAAGGTTAAACTCTTATCCTAAACTTTGGTTTGTCTTTATACATTTTGTTTTCATAAATAAAAAAACTATACTATATATTAATGAAGTTTTCCCTTCTAAATCCACCAAATAGACCAAACACCACAAAAATCACTATAAACCAAAAATAAGTATTAAGTAAAAAAAACAAGATGAAAAAAGGTACACCCAAAAATCTAGAAAACAAGATGAAAAATATACACCCAAAATAAATCGGTCACAATGTTAGTACCCACATGAAAATAAGATCAATATCCAAAAAATTTATAACATCATAGTTACAACTGTTTTTCATTGTAACCTATCCAAAATAAGTACAATAAATTAGAATGGAAATAGGAGAAAACATCTACTGGTATATAGCTTAAGAGAAGAATAAACGACATGAGTAATTCAACCTACATGTTGAATTCCTTTCCAAATCACCACATGTCAAGGAAGTATTGAAAGCATCCCACAAAAATCAGATAAAATAGAATATCCCAATATGAAGATAGTAATGCACAATGAACACTACTCAAAATCATGGTAAGGACCTTGCTGACAAATATCTGACAAATCCATATTGGGTTCAGTAAACACCCATATTGATATATGATGCTATATGTTTATGCATCTTCTTCTTGGAGGGGCTTTTATTCATTTTTCCCTATCGAATGAAAAAAGGGAAAAACAGAGGAGGAGGTGCAGGTGCAAGTGCAGAGTTTGAAAGTCGAAGACTTGAGATTTTAGCAACAATGATGCCATTCGTAGTAGCATAGCCACCACATTCTTATCTAGAAGATCCATTTGAGGATGAGAGTTTTTTTTCTTTGCTACCCAACATTTTCTTGGGTTTTATCAAGCAATATTAAATTGATTCATTCAAAATCCAAAACCTTGATCTCAGATTGAGACAAGAGGTAATTTTTTTCAATCTCTGCTCATTTAATATTCTTTCAATTTTAAATTGATTAACGCCATGTCAAGTAAGGTTTCACCTCTCAGTCCAAACTCTCAATTTTATCATTCAAAACCCTCATGCACAATGGTTCATCGATCTAATTCTTACATGTTATTATTGGCAAATTGTCGAAATTAATTTTTTGCATATACATGACAAATTGGTTAAATCTTGATTTTTTGGGCATATTTTATTAGTTGTTCATTAGATTGATTCTGGCAGAATTCCCTATAATTGTAGATCTATTGGAGATAGCAAGGACCATAGTTCTTTGAAAGATTCTAACTTGGATGACATCTTGTCTAATTCATTGGCTATTTAAATCTATGAGAATAGAGAATAAGCTAATATTAGATTACAAATCGAGTAAGAGGAAGAAAAATTCAAAACTGGTTAGACAATGAAACCTTTAGAAAGGCTGAAGCATTGATTTAGGAAAGAAGAGAATACCCCATTTATGAGATAGGACTCACTTGCAAGAAGGATATACCATTGTTGTTATTGTCTGTCATGCAACTAAGGGGACACATTCCAACTTGGCGAGTTCACCAATATTTCTTAGCTTTTCAAGTTCTAACTAGTCAGTTCATGGGAATTTTGAGACTCTTAACCCCATGGGAAACATTGTAGTGTACTGCTAAACTACATAAGTCCATTGAAGAAAATCGTGGCCCTTATAAAATGTTTTCTACTTCTAAAAAATGGTCTTTCGACTAAATTACATCCACAGTATCCAACAATCAGTTGGAAGAATGCACAAAGAATGAGAATGTATCTATATAAGCTACAACACATGTGTATGATCGGTCATTTTGAGGGTGTCTTGACCATTTGAACACTTACTGCAGGACTGTAATCTCTAGTAGTGCTAACTCATAAAACCTGTGCACATTTCATTGTCTAAACACTAGTTGGGTGTACAAAGAAGAGGATTTTCACCCACAACTATCAAGCACATGAGATATGGCATTCAACCATTACTTCCTGCCATAAAATTCAATTCAACATGTCACCTCAAGTTGCCACCAAATCTCTGGTTCATCCCAAATGTGTATTTTATTAATATAAATCTAACTTTATTCCATTTGTATTGCTCATTGTAAATTTAGTTCTGGCTGAGAATTCGCAGTTATCGCTAATGGCATATTGTGGAGAATCTGTGGTCAGTAAATGTATATCGTCAATGTCCTCAATGTAAATTTGTTAATTTGTTAATGTCCTCAATGTTTTTGGGGAATATCAAATAACATTAGTGCAATAGTTATTTTCTATGGAGTGCTTGTTTAATGCTATAATTTCATTTATATATCAGTTTAGCATACCACCTCTTTATATGTTCAAATATCACCATATATATGAAGTCACATTTGTGAAATCACCAAACCCAGAAAAAAGCATAGTCAAGTGTTTGATAAAAACAGTTAACCAAGGGAGTAAACATAATCACTAACAAACAACTATACCATCCTTCAGGGCATTTTTAGAGCAATGTTAGCAAAGTTTTTTTTATTTAAGTTGCGGAATAGTTTGCATGAACAATTAATAGAGATTTTCCTAGATTTGGTTGAGGTACATAACATATATAGGGTAATTTCATGTTATATGAAATAGCCAACCAAATTACAAGACTAAAGATCTTGTAATTTCCTAAGCCAAGTGATTGAGCTCGAACAAGAAGATGTCTAAAATTACTTAAATCTTGATTTTTTTAATGTTTCAGGTGAATTAGGGTTACTTCAACTCAGGACATTTCATATTACCTGAATTGAGGAAATTGCATACTAGGGCCGTTTTCACTCTCATCACTTCTCATTCAGTTGACACCAACCATCTGTGCTCGACTCAAACAAACCACTAGATTTTCTATGGAAATCTCAAATAATTGAAAAAAAATAAAGCACTCAGGAGTGCTATAAATTGCAGTCATTTCACAATCCATTCATACTTCAGTTACTTCAAGACAGAGGATATTGGTATTACACTTACACCCATATTTTTGGCCCATCTATCTTCAATAAATTAGTTGGTAAAATATGCAAAGTTAAACCTTTTGGGAGTTATTGAAACATTATATTGAAGAAACCACAACATTAACATAGTAAAAACGATTTGAGAAGTACAAATCCTGATTTAAAGATATTACATAACAATTCCTATATACGGCTAACAGGTGTCCTTAAAAGATACTTTACCACCTACGAACTATACACTTGAGTTGTACCATTATCACAATTGATCAAATGACAAGGTTGCAAAAATTGAAGGGTGAACCTAAAGCTGGGAAAACTATGATCAATATGCTGAATTCTATCTTCAATCATATTCCCAGGATTCTATATGGATAGTTTGAATTTTCTATCTCATATTCTAGTTGTCTCTTTTGTTTTCACCAAATATTGGATAAATATGTTAGCATGTCAAATCGCTCAAATTTGAAACTTAATAGAAAATCATAACTCGAGTGGGATCAACATTTATGATCATTTGCTATGACAAGAAGAAGCTCCTATTTTGTCAAAAACCAAAATATCCTAAAGAGAGAAAAAGAGTCAATAAGTAGCCATGCCTATCCATTACCTGTAGGATCCAATATGCACATTTTTTAAAATATGATAACACCCAATGCAAAGACATAATGGGTTATAATTGGTTCAATTCTTCTTCTGCTTTGCATTATTTGAAGTCGAGCGAGAATTTACACAGAAAATGATATCAATTATTATAAGATATTACACAGAAAATGATACCAATTATTTTAAAATAATTGGTGAAAAGGCATGACACCACGGCAAATATCATATCAAGCCTAGCATTTATCTCATCCATCGTTGAAGCATTAGTGCCAACTGCAAACTATTTCTATTGCTCCTTACCTTTCCCACTCTTCTTCTCATGATATTGAGAAGCATAATTGTGATGCTTATTGTATTAAGAGAATTTGATATGACTCAAATCCTTCCTCTGTTTGTTGGAAGACCTTGATTAGCATCATTACAAGCTCTTCATGACTTGATAATGTCAAAATGATACAGAGGGGTAGAGTCAGGAGGGTATAGATATGAGTTACAATGGATTGTCCCACCTAAGTCTGTAGGGATGCTGTAGGGATGAGGTTACCACACATAGTCGAAAGGAGTTATGAAGGATGAAGTTCAAAAGGCTAAGAGTAAAAGGAGGGTTATCGAGGAGGAGTGATGGCATCATCTGTAATGTTGGCCGCCATTTTTCTTACTCCCTAGGCAATATCTCTAAACTTAGTGACAAATTTTCTTCAGCTTCTCCTGTCCAAGAAGTGTAGTTGGAGCAGTACATCCTTTCTTTAGAAAGGTTAACTCCTTTGAGAGTGTTACAACAGGTGATATTTAGTACTTACACTCTTTTTTTCATGCTATTTACTATTTTTTAGTATTAGAACTTGTCATTTGTAATTGTGGACAAACTTTTATAATTTTACAACTCATAGCATTCATGGGAGTGATTCTTATTGATTTCAGTTTATTCTTTTGTACTAAACTCCAGCGTGGAAACTGCCACTTTTGATTTATATCCTTCTTTCGGTATTGGAAGTTTTAACTGTCTACTAAAAAGCAAAACTCGATGTCAATCAGAGTTTGCTATATTTACACTAGAAGGTTTTCTAAGATTAACCCTTGCATGTTCCAGGTATCACAAGTATATCAAACAATGAAAATGACAGCTCTTTCAAAGATGATACGGTTTTATGATTTTCCTATTATAGAGAAGCTTAGCATGGATGATGTGAAGTACAATTTATTACAGTTGAATTTGACAATTGAAAAGGCATCATACAATTTGGAAGTTACGTGAAGAAATTTAATTTAATAGTTTTCATTATATTGAATGCTAAATCAAGATTTTCTTCGAGGATGATGCTTTTGTGCATGGAGTGATTTTGAGAGTGAGGATGTTATAAACTACTTGGTGGATTTATTTGTGCAGGACCTTGAGTCAGAAAATATTTGAAATCATTTAACTATTCTTGTGAAGTGCTTAAACAATGCTAGAAGCATAATAAATTTCCATCTATTGAAAAAGACACAGAATATCCTCAACACTTCCCAATATTGCTTGAGATCATAGAGAAAGAGCATAGAAAGCTACTTTCTCTCAAAGTCTTGACTGAGAGGTGCAAGAAGGAACAAGAGCGTCAGATGCTCGAAATGGCATGTACCAGATTTGTTGTTTTTATCTATGTGGGTGTTGCATATTGTAGATTGTTGGAGGCTTGTATTGTCTTGTGTTAAATTTGTCACAATGCCCGCTGATTTTTAAGAACAACACCGGTATCATGTATTTACATTATTTCAAGGTTGTTTCTGGATAATTACTTGGTAGTATAATTTTCTAGATCATCATTTTCAATTTAGGGTTTCAAATATTTTCTCATACCTCGTTGTTAGATATATAAAGGGGATCCGTTAACCTTTATGACCTTGGGATGGTTATTTTCCATAATCTATGGGGTTGTTTACTCTTAGGATGATCTAATTCATGGGATATCTCTAAGCAAAGTATGTCATACAGAGAGTCTTGTCTCGAATTATTGCATTGTTTTTCTTCCAAGGATTGATGAACTTGCATGAGTAATAGTTTGACATAAATATTATAGATGATGTTGCTAACACAATTTTCAGTAACAAGTAAACCTGTTATGTCCCACATTACTCTATTGATGACTCTATAGATGATTTTCAGCATGTTTGTGTGAACCTTTACTTTTCTGCACTATGATATTTGGCTTCATGGGACATCTTGTAAGCAGCACACTTCAGTGGCTCCTGAAAGATCTCCACAACATAACTACTTTGGCCACTTGTGGAACTTTTTTAGTATGGATACTATGGTTTCTATGGCCAACGTTCAACATTAAGAGCATAAAGTCAAATCTAATGCTTTCTCTTCATTGTATCCTATCCATCTTCATGGAGGATGTAGTGCATATGGCCAACCCTATGTTGAGATGTCTATTAATTAACCTTCTCAAGTTCTCACCTATATTCAGCTGTGGTTGACCATGCTTTTGAATTGGATAACCACAAACTCACTCTCACTTTTATTTGAGTTGGGTATCTATAAACCCACTCTAATATTATATTCAAGATTCCTTCTGAGCTTTACTCTCTCAAGTGCATTCTTGGTTGTATTCAATCTCTTTCAAACATGTAGTTGGATCTTCTCCCTCTCATTTAAACTACAACTGATCTTATTTGAGGCGGGTACTCCTATCTCCCCTCTATTACTGGATGTTTCTTCCAACACCTTTCCACTCTTGCAGAAGATGCATAGTATGGAAGGGATATATCTTCCTTCCCTGCTTCACTGAATGAATGGGTCAATAACAGTCGTTTCCAGTAGGTGAACCAATCGGTTTCTTCATTCCACATTCCTAATACCTATACCGGATGTCTCTTCCAAAACCTATTCAAATGGCTAGTTTAGTAGTATCACTCTCCCAGTAGACTATCATTATGCTAGGGATATGTTTTCATGCCCTCCTCCAATGGATGAGCAAGTCAATGATAATTGTTTCCAATGTTTAGGAAGAACAATGGCTACAACCCTTTCAAAGATGATACCATTTTATGATTTTCCTGTTGTAGAGAAGCTTAGTGTGTGTTAGTTTTTCAATAATTGAGCTAGCATTATGATATTAGGATCTTTTCACTGAGAGAATAACAAGCACAACAATAAAACATGATCACATCACAAGAGACAAGAGACATGAAGAGTTTTCCTCGGGGAAACCATAAAGGAGAAAACCCCTCAACTTCCTCTAAGATAGAATCAACACCAAAACAGTAAGAGATCTCCCAAAACAGCAGTAGCCTTCTGTCTTCTATCAAGCCAAAGTATTTCCTTCTCCAAAGGTGCGCCACACTTGAGAGAGAAAGTGATGTAATTCACAAGTGACCAATAGAGAGACTCACACTCTCTATTTATATTAGTCCGTTCACTTGAATTTCCATTTCACACGTAGGCTCGACCTAATAATTACTACTCGAGCCTACACCTTAATTAGTGTATAATAACTCAAGTGCCCCGAAACTGTGGGGACCTACCTAATGACTTGATATGACTTGTTTACATTATTAATCCTCCCGATCGGAACATCAGGGCATGACCACATGACTCAAATACTTAATAGAGACATCCTAGAATAAACATCGGGTTACAATACATAAGATACATAGAAGAATACATTCCGAAGTTACATATACATCAACACTCCCTCTTAACTAGGAAGGTATTCTTTCGACATAATTTTTCAGCACTGGTCTTCTTCCTTGTATCAACTGGATCATCTCGTCTTCAAGTCATCATCGGATTTGGATCATCTCTCGATCTGGATCATCATTGAACATCATCACTAGATCTGGATCATCTCTCAATCTGGATCATCATCACTGGACTGGATCTAGATCACCACTCGATCTGGATCATCACTGCTAGATCATCATTACTGGATCTAGATCATCACTCGATCTGGATCAACACTGGTGCTATCTCATGATTCTTCTTGTCATAGGAATTTCTATAGAGCCAACCCTTTTTCATGCTAGATGTAGGCCTACTCCTCATGTAGGTCTTCGCCCAGCACTTACATGTGACCTACTTGTCAGAAAGGCACGCCCAGCACTCACATCTGACCTACTCGTCAGAAAGGCCCAGCACTTACGTCTGATCAACACATGATGCGAAGACTGGCTCAATCAACTCTATCTGATCAACACATGATGCCAAGATAGATACTGCACTTACATCTGATCAACACATGATGCAAAGAATGGCACTGCACTTACATCTGATCAACACATGATGCGAAGACTGGCACAACACTTACGTCTAATCAACACATGATGTGAAGAATGGCTCAATCAACTCTATCTGATCAACACATGATGCCAAGATAGATACTGCACTTACGTCTGATCAACACATGATGCGAAGACTGGCACAGCACTTACGTCTGATCAACACATGATGCGAAGACTGGCTCAGCACTTACATCCATCCAGACAGGAACACATCCTATCACAGTGATGGAAGGGCGTGCACTCACATATAATATTGTAGTAAACTACAATCACATCAGAATGGAACCCAGTCCTCCTCGACTGAGCTACCTGGTAACTAACCAGGTGCCTCCATTCTCCTCGAGAATGGCAGTTGCCCTTACATTTGACCTGCTCATCGGAATGGCCAACACTCACATCTGACATGGAAGGAACTAAATCCTTTAGCCATGAACAAAATGGTTCAGCCCTTACATCTGATCAAGTGGGAACACATCCCTCTATCACATCAGAATGGCTACTCAGCTTTTACATTGAGTGTTCCTGGTAACTGACCAAGTGCCTCCATTCCTAAAATGGCAATTTCCCTTACATCTGTCCTACTCGACAGAATGGCCAGCACTCATATCTGACATGGAAGGGAGCAACCCTCTCACCATGATAGAATGGCTCAGCCCTTACATCTGACCATGGAAGGAACCAATCCTCTCACCATGTTAGAATGGCTATGGGTCTCATCACTGTCTCTGGGAGGAAGCCTCGATCTGGAGAACACCAAGTCTCTCTCTGAAGTACTCAAACTTCAGCCTAGCCAATGGATTCATCAATACATCAGCTATATGTTCCTCCGTCGCAACATACAGAAGCTTCACTGCTCCTCTATGCACCATATCCCTGATATAGTGATATTTGATCTCTATATGCTTCGATCTGTCATGGAACACTGGATTCTCTGACAACTTCACGCAACTCTGGTTGTCACAATGTATACAGGTAGCATCTAACTGGAGATCAAATATATCAGACAGTAGCTTCCGCAGCCATACTACCTCACAACTAGCTGAACAAGCTGTGACATACTCTGCTTCAGATGTACTCAGTGCCACATAGGATTGCTTCCTGCTAAACCAAGAGATCACACCTCATCCCATACTGAAGCAACATCCCGAATTACTCTTCCTGTCGATGGCACTGCCTGCCCAATCTGAATCAATAGAACCCTCCAAGTTGATCTTCTGATTCGCATCGTACTTGAGCCCATAATCAATTGTACCCTTCAGGTACCTTAGAATATGCTTTGCAATAGTCAAGTGAACACTTCTCGGATCTGTCAAGTACTGGCTCAAGGTGTTCACAGCAAAGCAAATATCTGGTCTCATGTTCGTCAGGTACATCAATGATCCAATCATCTGATGATACATCGTAGCATCAACTGACTCTGAAGAAGCATCACTCAATAGCTTTAGGTTCAATGCCATAGGTGTGGCCATAGCCTTGCAGTCCATCATCCCAAACCTCTTCAGGATCTCTACTGCATACTTCACTTGTCCAAGGAAGATCCCATCTAAACTCTGCCACACCCCCATACCCAGAACGTAATGCATCATCCCCAAGTCCTTCATCTCCAACTCAGCAGCAAGCTTTCTCTTTGTATCAGCAATCAACCCATATGTACCTGTCACAAATAGATCATCCACATATAGTAGAAGTATCACTAGGTTGCCATCTTCAACCTTGTAGTAAAAGTTGGAATCTTTTTTACTCTTGGTAAATCCCAAACTAGATAGAAAGCTATCAATCCTACCGTACCAGGTCCTGGGTGCCTATTTCAAACCATACAGGACTTTCTTCAATCTGCATACATGAGACTCTCTGTTATGTGTCTCAAAACCGAGTGGTTGTACTACATACACTTCCTCTTCTACTACACCATTCAAGAAGGCGGTCTTGACATCCATCTGGTGTATCTTCCACTTCGTCACTGCAGCCAGAACAAGTACTGATCTAATGGAAGTGTATCTGGCTACAGGTGCAAAGGTCTCTTCATAGTCTACTCCCTCTTTCTGAGAGAATCCTCGAGCTACAAATCTTTCCTTATACTTTTCAATGCTACCGTCCGCAGCATGCTTTATTTTGTAGATCCATTTGGAAGTGACAACCGACTTCCCTTTTAGTCTTGGGACAACATCCCAAACATCATTATTCATAATCGATTGATATTCTTCGATCATGGCATCCTTCCATTCTTTCTGTTTTGCCGCTTCTTCATAACTGGAAGGTTATTTATCAATGAAATCACATAGTAAAGCTACATACCCGGAATTTGATTTGGTTCTCTTTCTTTCTCTGAGATTCTCTTCTGGAGCCCCATATCTTTCTGCACCTTGGATAAGTTCACGTACCCAAGCCGGTTTCCTCTTATGAGGATTCTTCTCAGGTGGATCTACAGGTCTTTGTGGTTCTTCGAACTCTCGATCTTCTTCTTGAGCTTCTTCATTCATGATTGTATCACGGATCCTAGGTGGTTCTGCTTATGCTTCTTCAGGTTCTTCAGTAGGTCTCTTTCTGAATTTGTTGTAAGTTGTGTCTTCATCAAATGTTACATCCCTACTGATGTCAATCTTCTTGTATCCTGGAAAGTAGATTCTGTAAGCCTTCAAGTTTTCAGAGTATCCCACAAATATGCCCTTCTTTCCTGAAGGATCTAATTTTGTTCTCTTCTCTTTTGGAATATGAATGTACACTAGACAAACCAAATATTCTGAGATGGCTGACTTCTGGTTTCTTGCCGGAGAAGACTTCTTCAGGAGTCTTGTTCTCGAGTACTCTATGTGGAATACGGTTCTGTACATACACCGCTGTTCTAGCAAATTCATCCCAAAGATGCATAGGAAGATCTTGATCATGAAGCATAGCTCTTACAGCTTCCATGATAGTTCTGTTTTTCTGTTCTACAACCCCATTTTGCTGAGGATTGTAAGGAGTGGACAACTCCCTCTTAATCCCTGATTCTCTGCATAGTTCCTTGAATTCATTCGAAGTGAATTCTCCACCATTATCTGATCTAATGGTCTTGATCTTCTTTTCAGTATGGTTCTCGATCAAGGCTTTGAATTCCTTGAACTTGCTGAACACTTCATATTTGTTTTTCATAAAGTAAATCCATGTCTTTCTAGAAAAATCATCAATAAAAGAAACATAGTATGCATACCCGCTTAGTGAGTTTGATGAAATTGGACCGCACACGTCGGAATGGATGATTTCTAGAATGCCTTTGGTTTTGCTTTCGCTGCTAGGAAATGTCTTCTTTGTATTCTTCCCTTTCGCACATCCTTTGCCAACTCCATCATGCTTTGCTTGGAATTCTGGAAGACCTTCAACAGCTTTGCTTGCAATAGGTAGTGCTCTGTAATGCACATGTGCGAGCCTTCTATGCCAAAGCTCATTTGGCTCTACTGAATCATGGATCAAGGCTTGTTCTGGATGGCCCTTCAATTTGTACAAGCCTCCTTCTTGTTCTCCAATCACTACCGCGTCATCAATTGTCTTTCCTTTTGGCCACATGATGACTTGTCCATCTATGAATGCAACCCGCATTCCTTTTGCATCGAAGGCTGAGATGGATAGAAGGTTCTTATTAAGTCCTGGAACAAACAATACTTCTTTCATTGTTAGAGACTTACCAGAGTCTAGCTTGTATGAAGATTCCCCACTACCTTTTATTGGATATTGGTAGTCATCTCCTAATTTCACCTTGTGAGGTGATTCATGTTCTGATAATCTTACAAAAGATTCCTTGAATCCCGTCATGTGTTTGGAAGCCCCACTATCAATAAGCCAATCATCACTGCCATGAGTGATGTTACCTGTGAGAGCTGATATCAGAACATACTCATCCTCGCTTGAAGAATCTTCGCTTTCATATCTGGATCTTTTCTTGGATGGTTCATCATCCTCTGCAGCATGAGCATGATGTCTTCTTTTGTTCCCCTTCTTCTTATGAGAGTGGATCTTGTTCCTAGAACAGTCTTTTGCAAAGTGACCTATCTCATCACATGTATAACATCTTAATTTTGAAACATCTCTTCTGGGATGAGAATCCTTACCTTTGGAGTAATGAGGTCTTCTTCTGCTTTTCTTGGAGTGAGCTGTGAGGGCTTGGTATTCACTTCCCATCTTCTCTTCTCGAGCTACTATCCGTGCTTCTTCTTGAGAACATTCTTCCCATAGTCTGCTGAATTTTACTAGCTTCTTTATTACACAGATACCTTGAATAAAAGCATCCCATGACGTAGGAAGGCCATTCAAAGTAGTCATCACAATCTCTGCATTTTCCACTTCTTCATCAACTTCTTCTAGTTGCTCTTTGATTTGAGAAACCCTTGTGAAGTATGACTGAATAGTTTCTGCATTCTGAATCTTCACATTCTTCAATTGGTTCCTCAAGGTCATCTTCCAATTGATGTTCTTTCCTTCAAACAATTTGGTTAGGGCATCAAACATAGCTTTAGGTGTCTTGAGAGAGGACACCTGTGGGATGAGATGATCCTTAATAGAATTAGCAATGATCCTCTTTGCCATAACCATCTTATTCTTATGTAGTACCTTTTCCTCATCTCCCTCTGGAACTGGAACCTCCTCATGAATGTAGGAGTCTAATTCATTCTCTTCTAGGACTAGGGAGATCCTATATTTCCAAGCTCAGAAGTTATCAGCCCCCTCAAGATTTTCATCAAGTTTGGTATGATGATAAATCTTTAAATAAGAACCTCAAATGAAAATACAAAAGATTTTAGATCTTACCAGGTTCAAGATGTCAAATCTGAAACTTGAGCTGGAATCCTGCAGAGCTGGTTCAGGAGCAACAAGGGTTTTGCTTTCCCAGAGTTCTATCCACCCAAATGCCTTGAAATTTGTTCCTAACTTCGATTTTAGGGAGGATATCAATCCAGGCCTGGGCTCACTGAAAAATTCATCTTCTGCAAAAAGCCCTAATTTCCGACCCCAGTGACAGGTCCAAAACTGAAAAACCTCATAATTGGATTCTGTTTCGACAGAAAGATGCACCCTAGGGAGGAGAGTAATTCCACATTACTTTTGCTGAAAACCTGTGGAGAAATATCCACAAACAAGGAAGCCCTAGCATCCGCAGCTGCATAGTGTCTTTTTCTCAGGTTAACTCTGATACCATGTTAGTTTTTCAATAATTGAGCTAGCATTATGATCGTAGGATCTTTTCACTGAAAGAATAACAAGGACAGCAATAAAACATGAGCACATCACAAGAGACAAGAGACACAAAGAGTTTTCCTCGGGGAAACCATAAAGGAGAAAACCCCGCAACTTCCTCTAAGATAGAATCAACATTAAAACAGTAAGAGATATCCCAAAACAGCAGTAGCCTTCTGTCTTCTGTCAAGCCAAAGTATTTCCTTCTCCAAAGGTGCGCCACACTTGAGAGAGAAAGTGATGTAATTCACAAGTGACCAATAGAGAGACTCACACTCTCTATTTATATTAGTCCGTTCACTTGAATTGCCATTTCACACGTAGGCTCGACCTAATAATTACTACTCGATCCTACACCTTAATTAGTGTATAATAACTCAAGTGCCCCGAAACTATGGGGACTTACCTAATGAATTGATATGACTTGTTTACATTATTAATCCTCCTGATCAGAACATCGGGGCATGACCACATGACTCAAATACATAATAGAGACATACCGGAATAAACATCGGGTTACAATACATAAGATACATAGAAGAATACATTCCGAAGTTACATATACATCAACAGTGTGGATGCTGTGAAGTACAATTTATTAGAGTTCAAGATTGACCATTGAAAAGGCATCGTACAATTTGGAAGCCATGTGAAGAAATTTAATTTGATAGTTTTCATTATATTGAATGCTAAATAAAGATTTCCTTTGAGGATGATACTTATGTGCATGGATTTCTTTTGAGAGTGAGGATGTTATAAAATACTTGGTGGACTTAATTATGCAGGACCTCAAGTCAGACAAGATTCGAAATCATTTAACTATTCTTGTGAAGCACTTAAACAAGGCCAGAAGCCTCATAATATTCCACCTGTTGAAAAAATGTAATATCCCGGATTTTTGACCTAACACTTATAGGCATGTGCATATTGATTATGATGATTATCTTGATGTTTTATTTTTATATATATTGGGTTGAAGACCCCACTACATATGAACATGATGGTTTGCTTTATATATTGGGCACAATACAATTATTGATGATATATATACATATGCTTGTTTGTGTTGGGCGTGGACCCTAAAGCACATGATTGATGAGATGTTTTTTGTTGAGCGGGAAGCTCTGGAGCACATGAGTGATTGATGATTTGTGTTGAGCGACGAGCTCTAGAGCACATGAGTGATTGATGATTTGTGTTGAGCAAGGAGTTTTGGGGCACATGAATGACTGATGATTTGTGTTGAGTGAGAAGCTCTGGAGCACATGAGTACTTACCTTTGTGTTGAGCAAGAAGCTCTAGAACACATGAAAAGATAATTGGAAGTGTTGGGCATAAGCCCTTGATCCTTCCATGTTGATTTTGAGCATAAGCTCTAGAGCATCAGATACTTGGCCATTGTATCCCTAGGTGTATTGTATAAGTACATCCTAGCATTATTGTTGAGCGAAGAGCTTTGGAATTGCACTAGGTTGTAACTCCTTGTTAAATCATTGAGTATGGGCTCTCGTAAGTGCTTGGTGTTACTGAAAAGAATTTAATAACTTACAAGTGAAAATGACTTGAGGAAAATATTAATCTCATCATACTTATTTATAAGTGATTAAATGAAATTTCGAATTTATGTATTCTCATTAAGTACTGAAGAACTAACACGTTATACGAGAGAAATCCAACATGAAATGATGTTTAGAGTTTCCTATCCTAGTAGACCTAAACCATATACCTACTTGACCTTAATGAAGAAGTGTCATTAAGTCTATGGGTCATGATATATGATGCCCAAAGACAAATGTTAACAAAGTGTTATATTATTATGTATGTTATACATGGTATGTATAAAGAATTAAATATATTAATAATATAAATAAATGAAAGAAAGAAGAGAAGCTCCATCAATTATTATTTATTATTAAAGGATTAATAAATATTATAATTCCTATGAAAGTCTAACTAGGAACTAGTTAAAAGTTCCTAAGTTAAAATGTTGAAAATTACCCAAGTGATTTAAAAAGGGTTAAATCAAGAAATCAATGAGTTCTTGATTTAACTATCCCTTTGACTAAAAAGCTTGTCTATAAAGACTCAATCTAAGGAAATTCTTGGGGTTCTGATCTATCATTATAGGAGTCATTTTCTGCTTGGTTTCTCTCAAGTAACTCTTGGAGAACATTTTCCTGGAAGGAAAAATGAGATCTAATCCATATGTGATATACTAGATAGGGAACCCTACCTTAGGATCTCTAAGCTACTTGCATGTTGGAGTCCAGCTCAAGGGAATCCAGATTAAAACCAGGAACTGTTATGAGTCATGGTTGGATGGAACGTGGTAGTTCCCAAGTGATTTGGTCATCAAAACAGAGCTCCGATATGCCTTTGAATTGTTAATAATGGTTATTTAAAGTGTGCAGGTTCAACCATTGAAGGAGCTTCATAAAATTACAAGTATGAAATCTTAGTATGTCTAATTCATTTCTAGCATAGATGTTGGATTCTTTAGGTAAAGGTTCATATTGTATTTTCTAACCCTATAAATGATTGTTCTGTCTATATCTTCTAGGGTTTACATTTCTTAAAGTATAACCCTAGGCAACAAATTATATCTCATGTTATATTCACCAAGGTTTGCTAAATTGAGTTTGTTTCTGTATTTATCTTCATTAATTAAATTTCGTTTATTGTAAACTAGGTTTTGTTTCAGGTTACTATATAGTTTTTCTTTTATCCTTGCTTACCCTACTGACATATTCCATTTTCTAGTAGAGGCATGCTTAGATTTAAATAGATTAATCTTAGAAGTAGGTTCTAAATACACATATGTATAACTTACAACCTAGATAAACCAAGTTCTTATCTACAAACCGAACTATAATATTATTAATAATGATATATAGTCGTCAACAGTAAACGAATCAAATACTATCTATAAATATAAGTTAATAGTTATATAATGTAATTATGAATCCAACCAACTAATCATAGACCATAATTATTCTCTAATAAACCATTAAAGACCTTTCATGGTATGTATATTTAAATACCAGCTAACTACTAACTCATTCTATTAAATAACATCATCATAAACAAATGAACAGAGTAAGCACCATGACCATCCATTTGGTCCAAGATCAATCCTCATGTTCCATTTTAAATCCACAATTCAAATAATTTAAAATAACATCATATTGAACAAATGAATAGAGTAAGTATTGTAACCCTACATTTGGCCTAATATCGAATCTCCGTTTCATTATAGAAAACCCACATCCCTAGTTACATAATATCATAATCACATTGCTTAGAATCATTTAAGTTCCATCTAACTAATACGGACAACAATCTCATAAAAATAACCAAGTAACAAAACCCTTAATTTAAACAGAGGTCACAACATCGACCCGTATGGGTAATCAAACCCCAATCGTAGGCTGTAATAAACACCATTACATAAATTACATGCACAAAAATATTTTACAAATCCTTCATCAATATTTTAATAATCCATAATTTTTACAAAGTAAACGACCAGGATTTAAATCTGTAGGATCGTTTATATTTTTACACAGGCCACGCTATACTAATGTATGTTGAATTGATTATAATAACCCCAATACTATTAATAAACAAACAAATACGCTACAACTAAGTTGTGAGGATTATGCTTCTGTCCTTATGCTGTAAGCATGGTCTTGGCCAAAATAATTATTACGCAGACCCTTTTTAAAGTCAACATACAAGTGACGAAGCCATTCTGGGTTATACCTAGGTTCTTCCATAGTCCACATTACACCATAAGAAAATGATAATAGTAAATTAAACAACCCCTTAATCTATGCACACCATCCACATAAGCCAGGGCTTATAAAATAAAAAATACAGTATTTACATAAACAACAAACTAGCATTGTTAATGATTTTGTATTACAATAAAGATATAATTAAATCATTTATACAGTGTCTATAAACAAAGGCGATTGCCTCTTTTAAACCCACATAAAAACCAAATAGTGCGGCATAAATTCAACACATACAAAGTAAATACCATAACCATTGTATTTTCATAAACATAGTATATATTTACACAGTAATTCCAATATCGTAAGACAATTTTTAAACAGTCACACCATGGAATTCGGCACCATTGCAATTGAATGGTGTTTCCTAGGCATAAAAGCGCCAATCGAAAATACAATTTCAATAACATAATTAATACACAGATCCTGAAGGGCACCATGATTCGCATCCATAGCTTAAAATCCTTAATTTATATAAAAACCCAAGACTGTTTACATAGGCCCGAAGGGTCATCAAAACCCCACAGAGAATCCCAAAACCAAACAACAAAATTGAAATGCAGACGAGGCCAAGAGGTGGCAAGCTTAATCTTGTTAATAGGCTTACCATATACCACATTGACATTATCATTTGCCGGACAACGACGCTTGTCGAGTTATCTCACTTTGCACCAACTCGGGTACTTGCAACCACGAACGACAAAAGATGAGGAGCATGAACTGTTGAAACCACATAATATGTTATCAAAATGCTACTATGAAATCAACAACCCTTACCTTGATGCCCTGGAGGTCGCCTCCATTTCCCCTGCATAGATCCAAGACCAAATCCCAAACAACCAAGCGAAATGATAATTCCATTGTGATCCAAGCCCTAAGCTTGGGCTGCTAGGAAAACAAAGGTGCATTATTGGCACCAGCTGGTGACCATTATCAAGGCCAAAACCCACTTTTCCATGGTTTGGTATTGTTATAATAACGATAGCCTCCATCCACATGCAAGGATTAAACCCCATTAACATATGGTTCAACCATATCATAACTTGCCACCCCAAGCATATTTCAAAGTATTTTATATAGCAAGGTTTTTAGGTATCGTATAGGGTATAGTTTAAATGACACACGTTTTAATAAATTGTGCCAACCCAAAGTCCTTGCACCATGAGCAGTGTAGAAAATAAAATATATATCGTTATACTTAGGATTAAGCCTTAATATTGTATAGGTCCACTAAGCTTAATGCTTAGTAACCATGGCATATGGAATATGCCATGGTATCAATGCTAACATAAAAACCAAGTTTGATCTCGAGCCAAGTTATAACCTGGAAATAGAAATAGTAGGTTATGCTAGTGTTTTAATAAAGTAAAAACATGAATTATAAATATATTTTTTAGTAGAGATAACATAGATAAATTATATAGGTTAAATAATTGTACAGGAATAGAGTTTACCTTGCTAACAAGCTATGTCAATAAAGGACAGTATTAACAAACAATAGGTATGCTAATAACCACAATGTTTAGCACTCTTTAAATTCTCCATCGCTAAGTATAATATGCATACGAGATAAAAGGGGTGCCTTAGTTCAAAGAACTAAGTAAGCCTACTAGTCAAGTGGATACCTTTACCTTTCACTCCGTCATGGGAGAATGAGTCCCACCACTCCTCCCACCTTCTTTCCACAAACAAAGTTAAGTTAGGACTTTATAAATAACGAGTAAGACTATGCAGAAAGAACGAATCATATAATCAAGTAACAACACATACACGACAAATGTATAATCATAAGAACTAAGCAGTAAACAACAGTAAGACATCGTAAGTAAAATACATTAATAATAATGACTAAAAGTAAAATGATAGAACATAAGAACAACTTACAAGTAAATAGTGGTATATGTAGTGTACGATATATTTCTGCAAGTCAAATAATGTTTCGTATAGGTAGTATTTACTAGCCTAATAAATTTTTTTTTTAAATTTTTTGGGGACGTTGCAAGTGGTATCGGGGCCCACTTTCCTCAACAATTTGGTTTAACCTTTTAGTCTTCCCGTCTGTCTATGGGTGATATGCAGTACTGAAGTTCAACCACATCTCCAATCTGAAGAATAAATATCTCCAAAATTTTCCTGTGAACTTAACATCTCGATCTGAGATAATTGCCTTGGGTATCCCATGTAATCTAAATATTTCTTTCAAAAATATATTAGCAACTCTCATGAACTTGTAGGTTGAATTTATAGGAATGAAGTGTGTTTCCTTCGACAACTTGTCGATGACCAAAAAAATAGAATCATTTTTCTTCTTACTTTTCAATAAACCGGTAATAAAGTCCATACTAATAACCTCCCACTTCCATTCCAGAATGGGTAATGGCTGCAACAATCTAGCAAAATGTTGATGCTCAGCCTTGACTAGCTAGCACTCCTGACATTTTGCAATAAACATTGCAATGTTGGCCTTTAACATAGGCAAAAAAAAATGTCTCTTGACAGTGGATATCATATTTTGATATCACAGGTGCCCCAGGTAGACTTCCCGACGAAATTATGTGAGGATGCTGGACCAATAGTCCCCTACTTCTAGAACATACAAGCGAACCTTGGAGCATAGTATTATGGATTCATCAACCTTGTATTCTTTTTGTTGTTGAAACAACCTGTCCTCCTGGACTTTCTTGAGGATCTCTAGATAGAATGGGTCAACTCTATTGGTCGCTCTAATCTTCTCATGAAAATCTACATCGGTTTGACTCAAAGTCACCTCATAAATCATGTGAGTTCGTCGGCTTAAAGCATCGGAAACCTTATTCTCCTTTCCCTTAATGTTCTTAAGCTCGAAATGGTACTCACTTCAGAAAGCCAACCATCTAGATTTCCTTGCATTCAGATCCAGTTGATTAAATAAATACTTTAAAATCATATTGTATGCCTTCAGAAGGAACTTCCTTCTGATGAGGTAGTGCCTCCACATCCTCAAAGCATGGATGATGGCTTCTAACTCAAGATCATGCATAGGGTAATTTTTCTCACGTTCTTTCAACTTTTTCGATTCGTAACAGATCATGTTATCATTCTGCAAGAGGACTCCTCCAAGTCCTTCCTTGCTTGCATCTGTGCAAACAATGAAATCCCCATCGGGATCCGCAATCTGCAAAACCGGCGTGGTCATCAAAAACTACTTAATATTTTGAAAACTTTATTCGCACTTGTCAGTCCATATGAACTTATTTCCTTTCTTCTACAAAGAGGCCATGGGGAAATTGATTCTTGAGAAGTTATCAATGAACTTTCGATAATATCCGCCTAATCCCAATAATCACCTAATGTCAATGACACTAGTAGGGGTAGGTCAATCATTTATGGCTTTAATCTTTTTCGAGTCCAAAGCTATCCCTATCTCAGAGATAATGTGACATAGATACTGTATTTGCGGTTTGTAAAAACCACAGTTACTAAACTTACCATAAAGCTGGTGTTCTCTTAACACTTGTAGTACTACACAAAGGTGTTCTTCGTATTCTTATTCTTCAATATTCATAAACTGATGAGTGCTGTAAAAATTTCCTATTAACACCAAAATATTTTAAATGACAAAACAATTTTTGTTAGTAACATACTATATTTTCTCTATGTGAATGCTTGGTGCGCCCATAGGTCTTTTAGTATTGAAACTGGGATTTGGTACCACTAGTAAAAAACCACCTAGATGGAACAATATCACTTACAAAACTCTATTGTACACTTTATGTGCATCTATTTAGTCATAATTTGTTCTTACGTTCTATCGTTTGTATTTCAGTCATTATTTTTAATGTATTTTACTTATGATGTTGTATTGTTGTTTACTACATAGTATTATGTTTACACTTTTTTCGCTTATGTGTTGTCACTAGATTTATGTGCTTCATCATTTCTTCCTTGTTGCACTTGTTAGTTATGGAGTCCTAACTTAACATTGTTTGTGGAAACAAAGTGGGAAGAGTGGCGGGACTTGTTCTCCCATGATGGTTTGAGAGGTAAAGTATTACTTTGTTATGCAGGATTACTTAGTTCTCTAAACTAAGGCACCTGTCCTATTTACATGCAGTTCATGCTTGTGACGGAAACTTGTTCAAAGCATACAAAAAGTTGTGACCTTAAAAATCATACTGTTGGTTGACTTTGGTTCTTTTATTGACTCTGAATTATAACAGGTATAGTTACTAGTCTTCTCAATTTAACTATTACTGCTAAAGTTCTTGTCCAATACTTAAGCTTCCTTACAAAATTGTAATTTATCGCTTACATATTAGTATTAACTTTGTTCTATGTGTAGTTTATTAAAACTATTAATCCTATCTTGGTTTTTTATATATGCAGGTTATTATCTCAGACTAGATTCATTTCTTGATTATCTTACGAGGATAAATTGCAAAACATGGCATATTACATATGCCATGTGCTTAGTTGTATTGTTTTAAGTTAATGTTTTAACCTAAGGTTCATATGTTAAATTACTTTAACCCTATTGTGGATTACATTATATTAATATATAAGTATTATAGTTGAATTAAGGCCAACACGCACCATATAGGGACTATATGCTTAAGCTTTATTATTGCAGTACATTATTCTTTATTATAAGTATATGTTTTCATGTTCATGGTGATATGAAATATAGGGTGGTGATAAATAATATATGGTTATACCATATGTCAACAAGGTTTATGCTTTGTATTGAAGGTCATGAATGCAACAACGTTTTAACTATGGAGAGTGGGTTTAGTGTTATGTTAATGGCCACCAGCTGGTGCATTTAATGTCCTTGGAAATCGTGGCATCCTTCCCTTAGGCTTGGCTCACGATGGTTGTGCATTATGTTTGTGAATTGGGGTTTATACATTTTCGCTCTGCACAGGGAGAAGGCCATGGAGGCGACCTCTAGACCATGAGGTATGATTCGTTTAGTTCATACACCTTGACATTGGTTTGGTTTAATGTTCTAAACGTGGCCATACTTCTCATCCCTGTTTTCTCTTGTGTTTGCACGTGTCGAAAAGGAATGAGGAGCAACATGGCTTCAACTCTGTTAGCTTCAGGTGTGTTCAATCATGGCCATGGTAAGCCTTTAAGAAAGTCTCTACTTTCTACCTCTCTTCCCTCTTGGGCAGACTACGCATAGATTTGTTGCTTGGTTGGGGTTTTATGTTGTGGGTTTCGATGTGGGGTTTTAAAATTTTCCTTTGGGCATATGATTATAGACTTGGATTTTGAACAAAGTTTTAATGGTTTCGATGGTGGAGTGAAATCGCACTCCCTCTGGTTTTATGTATAAATTTTGGGTTTGTAATGATTAATTGTTTTGGGACTTTGAGCCATGGGCTGCACCATTTTTTGCAATGGTGCCATAGCCCATTGGCATGCCCGTAGACTTCTTTTTCGACTTCATAAATGACTGTGTGGAGACACTACTTTACCATACTGTGTATGATGTTTATACTCTATGTTTTTAATAAAGTACTCATGTCATTTTGATTACTGTGTTGTAAATGTATGTTCTATGTTATGGTTTTCTTAAAATTGGTTTGGACACAGGCCTTCTCCTTTGTTTGAGGTCTATGTGTTATGTATATTTTAATGTTGTAATGTGAACAACGTGGGTTTTTAAAGGCCAACCCGTGAATGGCTTGAGAATTCCCCATCGTGGCTGTGATAGTCTTGGTGATATTTCATTATTGTAGATAGTTTAATGAAATAGTGTAGGGGTGATGCATTAGTAGAGTAGTTGGTTTTAATACTTGCTTTGTAATTTATAAATTGGCATTGTCATGACTTAGGTGAATGCTATGCGTAACATCTGTTGGTTGTTTAATACAATGAATTCACGGGTTTTTGTAGAATCCAGGGTTTATAAGACCACAATGGCATTCATTGTTGTAATTAATTGATAAAAGGGATCTATGAGTTTGAATGTTGGCCGAGGCCGTGCTATAGCGAAATCATAGTTTGCCTCAGCAGCGTGTAGTGGTTTAAAGAGATTGTTTCCCACATACCTGTTATGTATAGTATTTCCTTAGAGTGTATGCACATGATACTCCATAGGTTTTGTCTTTGTTTTGGATATTATTGTAATGAGTTGTATTTTATTTAAATAAAAGAAACTGGGCTTGCATGCCCACAAGATTCGATTCCTGTTCATGTTTGAAATAAATGGATTTATAGTATGATTTTGATGTTAATTTAATATGTTATGATTACTGTATAAGATGTATTATTTTAATTTGGTTATGGTAATGTTTGATGAGTTATGTAATTTTGTTTATGGTTATTTATAGATGGAAAATGGATAGATTTGTGGATTCTTTTGTATGAATTATGAACAAATATTTGCAAAGGACCACATGGATGGTCACAATGCTTCCTTCGCTTATTTAGTTCTGATACTGATAATTTAAATGCAAAGTTTTGATACTAGTATATTCTTATTATGGAATACCTTGAAAGGTCTTAGATGAGTTATTTATTTTTTTAGATTCTAAACTATAGATGGCTTTCATAAATGTTTATACCTAGTGACCTTATCTGTATATATATTTATCTCTAAAGTAGTTATGCTTGTAAGTAATACCCTAAGGTATCTAATTAGTATATTTATTTCTTTAATATTTCTCCTCTGATTAAATCTACTATAATCTGAACATGCCTCTATTGAGAAATGAAATATGTCAGTAGAGTTATAAAGAATAGGTGTGCAATAAATAGTAGGTCTGGATTCGCCTAGTTTACAGTAATAATTTCTGAATATTGAATGAATACAGAAACAAAGTTAGAGATGCAATCCTAGCTATATACATCCTACAATAAAATTTACAACCCAATGGATTATTGAACAACCCTACCAAAGTCTAGAAAAAAAATCACATACATAGGGTTAGTAGATACATTGAAAACATTCATCTAAAATAACCATCAATTAATCTAGAAGACAACATAGACAGTCTAGGGTTAGATTTTGAGAAATCTAACCCTAGGATATATGGATAGAACCATCATTTCTATGGTTAGAAATATATAAAGCATCCAACATTTACCCTAGAAATGAACTTGACATACTAAGAACTAATACCTATAATTTTTCTACCTAAAGCTCCTATAATGGTTGAACCTGCACACTTTTTAAATAACCAACATTATCAATTTAAGACATATTTGACCTCTGATGTTTATGACCAAATCATTTGGTAATTACCACGTTCCTCCCAACCATGACCCGGAACCGTTCCTAGTTTTAGTCCGGATCCCCATGAGCTGGACTCCAACATGCAAGTAGATTAGAGCTCCTAAGGTAAGGTTTCCTATCTGGTGTATCAGATCTGGATCGGTTCTCATTTTTCCTTCCAGGAAATGTTTCTTCAAGAATTTACTTGAGAGAAAAAAGGAAGAAAAATGACTCCTCTAAAGATAGATGAGAACCCCAAGCCTTTCCTTGGCTTGAGTCTTTATAAACAAACTTTTTATTCAAAGGGACAATTAAATCAAGAAACCTTGGTTTCTTGATTTAACCCCTTTTCAATTACTTTGGTTAATTATTAATATTTTCACTTAGGAACTTTCTACTAGTTCCTAGTTGGAAATTTATAGACATTATACTATTTATTAATCTTTCATAATAAATAATAATTAATGGAGCTCTTCTTCTTTCTTTCATTTATTTATAATATTAATATATTTAATTATTTATACATAACATGTGTAAAGTACATAATAGTATAACACTATTAACATTTGTCTCTGGGCATCATATACCATGATCCCTAGACTTAATGAAACTTCTTCATTAAGGTCAAGTAGGTAGATGGTTTAAGTCTAATTTGCTAGGTAACTCTAAACATCCTTCCATGTTGGATTTCCCTTGTATAACATGGTAGCTCTTTATTACTTTGATGAGAATACAGAAATTCAAAATTTCATTTACTCACTTATAAATAAGTATGATGAGATCAATATTCTTCTTGAGTCATTTTCACTCAGAAGTTGTTAAATTCTTTTCAGTAACCCCTATCGCTTACCAGAGCCCATACTCAATGCCTATAGCAGGGAGTTACAAACATAATGCAATTCCAGAGCTTTCACTCAACACTAAATGCTACGATGTATTTGTATGATACACCTAGGGATACAATGGCCAAGGATCCAATGCTCCAGAGCTTATGCTCAACATCAACATGGAAGGCTCTAGGGCTTATGCCCAACACATCCAATTACCTTTTCATGTGTTCTAGAGCTTCTCGCCCAACACGAACATAAGTACTCATGTGCTATAGAGATTATCGCTCAACACAATTCATCGATCACTCAAGTGTTCTAGAGCTCCTCGATCAACACAAAACATCTCTTTAATCATGTGCTTTAGGGTCCATGCCCAACACAAAAAAGCATATGCATATATCATCAATAATTGGCTTATGCCCAATATATAAAACAAATCATCATGTTCATATACAGTGCAGTCTTTGAACCAATATAAAATAAAACATCAATATAATCATCATAATCAATAGGCACATGCCTATAAGTGTTAGGTCCAAAATTCAGGATACTACATCCCTCCCCACTTAAAACAACATTGTCCCTAGTGTTCTAGGGACTCGAAACGATATAATGAAACAAGGTGGGGTAAGCCTTTCTCATGGTGGCCTTGTTCTACCAAGTAGCTTCATCAACCTCAAAGTGCTTCCACTGCACATTCAATTGGACCCCGGTGTGCTTTCAAAGCTGCACTTCTCTTTTGTCCAATATATGAGCAGGCTCAGTGGAAAACTCCCCATCAGATTCCACTTGTAATAGGAACCAATCAACAACATGTTTACTATCATAAACATATTTCTTTAACAAAGATGCATGGAAAACATTGTGGACTCTTACATGTGCAAGAAATGCTAGTTCATAATCCATTGGCCCTTTGTTAGCTAGTATTTCAAAAGGTCCGCAAAATCTAGGTGCTAACTTACCGCACCTACCCAAGCTCAATGAGCTTCGTTTGGATTTTACTTTCAAGTAAACATGATCGCCTATTTGAAAGTCCTTATGCTTTCTTTTCCAATCCGTCTAACTTTTATGGCGGTCTTGTGATTCCTTAAGGTTCACCTAGACCTTTGTAACCAAATGTTCCCAGTCGATCAACAAATCATGCCCTAACATGAACTGATCCATCAGGATATCCCAAGTAACCGATGTCTTACATTTATGTCCATAAAGTACCTCAAAGGACTCATCTTGTCGGAATCCTAATAACCATTGTTATACGCAAACTTTGCGAGATGCAAGTAATCCTCCCACTTCATGGGATTGTTCATGACACACATTCAGAGCATGTCATCAACAATTTGGTTTACCCTTTCAGTCAGCCCGTCTGTCTGTGGGTGATATGCAGTACTTAAGTTCAACCACATCTCCAATCTGGAGAATAAAGGTCTCCAAAAGTTTCTTGTGAACTTAACATCTCGATCCAAGATAATTACCTTGGGTGTCCCATGTAATCTAAATATTTGTTTCAAAAATATATCAACAATGTTCATGGTCTTGTAGGTCGACTTTACAGGAATGAAGTCTCCTTCATTAGATAACTTATTGATGACCACAAAAATAGAATCATTTTGCTTCTTACTTTTCGGTAAACCGGTGATAAATTCCATACTAATAACCTCCCACTTCCATTCTGGAATGGGTAATGACTACAACAATCCCATAGCATGTTGATGCTTAGCCTTGACTAGCTGGAACTCCTGACATTTCACAATAAACATTGCAATGTCAACCTTTAACTTAGGCCAGAAAAAATGTGTCTTAACAGCGGATATCATCTTTTGATATCCTGGGTGCCCTGAGTAGGGTGCCCATTGAAATTCTATCAGGACGCTGGACTGAAGGTCCCCCTTTTTTGGAAATACAAGTAATCCTTGGACTATAGTAGTCCAAATTCGTGGACCGTGTATTCTTTTTGTTGTTGAAACAACCTGTCCTCCTGGACTTTCTTGAGGATCTATACATAGAAGGGATCGACTTTGTTGGCTGCTTTGATCTTCTCATGCAAATTTGCAACGGTTTCACTCAAGGTCACCTCGTAAATCATGTGAGTTCATTAGCTTAAAGAATCGGCAACCTTATTCTCCTTTCCCTTAATGTGCTTAATCTCAAAATGGTACTCACTTAGGAAAGAAAACCATCTGGATTTCCTCACATTCAAATTTGGTTGATCAAATAAATACTTTAGACTCATATTATCTATATTTAAAAGGAACTTCCTTCCCATGAGGTAGTTCCTCCACATCCTCAAAGCATGGATGATGGCTGCTAACTCAAGATCATGCATAGGGTAATTTTTCTCATGTTATTTCAACTTTCATGATTTGTAATAGCTCATGTGATGATTATGCAAGAGGACTCCTCCAACTCCTTCCTTGCATGCATCCATGCAAAAAATGAAATCCCCATCGGGATCCACAATCCACAACACCGGTGTGGTCATCAAAAGCTTCTTAATCTTTTAAAAAATTACTTTGCACTTGTTAGTCCATATGAACTTATTTTCTTTCTTCTGCAAAGTGGTCATGGGGCAAGCAATTCTCCAGAAGTTCTCAATGAACTTTCAATAATATTTGACTAATCCCAAGAATGAACTAATGTCAGTGACACTAGTAGGGGTAGGCCAATCCTTTATGGCTTTAATATTTTTCGAGTCCATAACTATCCCTATCTCGGAGATAATGTGACCTAGATACTGTATCTGCGGTTTGTAAAAAATGCATTTACTAAACTTAGTGTAAAGCTAATGTTCTATTGACACTTGTAGAACATGAACATGAAGAACACCTTGAAATAAACCAGGATTTCATCAATAAAGACTAGGAAAAACTTATCCAGATACCTATTGAATATGTTGTTCAGCATACACATAAAGTTAACGGGTTCATTGGTCAACATGAACGGCATCACTACAAATGCGTAGTACCCATACCTAGTACGAAATCTAGTTTTGTGAATATCTTTGTCGTGAATCCGTACCTAATCTTATCCAGATCACAGGTCATTCTTTCAAAAGATTCTGGCTCCTCCCGCCTGATCAAACAAATCGTCGATCGGGGGGAGTGGGTAACAGTTCTTTATAGTCATTTTGTTCAAATGATGGTAGTCAATGCACATCCACATTGTATCGTCTTTCTTCGTTACGAAAAAAAATTGGGGCTCCACAATGTGACACACTGGGTTGGATATACCCTTTCTCTATCAACTCCTACAACTACAGTTTGAGCTCCACCAACTCAGGTGCACTGATGCGGTAAGGGGCTTTGGAGGTCGGAAATGATCCTAGGGTCAGTTCGATGGAGAAGTCTAGATCTTGTTTCAGAGGTAATATGGGGATTTCCTTGAGAATCACATCCTTGAATTCTTCAAGAACGGGAAAGTATTCTATGTGTTGTTCCCTATTAGACTCTATTTCTAGGGTGTTTACTGAAAACAACTTGCAGCCTTTCCTAACTCATTTATTTGGTTGTAAGGTATATATTTGTCTTACAGAAAATTTCTTTGGAGTTCCCTAAACCTTCACTTGGTTCCCTAGGATATCAGTACAGAAGATATAATTGTACAAACAATTGAGCATGACATGGTGTTGTTCCAGCCAGTCCATGCAAATAATTACATCGTATGACCCTAAAGGTAGGATGTTCAGGTTTACTTTCATACAAAAACCATTCAAGTTTACCTTACATTCTTTAATAACTTCTGAAACCTTTCATTTTGTAGCTATGGGTAACTGAACCAACTAAGGTTTATCATGTTTTTCTTTGCCTAGTTTTCATATATCAACAATTTTAGGCGCAACATAGCTCCGAAAAGCACTAGGATCAATAAGTATTGAAACAGAAGCGTTCAAGATCTTACCTTCAATCTCGACCATCGTAGCTTAATTATCTGCTTGTCGGCCATCCAATGCTGCATATATCCGGGGTGTTCTAGCTATGTCCTTGATAGTTGGTTCTTCTTGTATTGTGTGATATACCCCACTGGTCTTGTTCTTACAATCTCAGGCATAATGACGACCGCTACATTTCCATCACTTGATATGTAGAGGGGTAGAATTGGCTCCACTTGCTACTGGTTGTTAACATTAGAAGCCGGTACATAAGGCTTTGTACCAGGTTTATTAAAGTTCTTGTTCACTTAAATGTTGTTATTTTTTTTTCTGTATGGCTATGGGTTGGACCCAGGGTTGTGGTTATCAGATAATTTCTTAGACTTGTCTCGTTTTTTGTTCAGGTTCTCCTACCTTAGTTGTCCATACTCATAACATATCCCAGCTTTGTGCAGCATGGTATCCAAATTCTTAGGAATTTCAAACTCAATATTGTCCTAGAAACTAGGAGGAAGACATCCTAGGAACTGCTATATCTTTACCTTTTCTTCCTTGATGTAAGGTACATAATGCAACAAATCAAGAAATATGTTAATAAATGCATCAATAGTGATGGATCCCATGCGTATTTTGTGAAACTCTTTCACATTTAGGTCAAAGAACCTTTCCAACATATATTTTTCTTGGAAAATTTTTTGGAAAGTATCCGAGCGTATTTCCTGCAGCTTATATTTCTTGGTGTGTTTTAAATCTCTCCACCGTCTTGCTACTTTTCCATTCAAGTTATAGATGGAAAGTCGAGCCTTCATATCACTTGAATAGATATGAACCTGAAAGTACTTACTCATGCCAAGCAGCCACTCTCCAGCCTTTACCCCCGTTTTTACTTCACCTTCATAGGTCGGGGCACTTATTTTTTAGAACCCCCCCTGAAGACTGTCATTACTCTTTTGCTTCTTTCTCTCTGGAGAAAGTGAGTCACCACCAGAAGAATTGTGATGAGCTTCTCTAGTTGCTTCAGGGGTACATTCTTTTTCCTCTTTTCTTGGGATGCTGGCCCGTTTTGGGTAAGTTTCTCTTTTGGAACTATTTGTGGATGGAATACGTTTACCTTGCAAGCTTCCTCCTGTCATATTTCTGAGTAATACTTCATTTATAGCTTGTTGTTCCTTCCTTTCATCCAGGCTATCTTCTCTGAAACTATTCAATTCATTTTGAACATTGTGTAAAGTTTTCAAAACATCAAAGTTTAACTCTAGCAGCAACCCCGCTTCCGGAGTGGGGGTGGTCATCTTTCCTTGACGACTATTTTATTCTTCAGTCTTCATAAACTCATAAGTGCTGTAAAATTTCATGTTAACACCAAAAAATTGTAAATCATACGGAAAAAATTCTATTAGTAACATATTTAATTAACATACTTTATTTTCTCTATGTGAATTCTTGGTCTTCCCATAGGTCTTTTAGTATTGAAACTAGGCTCTAATACCACTTGTAATGTCCCCAAAAATTAAAAAAATTAATAAAAAATTATAGACTAGTAAAAAACACCTAGATGGAACATTATTCACTTACGGAATTCTATCGTACACTTTATGTACCTCTGTTTAGTCGTAAGTTGTTCTTACATTCTGTCATTTATATTTCAGTCATTATTTTTAATGTATTTTACTTATGATGTTGTACTGTTGTTTACTACATATTATTTTGTTTACACTTTTGTCGCTTATGTGTCGTCACTAGATTTATGTGCTTCATCCTTTATTCCTTGTTGCACTTGTTAATTATGGAGACCTAAGTTAACTTTGTTTGTGGAAACAAAGTGGGCAAGTGGTAAGACTTGTTCTCCCATGACAGTTTGATAGGTAAAGTATTAATTTGTTACACGGGATTACTTAGTTCTTTGAACTAAGGCTCATGTCCTATCTACATCCAGTTCATGCTTGCGACTGAAACTTGTTCAAAGCATATGGAAAGCTATGACCATAAATATCATACTATTCGTTCACTTTTGTTCTTTTATTGACTCCAAATTATAACAGGTATAGTTACTATTCTTGTTAATTTAACTATTACTGCTAAAGCTCTTGTCCAGTACTTATGCTTCCTTACATAATTATAATTTATCATTTACATATTAGTATTAACTTCGTTCTATGTGTAGTTTATTAAAACTATTAATCCTATCTTGGGTTTTAATATATGTAGGTTATCATCTCAGACAAGATTCAGTTCTTGATTATCTTACGAGGATAAATTTCAAAAATGGCATATTACATATGCCATGTTTACTAAGCATAAGCTTAGTGCTTAGTTGTAATGTTTTAAGTTAATGTTTTAACCTAAGGTTCATACGTTAAATGCCTTTAACCATATGGTGGATTACATTATATTAATATATAAGTCTTATAGTTGAATTAAGGCCAATGAAAGCCATACAGGGACTATATGCTTAAGCTTTATTATTGCAATACATTATGGCTTGTTATAAGTATACGTTGTCATGTTCATGGTGATGTAAAATATAGGGTGGCGATAAACAACAGATGGTTATACCATATGTCAACAGAGTTTATGCTTTGTATTGGAGGTCACGAATGCAATGACATTTTAACTATGGAGAGTGGGTTTAGTGTTATGTTAATGGACACCAGCTGGTGCATTTAATGTCCTTGGAAATCATGGAAGCCTTCTCTTAGGCTTAGCTCACGGTGGTTGTGCGTTATGTTTGTCAATTGGAGTTTATACATTTTGCCTTTGTGCAAGGAGAAGACCAAGGAGGCAACCTCCATACCATGAGGTATGATTTGTGTCATTCATATGCCTACACATTGGTTTGGTTTAATGTTCTAAACGTGGCCATGCTTCTCATGCCCAGTTTCCCTTGTGTTTGTAGGTGCTGAAAAGGAATGAGGAGAAGCATGGCTTCAACTCTATTGGATTCAAGTGTTTGCAATTGTGGCCACGGTAAGCCTATGAGAAAGTCTCTACTTCCTACCTCTCGGCCCTCTTAGGGAGACTTCGCATACATTTGTTGCTTGGTTAGTGTTTTATGCTGTGGGTTTTGATGTGGGGTTTTAAAATTTGCCTTCGGGCATATGATTAAAGATTTGGATTTTGAACAAGGTTTTAATGGCTTTGGACATGGAGTGAAATCACACTCCCTCTGGTTTTGTGTATAAATTTTGGGTTTGTAATGACTTATTTTTGTGGCCCTTTGAGCCATTGGCTGCACCATTGCTCGCAATGGTGCCATAGCCCATTGGCATGCCCATAGAATTTGTTTTTGGATTCATAAGCAACTGTGTGGAGACACTGCTTTACCATACTATGTATGATGTTTATACTCTACGTTTTTAATAAAGGACTCATGTCATTTTGCTTACTGTCTTATAAATATATGTTCTATGTTATGGTTTATTAAACTTGGTTTGGACACAGGCCTTCATTTTGGTTTGAGGTCCGTGTGTTATGTATATTTTAATGGCTGTAATGTGAACAGTGTGGGTTTCGAAAGACCAAGCCGTGAATTTCTTGAGCCTTCCCCATTGTGGTTGTGATAGTTTTGGTGTTATTTCATTACTGTAGATATTTTAATGAAATAGTGTAGTGGTGATTCGTTAGAATAGTAGTTGGTTTTAATACTTGCTGTGTAATTTATAAATTGTCATGGCCATGGCCGTGACTTAGGTGAATGCTATGCGTAACATCTGTTGGTTGTTTAATACAATGAACTCATGGGTTTTGGTATAAGCTAGGGTTTATAATCCCACAATGGCATTCATTGTTTTAATTAACCAGTAAAATGGCTCTGTGCGTTTGAATGTTAGCCGAGGTCATGCTGTAGGGAAATCATAGTTTTCCTTAGCAGTGTGTAGTGGCTTAAAGAGATTGTTTCTGGCATACCTATTATGTAGACCGTGGCCTTAGCATGTATGCACACGATACCCCATAGGGTTTGACATTGTTTTGGATATTATTGTAATGAGTTGTATTTTATTAAATAAAAGAAACTGGGCTTGCATGCCCACACGATTCGATTCCTATTCCTGTTCGAAATACATGGGTTTATAGTATGATTTTGATGTTATTTTCATATGTTATGATTATTGTATAAGATGTATTTTTTTAATTTGGTTATGGTAATGTTTGATGAGTTATGTAATTTTGTTTATAGTTATGCATAGATGGAAAATGGATATAACTGTGGATTCTTTTGTATGAATTATGAACAAAGATTTGGAAAGGATCACATGGATGGTCACGATGTTTCCTTCGTTTATTTAGTTCTAATAATGATAATTTAAATGCAAAGTTTTGATACTAGTATATTCTTATTATGGAAGACCTTGAAAGGTCTTAGATGAGTTATTTATTTTTTTGGATTTAAAAGTATAGATAGCTTTTAGAAATGTTTATGCTTGGTGACCTTATCTGTATATATATTTATCTATAAAGTAGTTATGTTTGTAAGTAATATCCTAAGGTATCTATTTAGTATATTTATTTCTTGAATCTTGCTCCTATGATTAAATTTACTATAATTTGAACATGTCTCTACTGACAAATGAAATATGTCAGTAGAGTTATAAAGAATAGGTGAGTAATAAATAGCAGGTCTAGATTCACCTAGTTTACAGTAATAATTTATGAATATTGAATGATTCCAGAAACAAACTTAGAGATGTAATCCTAGCTATATACAGCCTATGATAACATTTACAACCCAAGGGATTATTGAACAAAACACAAACCCTAGCAAATTCTAGCAAGAAAATCAAATACATAGGGTTAGTAGATACACTGAAAACATTCATCTAACATAACCATCAATTAATCTGGAAGATAGCATAAACAGTGTAAGGTTACATTTTGAGAAATGTAACCCTAGGAGATATGGAGAGAACCATAATTTCTAGGGTTAGAAATATATAAAGAGCATTTATATAAAGTAGCCAGAATTTACAATAGAAATGAACTTGACATACTAAGAACTCATACCTGTAATTTTTCTTCCTGAAGCTCCTTTAATGGTTGAACTTGCACACTTTTTAAATAACCAGAACTATCAATTTAAGATAGATATGAGCTCTGATTTTCATGACAAAATCACTTGGGAACTACCAAGTTCCTCCCAACCATGACCCAGAACCATTCCCAGTTATAATCTGGATCCCCCTGATTTGGACTCCAATATGCAATTAGCTTAGAGCTCCTAAGGTAAGGTTTCCTATCTGGTGTATCAGATCTAGATCAGTTCTCCTTTTTCCTTTGAGGAAATGTTTCTTCAAGAATTTACTCAAGAGAAAATAGGTAGAAAATTGACTCCTCTAATGATAGATAAGAACCCCAAGCCTTTCCTTGTATTGAGTATTTATAGACAAAATTTTCAGTCAAAGGCACAGTTAAATCAAGAAACCTTGGTGTCTTGATTTAACCCCTTTTCAATTACCTTGGGTACCTATTAATATTTTCACTTAGGAACTTTATACTAGTTCCTAGTTGGACTTTTATAGACATTATACTATTTATTAATCTTTCATAATAATAAATAATTGATGGAGCTCTTCTTCTTTCTTTCATGTATTTATAATATGAATATATTTAATTATTTATACATAACATGTATGTAATGTCCCGAATTTTGAAAGTACCATTTATAGGCATGAGTTTATTGATCATGATGATTATATTGATGTTTTATTTTTGAGTGAAAGACCCCACTGCATATGAACATGATGATTTCTTTTGTATATTTGGCATAAGCCAATTGTTGATGATATATATATATGTTTTGTGTTGTGCGTGGACCCTGAAGCACATGATTGATGAAATGCTTTATGTTGGGCGAGGACCCTAAATCACATGATCGATGAGATTATTTGTGTTTAGCGAGAGGCTCTAAAGCACATGAGTACTTACATCTATGTTGAGCATAAAGATCTGGAACACATGAAAATATAATTGGAGATGTTGGGCATAAGCTCTGGAGCATTACATCTTCATGTTGAGCATCAGCTCTGGAGCATAGGATCCTTGGCCATTGTATCCCTAGGTGTATCGTACAAGTACATCCTAGCATTTAGTGTTGAGTGAAAACTCTGGAATTGCACTATGTTTGTAACTCCCTACTATAGGTGTCGAGTATGGGATCTGGTAAGTGCTAGCAGTTACTAAAAATAATTTAATAACTTTCGAGTGAAAATAGCACGAGAAAATTATTGATCATCATCATACTTATTTATAAGTGATTAAATAAAATTTCAACTTTTTGTATTCTCATCAAAGTAATGAAGAGCACCACATTATACGAGGGAAATCCAACATGTAAGGATGTTTAGATTTGCCTATCCTAGTAGACCTAAACCATCTACCTACTTGACCGTCATAAAGAAGCATCGTTAAGTCTAGGGATAATGATACATGATGCCCGAAGACAAGTGCTAACAAGTATTTTAATAGTATGTACTTTATACATAGTAGGTATAAAGAATTAATTATAAAGAAAGAAGAGCCACTCAACCAATTACTATTTATTATTAAAGGATTTATAAATAGTGAAATATCTATCAAAGATTTACTAGGAACTAGTTAAAAGTTCCTAGGTTAGGAATGGAAAATTACCCCAGTAAATTAAAAAGGGTTAAATCAAGAAGTCAAATATTTCCTGATTTAACTCACCCTTTGACTAAAAATTCTATCTATAAAGACTCAACCCAAGCAAAGGTTTGGGGTTCTGATTTTTATCTAGGAGAATTATTATTCTTCATTTTTTTCTCTCAAGTGTTTTCTTGGAGGAATGCTCCTGCAACTAAAGGAAGATTGATTCAGAATTGATTACCAGATAGGAAAGCCTACCTTAGGAGCTCTAATCTATGTACATGTTGGAATCCATCTTGGGGGGATCCATATTTAAACTAGAAACGGTTCCAGGTCATGGTTGGGTGGAACGTGGTAGTTCCCAAGTGATTTGGTCATCAAACAGAGGTCATATCTGCATTGAATTGTTAATGCTGGTTATTTAAGTGTGTAGGTGCAACCATTGACAAAGCTTCAAATTCAGGTATAAAACACTGGAAATCCTATTCTATTTTATTTCCTAAAGATTCATTACTGTTTTTGTTAAGTAATGGCTACAATGTAATTCCGAACCCTAAGGGTTAAGTTTTATGGTTAACAGACTGCTAGGGTTTGTAATTACAATTTACTAATCTTATGATGGAAAAGTTTTATTATATGATGTTTATGTTCAAGTTGGTATCCTTCATAAATGTTACTATATTAACTAGGTGTTGATCTTAGTATTATGTTTATACTGTGTTCTCTGTATTTTAATACTCTGCTAACATATTTCCTTTTGTCAGCAAAGGCTTTCCCTATAATTTTAAATAAACTAGTTCAGTAATAATTAATTAAAATATTATTTATGCTAAACTGTAGTTTATATTTTAAACTAGATCTCCTAAGAACCAAGTTCATATAATAAGTAAGCTAAACGAGTTATCAAAGACCTTCCAAGGTTTGCTTCATATAATCATTTAAAACCAAAATACTTTACATAACTAAATCAAACATTAAATTTAATCAGAGGAATATCGTGACCATCCATGTGGTCCTTATCAATACTCTACCATAATAACCTATAGTCTTAACATCCATAATAAAATACCATAAATCGCATGCATTATATCTTTAAATGTCCCATATAATATCCATCATAAACATCCACCTACCATTTTACAAGTAACAATTTATATAACTCTATATTAATAAACAGAGGTCGTATTTAATAAATAGAGGTAATGGTATCGATCCTCACAGGTTACAAATTCAATTCATAAACAAAATTAAACTCCACAATAAGAACCTTAACATAAGTCATCACCATAATCAAAACGCATAAAAAAATCCATAGAGTAAATACCTAATATCGTTTCTATTATCTTTTATAAAATATTTTACAGTTTGAAATCGCACATGCCACAATTTAAACTAAACCTTCGGGCTATGTGTTACCAACACATCGAATGCATTTTAAATCACGATGCATACGCTAGCAGTGAGGTCGTAAGACCCTAGCTATGACACGGCCTCGGCCAAATAACTTTTTAATACATAGTCCATTTTCACAATTTAAACCATGGTAAATCAAGTATTAAAAACCGTATGCATCCATTATACATAAAACATTCGATCAAGCGAATGCCCCTACCTTTAAAAACCCAACTCTATTTAAATACAGTGCCCAGTAAAAACGCAGAAGGAAATCACATACACCATATATCAAGTTAAACATTACATTTATAAAACCAATACTTATATCTATTTATACAAAGATCCCAAAGTCTGTACACAGTCACCATTAAAGGTCAAGGACAAGGTTTTACACAGGCGTGCCATTGGGCTATGGCACCATTGCAAGCAATGGTGCAACCCATGGCTATAAAATCCCAAAATGAAAAAATTAACGATTTACATAATCAAAATGGAATCACACAAAGCCAAATGGCATAAAAATCAAATCATGGCATAACGCCCCAACATTAAAAATAAGGAAGTATGTATTCATAAGCCTGAAGGAAAAATCAATTTCGCTACAGCATCAAGCCCCAACCAAAAAACCAGTTGAAATGTAGCTCTTCCCACATGATTGAATGGTGACAAGAATAAGATTGATTAGCAGGCTTACCATGGCCATAAATGCAACTCTTGGAGCCAACAGTGTTGTAGCCACACTGCCCCTCCATTCCTTTCATCACTTGCAAGAAAAACCAAAATGGGGATGAGGAGTAAGCCATCATTTCAAACTATAAACCAAACAATTTCTAGGATTATAAATTCATGCGGGCATACCTCACAATATGGAGGTCGCCTCTATAGCCATCCCTCTGCGCAGAGCCAAAATGAAGAAACCCCAAATGACAAATACATTGCACAACTATCGTGAGCCAATCCTAAGGGGAGGATGTCATGCTTTACGAAGAGAATTAAAAGCACCATGATGGATTCCATTAACAATTTATCAAACCCACTCCCATAGTCAAGCCTTGTTGCAAGGTATCGATTATTATCACCCTCCATACCAACACTTAAACCCTGGAAACATATGGTTTATACCATATATCATGCCAATCCCAAACTCTAACATCAAACATTAATGTATTACAAAGTTTGCATATTGATAGAATTATGATATTACATTTTTCCACAGGATGCACTAGTCCAAATTCATCGAGCCATTCTTAAGGTATTTAGATATGGCTTAGACCATAGGTTCAGAGCTTAGGGTTTTAATCCCTTAGTGAAAAATTAAATATGCTTAAGAACCTTGGCATACAAAGTATTCCATGGTAATATTTACGACTATAAATATCCAACGGTTGCTCTTAAACCATCCTAATAACCTGGCAATAAAAGAACATAAGAGAAGTTAATAAGTATAGTAAAAACATACTTAGCACGAAACAAATATTAATGACATACAGGATAACGAATTTAAAACCATAATGAAGAATAATCAATGTATAGGAAATTTAGCCGTAATATCTAAATTGACGATAACGACACTTACCAAGTTATAAATCCAAGTCGACAAGAAGCATAACAACTAGCAGCGGGTCCTCTAGGATCAAGACAATCAAACACACTTTACACTTGATCCCATTGCAAGAAATGAACTGCGTAAGTAAAAGAGAGAGGTACCTCAGTTCGATTGAATGAAGTAAGCCTGTGTAACCAAGTAATACCTTACCTCTCAGATCATCATGGGAGAACTAGTCCCACCACTCCACCACTTTATTCCCATCAACAAAGTTAAGTTAGTTTTTATTCAATAAATATAGTACACATGTGTAGGAGTAAAACAATGATCTATTCAATTCACTAATTCACTGACAGTAATAACTAAGATGTACAAATAGTTTAAATAATAGACTTAAGATATAAGAAGTAAACGAACTAATAATCACTAAATGAATAAGAGATTAACAAGATAGTAAGGACAGTTTATGAAGAGATCGAAAGTATAATTAGCGCATGTAATTTTGCATGAGTAATAATGATCCCCTTTAGGTAGTTTTTCACTAGCCTATAAAAATAAAATCATTTTCAATTTTTGGGGACATTACAATATATAAAGTGCATAATAATATAACACTTTATTAATATTTGTCTCTGGCATCATATACCATGATCCTTAGACTTAGTGACACTTCTTCATTAAGGTCAAGTAGGTAGATGGTTTAGGTCTACTAGGATAGGTAACTCTAAACATCCTTCCATGTTGAATTTCCCTCGTATAACATTGTATCTCTTCAACAATTTGATGAGAATACAGAAATTCAAAATTTCATTTAATCACTTATAAATAAGTATGATGGGATCAATATTTTTCTCGAATCATTTTCACTCGGAAGTTATTAAATTCTTTTTATTAACCCCTAGCACTTACCAGAGCCCATACTCAACACCTATAGTAGGGAGTTACAAACATAGTGCAATTCCATAGATTTCGCTCAACACTAAATGCTACGATGTATTTGTACAATATACCTAGGGATACAATGGACAAGGATCCGATGCTCTAGAGCTTATGCTCAACATCCACATGGAAGGCTCTAGAGCTTATCCCCAACACATCCAATTACCTTTTCATGTGTTCTATAGCTTCTCTTCCAACACAAAGGTAAGTACTCATGTGCTCCAGAGCTTCTCACTCAACACAATTCCTCAATCACTCAATTTTTCTAGAGCTCCTCGCTCAACACAAAACATCTTGTCAATCATGTGCTTCAGGGTCCATGCCCAACACAAACAAGCATATACATATATCATCAATCATTAGCTTATGCCCAATAAATAAATAAAATAATCATGTTCATATGTAGTGGGGTATTTGACCCAATATAAAATAAAACATCAAGATAATCATCATAATCAATAGGCAGATGCCTATAAATGTTAGGTCCAAAACTCGGGATATTACATAAACACTGGGGAGAAGGATGAAGAGTGGATGCTCGGCATGAGCAAATATTTTATAGGTTCATAACTACTCAAGGGAGATGAAGGCTCTTCTTTCCATCTATAACTTGAATGGAAAGGCAACAAGATGGTGGAGAGATTTAAAACACACTAAGAAATATGAGCTAAGAGAAATACGTTGGAATACCTTCCAAAAATGTTTTCGAGAAAAATATATGTCAGAAAGGTTCTTCGAAAGGAAAGTGAAAGAGTTTCATGAACTACACATGGGATCCATGACTCTAGATGTGTTTATTAACAGATTTCTAGATTTGTTGTATTATGTACCATACATCAAAGAAGAAAAGGTAAACATCCACCAGTTCCCAGGATGTCTTCCTCCCAGTTTTTGGGATAGGATTGAATTCGACATGCCTAAGACCTTAGATACGACACTGCACAAAGATAGGATCTATTATGAGCATGGACAGCTAAGGCAGGAGAACACGAACCGAAACTAAGACAAGTCTAAGAACTTTTCTGATAAATGAAAACTTGAGTCTAACACATAGCCATACAGAAAGCAGAATAACAAATTTCATGAGAACAAGAACTTCAATAAATCTGGTATGAAGCCTTATGTACCAACTACTAATGTTAACAAGCCAATAACAAGTGGAGCCAATGCTATCCCACTACAGATCAAGTGCTAGAAATGCAATGGACCTCATTATGCCTAATATTGTAAGAACAAGACCAGTGGGGTCTTGCACAACTTATAAGAAGAACCAACTGTTGAGGACATAGCTAGAACACCACGAATATAAACAACAATGGATAACCGATAGGTAGATCATCAAGCTACAATGGTTGAGATAGAAGGTAAGATATTGAATAGTTATATTTCAATACTTATTGATCCGGGTTCTTGCTGGAGCTATGTTTCACCTGAAATTGTTGATGAATGCAAAATAGGCAAAGTGAAACATGATAAACCTTGGTTGGTTAAGTTAGCCACAGTTATGAAATGGAAAGTTTCCAAAATTGTAAAATAATGTGAGGTAAACCTGAATGGTTTTCATATGAAAGTAGACCTGAACATCCTACCTTTAGGATCGTACGATGTACTTATCGACATGGACTGACTAGAATAGCACCATGTCATGATCAATTGCTTACACAAGTCTATCTTGTGTATTGATATCCAAGGGAACCAAGTGAAGGCTCAGTGCATTCCAAAGAAATTTTTTGTAAGGAAAATATCTTCCTTACAAGAAAAGAGATGTGTCAAGAAGGGCTGCAAGTTGTTTGCAGTGAACCTCTGAGACATAGAGTCTGATAGAGAGAAATTAATAGAAGAATTCCCTATTCTTAAAGAATTCAAGGATGTGTTTCCTGAGGACATCCAAGGATTACCTCCGAAACGAGACCTAGATTTTTCCATCAAACTGACCCCCAGATTAGTTTCAGCTTCCAAAGCCCCTTACCACATGAGTTCACATGAGTTGGTGAAACTCAAACTGTAGCTGTAGGAATTGATAGAGAAAGGGTATATTTGACCCAGTGTGTCTCTTTGGAGATCACCGATATTGTTTGTAAAGAAAAAGGACGGTACGATGCAGATGTGCATCGATTACCTTTAGTTGAAAATAATGACTATCAAGAACCATTATCCACTCCCTAGAATCAAGAAATTTTTCGATTAGGTTGGAGGATCCAGAATATTTTCAAAGATTGACCTATGATCCGGGTACCATCAGGTACAGATTCGCAATGAGGATATTCACAAAACCTTCTTTTGTACAAGCTCTGTGCAGTACAATTTTGTAGTGATGTTGTTCGAGTTGACTAATGCACCCATGAAATTTATCTGTATGATGAACAACATATTCAGTAGTTATCTGGAAAAAATTTCCTTGGTCTTTATAGACTACATACTATTTTATTCTAAGAATAAAGAAGAACACGAAGAACACCTTCGAATAGTACTACAAGTGTTGAGAGAACACCAGCTTTATGCTAAGTTTTTATAAATGTGATTTTTACAAACCACAGATACATTATTTAGGTCATATTATCTTCGAGACAGGGGTAGTTGTCAACCCATAAAATATTAAATCCATAAAGGATTGGCCTACCCCTGCTAATGTTACTAACATTAGGTCCTTTCTGGTATTATCTCAATATTGTCAAAAGTTCATTAAGAACTTCTCAAGAATCGGTTTCCCCATGATCGCTTTGAAAAGAAAGCGAGTAAGTTCTTATGGACCGCTAAGTGTGAAGAAATTTTTCAAACACTTAAGCATCTGTTGATGAATGCACCGATGTTACAAATTGTGGATCCCGATGAGGATTTTGTTGTTTGCATGGATGCAAGCAAGGAAGGACTTGGAGGAGTCCTCTTGTAGAATAATCATGCGATTGTTCTGAATCATAGAAGTTAAAAGAGCATAAGAAGAATTACCCTACGCATGATCTTAAGTTGGCGACCTGTTGGCAGACAACAACAACCCATTCACTTCTCATAAGAATGAAGGGAGATCGACTCTTTCTATGATTCACCAATTTAAAATTATAAAAGAGTACCTTCAGAATCTTTGATTCTGAAGGTACTCTTAATCAAAGAAGAGTAAAATGACATGTTAGAAGTTTGTGAAAACATGTTAGTGAAATTGGCAATTAACAGCTGTCAGTTGAATAAGTCAGTTTCATAACTTATAAATAATCAATTCGATCATTATGTTAATTTTATATGATTATATATGATTTAAGAAACTTGAAAGGATATCATGCCAAAGGGAAATCAATAAAAAACATTCTAAGCTGGATAAGGGTGAGGTATTATAAACTCTAACCTCCTAGAGCTAAAGGTGATTAAAACTATTATTAAACCAAAAGTTCATATTTCATGTAATACCTTACCATGACTTTGTGAAAATTGTGTATATGTAGTTAGTATCATATGGAGATTTTCATATATTATAGTTTTCTTTTATCTTATCAAATTCGAGGTTTTGAAAAATTTTTAATATAGATTTGAGAAATGTTATGTATATACATAACATAGATATTAAATCAAGCCATTTGCTAGTTGTCATTGCTAAACACTAGGGTATATGATTTCATTTCTATATCACCTTGGATGCTACCACCTTTCACACTAAAATTAGAGAAGACCATTAATTGACAGAGTTTACGAAGGGCCATGTGTCAAATTGATAACGTTTGTCACTTGGATCGCTGAGTTAGCATAGAGATGTGGCTTGCACCTCATGATAAATCGACAGCTGTGAACATATTGATGCATCGTATTAACAGGATTGAATGTTGATAGTCATTCCATTTTATTACAATGTACGAGTTCATTATTGACCACTGTCTATAATCAATGTTTGAATTTATGATGCTTCAATCATAAGATCCCTGGTATATCGATTTGGTTAAATATCACTGCTAGTCATGGCTAAGTTGTGGTTAAACCTGCATATATCATAATATAACGTTAGTTGCAGCACTCATCATTTCTAAGGATTGGCTAAAATGACCAAGTCAAGATATCTCATGTTTGTCAGATCCAAAGCATGTGAAGTTTGCACATCATGTCATACATTTGGGTACCTATTCCCTCCATGTTCACCTTTTCATTCATTGCAGTTTTAAGCCAGGAGAGCGTGGAGGAAACTATGGCTCCATTGAACCGTTTTGAAATCTATGGTTCTGAGCTCATAGAGGCAAACGAGAAGGTAGCCTTGCGATTTGAGAAAATTGGGTGGGGGAAATTCTTTAGGAGTTTCGACGGCCATCATGCAGAAGTAACTAAAATATTTTCCATGAATTTAAAAGACGACATCGTGCATATAGGGGGTTTTGAGTTCGTTATTAACGAAGACAAGATAGCAGAAGCGACACAGCTCCTGCAAGTTGGAGAACGATGGTTCAAGGGTAGCAAGGTTAATAAGAAAAAGTGCTTATCTCTGCTATTGCCATTACTAGATAATACTAAATTGAAGATAGGAGTCCTTGTCAGATTCCTGTAGCCCGAATGGAGAGCTTATTATGAAATATTGGTAAGTTATGTGTCCTACGACGGACGTTTCTCCCATTTACACTATTTCCATTTAAGATTGCTATTAGCATTACAGGGCTGTAGGCTTAATTTGCTATTCTATTTGTGGCAAAGTTTGAAGAAGATGTCACAGGCGGTTAGAAGTTTTAATAACCCTGATAGAAGTATTTTCCACCATGGGTTAATCAAAATTATAGTGCAACATCAATTGTCTGTAAATGGCAAGTCATGGGGTGGGTTTTTAATTGACTGTCAGTTGGGGCCGATGCAGTACTGGCTGAACCCTTCCCCAAAAATTCGTAAGAAACGAAAAGCTATAAAGTTCGAGGTCAATGATGCTCCTGAAAATGTATCAGAGGGAAAAGGGTTCGGGGAAGTCAGTCTACCCATAAACGGTGGGATTAGTAATGATAATGACAGGAATACAGTCCCTTGTTGCTCTAAAGCAGCCCTGAATCGGCCCTTATCTGGTAAAGGTCACAGTACCCCTGCAAAAACAGAAGAAAGATTAACCAAAAGAAAAACTGATAATGTTGTTGAGTGTAAAAATATTCCCGAGCCAGATAACCTTTGTAAACATGGTAAAGAGTCTCTGTATAAACTTGATCATCTAGGTCAAATATGCTATGATAAAGGAAGGTTTGAGTCAGACAAATTCGTGTTTTCAAAGAGGATCACCAGAAGCATGAACAGTGCCCATACAATTTCGGGTCCTATGGATAATCGACAGGCTTCTCATCCTGCAGTCATCCATATTGAAGATGACATTCCATCATCGATCCCTGATACTATTCATGTAAATAATCCTACTTTTGTAAAGGGTAATGATACAAAATTGGGCAAGGCTGAGGTTACTCAACCATGTATAGACACATGCATTGCAGACCCTGAACCATCATTTATTGGTCCCTAGTCATCTAGTCAAAATATTGATAGCCCTAATTCTCCTCAGGTAGCCAATGAAGAAGAAACTATTTAGCATGTACTAGATAATGCATACCAGGCCAAGATCACAGAGTTGAAGGATAAAATTAAGCATTGTCTATCTAGTCCAGCGTTGCTAGAAGAAGAAAATAGAATGTTTAGGGAGGAGTTGTTGGATTGCATCAGCAGATGGAAAGAAATAAGTGCTAAAAATAATCAATATAAAAAAGCAAAGAGGTCAATAATAGGTACGAATCAGCACCTACCTGCATGAATTGAAAAACAAAACATAAAGATTATCAGGTTAAAGATTATCAGGTTAAAATTAATCGCTCTTCAAAGTAAAACATGATGGTTATTCTCATTTTCCTTTTCAAAGTGCATGGATTGTATCGCTGTCAAATAGGTAATGAAATATTTTTGTAATGCATGCCTGTAAAATCACAGATTTTACAGGCATACATTTAAATCTTAGTTTGTTCTGTTGTATTTATTGTAAACATCTTTAATGAGATACTTCGTTTGTTAAACGCAGGTGGGTTTTTCATCACTCCTCTCCAGAGTTTCAGGACATTGTTAATGTGTTGGTTGGGAAACATGGTTGTGTTTTGATGGCTAGAGTTTCAACAATGGCCACAAATTTACCAAGTACCTATAATCAGTAAACATTCATGCTAGTTGTTTTTTTTGATTGTAGTGACAAGTGTTTGATAAGAGACTCAATTCTCTTTATAGTTATAGGAACCCTATGATACTGCATGTTGTATTAATGGGGAAAATTGAATTATAGTATTATATAAGTTAGGAATTTTGATGAACAAAGGATGGAGTGTTTGAAGAAAACATAATTGAAATATATATTTTGTTGTTGGTGTTGTTTCATTCCTAAAGTTGAATCTTTGGATGTGAGATACAACTGGACATCTATAGACTGATATCGTTACTGGTATTATTGTTTTAGATATATTATATATTTCAGCATTTTATCTTCTATCTTAAAATTAATACAGTATACTTTGTTATACCTATGTTTGATTACTATTTTCACTTTATCAACTCAACATTGCATTTTGAATAAATATATCGTTATGATTGTGTTTATTAGTATTTAATTTACTATAAACTTAAGCTATAATGATGTACTTTTCTGTCTGATAAAAATATCATTTGTATTTTTACAGTGATTTTAGATTAGACATTATCTTTAGATTCAAAATAATTATGTTGGTCATTGATTATTAATTAATTACAGAAAAGTGGAATGATTGTTCATTTTAGTTTTTCTGTTCAATTATTGTATAACAGAGTGACGTATTATGTATAATTTAAATGTTTATATTTAAATTATGCTCTTAGTCTTTTCTGTTCATCTTTTATTAATTAATAATTAATCTAGTATTTAGAAACACTCTCAGCTGAGATAGGATAGCTAAAATAGTTTAAGTTAAAGTCTTATTTGGTATATTTCAGTTAACAGCTGTTAAATCCATTTGTATAATTTTAGCATACTTTTTATAAGTCTTTATATTCAGGAAAGCTCTTCAAAAATTGGAGTCTTTCCTTAAGAAAGCAAACATAAGATAGTTAGATAGTTGAAACTAATTATAGGATTCATTTAGGAAGAAATAACATTAGGATAAGTTAGATTTTGCTGATTTTAATTTTATCCTTAAGAGAAAAATCAGCTGGTAGCAAGACCACAACCTGCGAGGTTTTGCTAATCCAAACACACCGAACGCTGCTTTAAGCTGATTGTGTGGGAAAAACCTCCTTATTGGCCTAGTTCAGAAAAACATGCCAACAAATGGTGCTAAAAGGAGGGCCTGTTAATGAGTAATGGCAGGTGAAACTAATGAAACATCTCCAACCAGCCAACAACCTCCAGAAGTCAGTAGATCACCATTTTTAGAAACTGTTAGGAATATTCTTGAACGTGATCTTGTCAGTTCTCCCTTTACTCCTGCACAAAGCACTCAAACTTTAGAAGAATCAAGACATATTCTCACAAGAGCTTACACTAATCAGCTTGGTATATCCCCAATAGATTATGGTCTACCTAGACAGCAGCGACATAATCCACAATTGACCATAGTTACACAAGATTTGGAAATCGCTGATAGTACCCCCCATCATCAGGTTGAAAGACATCAGAGGCAGATTACTCAAACAAATATTGCTAGAAAACTAATTGCAAGAGGCGGTTCTGATCATCCACCTTCTCCTCCTGAATCACCACCTGATAGTCCAAGACCTTCCAACTCAGGAAGTTCCTCAAGTTCTGAAAGAAGTCCAAAGGTAAGAAATGTACCTATAGGAGGAGGAGGCAATCCTCCACCTAATCCACCAAATCCACAACTCCCTTGGCTAAGAATAGTTGTTGTAGCAGTCCCTGGATTACAACATCCTTTTCCTAAACATTTAGATAAACTCGTCCCTAAGTTTAGCCTAGATGACAAAGAACCTGCAGAGGTGCATGTTGACAAATTCATGTTGGCTATTAAAACTTTGAACGTTCAGCATGAAGATGTAGTTTGTCGATTGTTTCCTCTAACTTTTGAAGGAAGAGCTTCTACCTGGTATTTTTTGTTAGTACAGGGATCAATCACAAACTGGGGGGAATTTAATAAATCCTTTCTAGATAAATTCGGAGAAGATAAAACACCCACTCTTTTAGCCCTAGAGTTATCTAGGATTAAAATGGAGCCTAAAGAAAGGATCAAAGATTTTAATCAAAGGTTTATAACATTAAAAAACAAAATCCCAATTGCCTCTCAACCTCCGGAAGACATAATCATTGAAAATTATACGTCAGCTTTACCAAAATATTCCAGGATGTTCGTTAAGAGAGCTGGGAAAACAACATTAGTGGAAAATTTTGAAGAAGCCATTAAAGTTGAAAAGGATTCTATGTCTTATGAACCAGATAGAAGTGGTAAATCTGACACTTTTCCCCATAGGAAGACTGGAAAAATTAATTCTGAAAAAGACAAAGCATTCGATATAGAACAACTACAAAACGCTATTCGAACATTAACTAATGAAGTTGTAGGGTTAAAGAAAACCAATTCTGAAGCTTCTCCTTCTAGGGGATATTTCAGAAATCAGTATAGACAAAACCCAAATGCAAATAATAAGAATACACCACCTGACATAGTAGCAAATGAAGAAATTTTTAATACAATTTGAGTTGTTTTATCCTTGTCTGAAACCCCTTCTAGTCAAGAAATAACTGAAAACGAAGAAGAAGAGGAATCAGAAAATCATGAAGAAGTAGAAGAACCTCAACAAGTTAATGGTCATTTTTGGGATAGTCTTGTGAAAGAACATGAGAGTAAAAGTCCACCTGCAGGGAAACATGCCTATAATACTCGTAGTAGGGCATTTGTAAACATTCTCGGTGCTTCAAGTTCTACTACAAATAACGACAACAATAAATCACAACCCAATAAACAAGCTCAATTCGACAAACATACTCAATCAACCAAAGGTACCCAAACTATTCAAAATGCTCCAAAATTAGATTTACAATATGACATAATTGAAGATTTAAATAAGAATCGTGCAAACATCAGTATGTACGATCTTCTTCAAATCTACCCAATGCCTAATAGTCATGTTATAAATCTAGCAGTGAGTTCAATTATTCCTAATGCAAAACAAAATGTTGTTGCAAATAGTTCTAATAATGATCCAACAGCAACTGAAAAAGGAAAAGCAACAGCTGACAAAGCTTCACTGATAGGTAAGAATTCTAAATCAACCACACCTCCATTCTTACTTACCTTTGAAATTTTCAATAGGAATGTTCATAAATTCATGGTAGATTCCGGAGCATCCTCCAATGTCATGCCTTTATCAGTATGCAACAAATTGAATGGGAAATTTGTCTCGTCAAATTATCAAATAACTCAGTTGGATAGGACTAACGTAAAAGTTGTAGGGGAAATTAAAGATGTCTTGGTCATAATTGCTTGTAACCCTTCGGTTTATCAAACCATAGATATTGTTGTTGAAGATATCCCAGATGCATATGGGTTATTCTTAAGTAGAGATTGGTCTCAACAGCTGAATGGTTTCTTTGCCACCGATTGGTCAACATTGTGGTTACCTAAGAACGGAAACTCAAATCAGATTAAGATAAATAAAGAAAGATATATGAAACATACTGTCACAAAATTGCATGATCCTAGCGAACATGTTTTATTTTCAGATAGCATTATGGGGAATTATATTTATGAATTGGGGTTTGGTAATTTTAAAGCTGAAAATTATGCCTTCTATGAAAATAAACATCAATCTGAAATTGGTAATGTGACATCTATTTCTCCTAACTCTTCCTTCAAGGAAACCATTAATGATGTAGATAGTCTAAATATTGTGAATATCATAGAAAGTAAAGTAGTTGTGTATAGCTCTATCTGGACTTTATATTTTGATGGTGCAAAATCTAAAGGAGCAGGAGCTGGTTGCTTACTAGTGGATCCTCAGGGAAATAAAACTTGTATAGCTTGTAGAATGGAATTTAACTGTACAAACAATATGGTGGAATATGAAGCCTTAATACAAGGTTTGAAAAAGGCAATTGATTTGGGCATCAAAGAATTAATTGTATATGGTGATTTCGAGATCATTGTCAGACAGGTTCGTAACTCCATTCATTGTTTATATGAACATTTACAGAGTTATCAGAAAGAGGTATGGAACCTTATATTACATTTTGATGCATTTAACATAAATTCTGTTCCTAGAAGTCAAAATCAAGAAGCAGATTTGTTGGCAAACGTAGCATCAAAGTTAATTCCGTCAGAAAATCTTACACCAGATTTCTTTTCTATTGAATTGATATTTAGGCCTTCCATACCTTATAATATTTTTAACTAGCGTGTATTTGACAATGATGTGCGGGTATTGAATTTTTTGATGAATGAGGATACCTTTAAAGATTCAGCGATAGATGAAGTCACTCATGATGAAAATCTATGGGATTTTTCAGTAATAAATGATTTTTGTTCAGTTGAAAAAGCTTTTGAACAGGTAAAACCAGTCCCTAATTTAGTACTAAGATTAGAAACGTTTTTTGATCTACAGGATAAGTTTGGGTCTGTTCCTAATTGTAAAACTAACAGCTCTCGAATGAGGTATGATACCATCAATTTAGGAACATAACGAAACCCCCAAACTATAAATCTTGGAATAGATTGCAACCCTGTAGAAAAAACAACTTTTATAAAATTGTTTAAGGAGTTTAAAGATGTCTTTGCTTGGACATATGAAGACTTGAAAAAATTCAACACACAAGTCATGCAACATATAATTCCAATTAAACAGGAGTCAAAACCTTTTCAACAGAAGTTAAGGAAATATCACCCGTCATTAGAACCAACAATAAAAAAGGAACTGAATAAATTGTTAGCTGCCAAGAGTATTTTCCCCATAAGACATACGCAATGGGTGGCAAAATTAGTTCCAGTTAGGAAGAAAAATGGGGATATTATATTATGTGTAGATTTTAGAAATCTGAATAAGGCTTCTAAGAAGGATAATTATCCAGTTCCTCCTATGGAACAAATTCTTCAAAAAGTGTCAGGGGCTGAGATACTATCACTTTTGGATGGTTTCTCAGGGTACAACCAAATATTGGTTTCCCTAGATGATCAATTGAAAAATGCTTTTAGAACTCCATGGGGAACATATGCCTACCATAAGATGCCCTTTGGGTTAATCAATGCAGGAGCTACATTTAAACGTCCAATGGATATTGTTTTTAGAGGCTTAACCAGTCATTCAGTCGTTGTCTATTTGGATGATGTTACTGTATTTTCTAAATATCGACCTGATCATCTTAATCATCTTAGAAAAGTATTTGAACGATGTAGAAAATTTGGAATATCCTTAAATCCTAAAAAGAAAATATTTGTTGTTTCAGAAGGTATCTTATTAGGGTGCGCGGTTTCAAAGCACGGAATCATGATTGATCCTGAAAGGACCCAAGACATTTCAAAGATAACCTATCCTTCTAGCAAGAAAGCAATGCAGTCATTTCTTGGTAAAATAAATTTTGTTAGGATATTCATTCCCAGTTTCTTTGAAATCATACGTCCTTTGCAGAAAATGATTAAGAAAGATGTTGTTTTTAATTGGCGACAAACTGAAAAAAAAGTCATTTCGAAAAATTGTAGAAACCATTTCGGAAGCTCCTAGCCTTCTAAGCCCAGATTTCAATAAGGATTTCATATTGTATACTTATGCTTCTGATATTTCATATGCAGCAGTTTTAACTCAATTTAATCAACAGAATAACGAAGTCCCAATTTCTTTCATGAGTTCAAACTTCAAAGGTTCTGAACTTAATTACCATGAAGTCGATAAGCAAGCCTTTGCTGTTTTTAAAGATGTTAAACATTTTCGTCCATACTTACTAAAATCTAAAACGAAAATAATCGTCCCTTATTCCTCAGTCAGAAACTTGTTAGTACATAAATATTTATGTGAAAAGAGGGCACCTTGGATGACAGCTCTTCAAGAATACGACTTAGAAATTAAACCCTCAACGATATTCAAAGGCCAAGGGCTATGTAAATTAGCTGTTGAAGCGGCTCACTTACCTAATGATAAATCTGAAACTATCATTGATGAGACTTTACTTACCAGGGAAATTTATTTTTATCCACCACGTCAAGATTCCTGGTACACCGACATATGAATACTTTTGGAAACCGGGACTGCCCCTGATTACTTAGAACCAAAAAAGAAAAGAGCACTTAGATTGAAGGCTGCTCCTTATTTATTAATTGATAATGTTCTCTTCCGGAGAAATTTAGATGGGGTATACCTTAGATGTCTAGATAAAGATGAAAAGAAGTAATTATGAAAGAATTACATTCTAGTCCACCAGGAGGTCATTTTGGTGGAGAGACTACTACGCACAAAATTATGCGGGCTAGTTATTATTGGCCCACCTTGTTTCGAGACTCCTATACTTTTGTTAGAAAATGCCAAGAATGTCAACTTGCTGCAGGAAGGGTGAAAAAGCCTGCTTTTCCTCTTTAGCCTATTTCAGCTGAAAGACCCTTTCAGCAATGGGATATTGATATAGTAGGTCCAATAAATCCTCCCTCATCTATGCAACACAAATATATAATAACTGCAACCGATTATTTTACTCGTTGGGCAGAAGCTGCACCGTTAAAGGTTGTAAATACCAATCAAGTTATACTATTTTTAGAATTATTTATCATAACAAGATTTGGTATTCCTGATTCCCTCGTTTTTTATAATGCTTTGTATTTTTCATCAATCGAGTTAACTCAGTTTGCTTTAGAGAAGGGAATAAGAATCAGGTATTCAGCTAACTATCATCCCCATGGGAATGGTCTAGCTGAATCAACAAACAAAAATTTATTGAAAATTCTCAAAAGAACTATTTCAACTCACCATCGTAATTGGCATACAGAATTGGTCAATGCTCTTTGGGGAGACAGAGTAACTCCTAAGGCTTCGATAGGTAACTCACCATTCTTCTTAGTATATGGAACTGAAGCTTTTTTACCACCAAATTTGTTCTTGCCTTCATTACAGTTAGCTCAGTCAATTCAAGATGAAGAGTGTCTAGCAATGGAAAAGAGAATTAATACTCTGCTAAAGCCGGAGGAAGAAAGAGAAAAGTTAAAACAACACTTTACAAAACATCAACAGATTGTGAAATCATGGTTTGACTAATCTTTTAGTTCCAGTCGAGAATTTCAGGTGGGAGACTTAGTTTTAAAATGGGATAAAGTTCACGAGGAAAAGGGAGATCATACTAAATTCCAGAAACTGTGGTTAGGTCCTTTCGTTATTTCCGAGAAAATAGGTCCAAGTACCTTTCGATTGCAAACACTTGAGGGACAGTCCGAAACATTCCCAGTGAATGGACTGTTTCTGAAAAAATATTTCTGTTAATACTTTCTGACTTAAAATGTATATAATTTGTGTGTTTTTTGTAAATAAATCTATGTTTTTATACATAAACTATGATTCTTGTCTGTAAATAAATTTATGTTTTTGTATATAAGCTGAAAGTATAATTCATTATGCTGATTATTTCAGCCAGTTTTAATTCTGTTAAGATAAATATTTCACACTGTCAAATCTTTGTATATAATCAGTCAGCAAAGTTTAATTAACAGCTGTAGAAATAAATGTAAATAAATAAAATCAGTTTACTCATCAGCCTAAAAAATTATGATACTAGATTGTAATCTTTCAAAATTTGTTGAGGATGATCAAATTTTCTTAAAATATGCAAAAGACCTTCATTGTTTTTATTTGTAAGTGTTTCTCATATTATTCTTCATCTTGTTATTTTTCTTATAAAAGTAGGTTTTTCTTATAAAAGTGGGGATAGCTTATTTAATATCTTCTTCAAAGCTTGTACTTCTAAAAAACTCTTACAGATCTTTATCATTGGTCTTAGAAATGTATTTGTCATCTGAAAACTATTTAGGGTTTGTTCCAGTCAATAAAATGCTAAAGTGAGAGATGGAAGGTCTTAGTAATAAGCCAGTCCAATCAGAATCACAAATATCACTAGTATGACATTATTAGGAAACTATTAATGGATTTTGGTTTAAAAACCAAAAGATAAGACGTCTCATCACGAGCCGGCTGATTCATCTTCTGGTGATATTAATGACTGATATTACCATTTGGTCACCATGTTGGGTAATGATCTCTCATTTCATGAAATTTAAAAGATTAAATTGAAATAAAAACATAACGTTTGACTGAAGAATAGGAGGTCTCATCACAAGCCGGCCTAATCATGATCATCAGTACCGTCTAGAATAACTTCATTTATGATCACCAGGGTGATGGATTTTGATTTAAAAGATAAAATACAAGAGGTCTCATCACGAGCCGGCTTGCTTATTTCATACAGCTCTCGTGAATGATACTATCACATTGGGACACCACACCTAGATAGTAGTCTTTAGTCAGAATGATTGTTTAATGAAAAGAAAAGCAAACGAAAAGAAAATTATTATGTTACAGCACAAATTCTGGAAAGTTTTTAGAGAAGTAGATTTCTATACTCTATGCTAATGGTTTAGGTTATCCTTACTATGAAGTACTTTGTTTCGACCAAGATATTTTAAAATTTTATCCCAAATCAAATCTCTGTTTCAAAAGATGGAATATTTCTGAGATATATTTATGAGTATGAATAAATAACGGTTTATGTAGATAAAGAATTTTTTATTGTTTTTAGTTACAGGTTTTAAGATTTTGTTTATATAATTTTGTATAATCAGAGATAACTGGTTCGTCCAGGTTGTCGCCATTTGTTGGCAGACAGTAACAACCCCTTCACTACTCATAAGAATGAAGGGAGATCAGCTCTTTCTATGATTCACCAATTTAAATTATAAAAGAGCACCTTCAGAATCTTTGACATGTTAGAAGTTGGTGAAAACATGTTAGCGAAATTGGCAATTAGCAGCTGTTAGTTGAATAAGTCAGTTTCATAACTTATATATAATCAATTCGATCATTAAGTTAATTTTATATGATTATATATGATTTAAGAAACTTGAAAGGATAGTATGCCAAAGGGAAATCAATAAAACACATTCTGAGCTGGATAAGGGTGAGGTATTATAAACTCTAACCTCTTATAACTAAAGGTGATTAAAACTATTATTAAACCGAAAGTTCATATTTCATGTAATACCTTACCATGACTTTGTGAAAATTGTGTATATGTAGTTAGTATCATATGGAGATTTTCATATATTATAGTTTTCTTTTATCTTATCAAATTCGAGATTTTGAAAAGTTTTTAATATAGATTTGAGAAATGTTATGTATATACATAGCATAGATATTAAATCAAGCCATTTGCTAGTTGTCATTGCTAAACACTAGGGTATATGATTTTGTTTCTATATCACCTTGGATGCTACTACCTTTCACACTGAAATTAGAGAAGACCATTAATTGATAGAGTTTACGAAGGGCCATGTGTCAAATTGATAACGTTTGTCACTCGGATCGCTGAGTTAGCATAGAGATGTCGCTTGCACCTCATGATAAATCGACAGCTGTGAACATATTGATGCATCGTATTAATAGGATTGAATGTTGATAGTCATTCCATTTTATTACGATGTACGAGTTCATTATTGACCACTTTCTATAATCACTGTTTGAATTTATGATCCGTCAATCACAAGATCCTTGGTATATCGATTTGGTTAAATATCACTGCTAGTCGTGGCTAAGTCGTGGTTAAATCTGCATATATCATAATATAACGTTAGTTGCAACACTCATCATTGCTAAGGCTCGGCTAAAATTACCAAGTCGAGAGATCTCATGTTTGTTAGATCCAAAGCATGTGAAGTTTTCACATCATGTCATACGTTTGGGTACCTATTCCCTCCCTGTTCACCTTTCCATTCATTCCAGTTCGAAGCCAGGAGATCGTGGAGGAAACTATGGCTCCATTGAACCATTTTGAAATCTCTGGTTCTGAGCTCATAGAGGCAGACAAGAAGGTAGCCTTGCGATTTGAGAAAATTGGGTGGGGGAAATTCTTTAAGAGTTTTGACGGCCATCATGCAAAAGTAACTAAAATGTTTGCCATGAATTTAAAAGATGACATCGTGCAGATAGGGGGCTTTGAGTTCATTATTAATGAAGACAAGATAGCAGAAGCGACACAACTCCCGCAAGTTGGAGAATGATGGTTCAAGGGTAGCAAGGTTAATAAGAAAAAGTGCTTATCTCTGCTCCTGCCATTACCAGATAATACTAAATTGAAGATAGGCGTCCCTGTCAAATTCCTGAAGCCCGAATGGAGAGCTTATTACGAAATATTGGTAAGCTATGTGTCCTACGACGGACGTTTCTCCCATTTACACTATTACCATTTAAGATTTCTATTAGCATTACAGGGCTGTAGGCTTAATTTCCCATTCTATTTGTGGCAAAGTTTGAAGAAGATGTCACAGGCGGTTAGAAGTTTTAATAATCTTGACAGAAGTCTTTTCCACCACGGGTTAATGAAAATTATAGCGCAACATCAATTGTCTGTAAATGGCAAGTCATGGGATAGGTTTTTAATTGACTGTCACTTGGGGCCGACGCAATACTGGCCGAACCCCTCCCTAAAAATTCGTAAGAAATGAAAAGCTATAAAGTCCGAGGTCAATGATGCTCCTAAAACTGTATCAGAGGGAAAAGGGTTCGAGGAAGTCAGTCTACCCATAAACGATGGGATTAGTAATGATGATGAGGGGAATACAGTCCCTTGTTTCTCTAAAGCAGCTTTGAATCAGCCCTTATCTGGTAAAGGTCACAGCACCCCTACAAAAACAGAAGAAAGATTAACCAAAAGCAAAACTGATAATGTTGTTGAGTGTAAAAATCTTCCCGAGCCAGATAACCTTTGTAAACATGGTAAAGAGTCTCTGTATAAACTTGATCATCTAGCTCAAATATGTTGTGATAAAGGAATTTTTGAGTCAGACAAATTCGTGTTTTCAAAGAGGATCACTAGAAGCATGAACAGTGCCCATACAATTTCGGGTCCTATGGCTAATCAATAGGGTTCTCAGCCTGCAGTTGTCCATATTGAAGATGACATTCCATCATCGATCCCTGATACTATTCATGTAAATAATCCTACTTTTGTAAAGGGTAATGATACAAAATTGGGCAAGGCCGAGGTTACTCAACCATGTATAGACACATGCATTACAGAGCCTGAACCATCATTTATCAGTCCCTAGTCATCTAGTCAAAATATTGATAGCCCTAATTCTCCTCAGGTAGCCAATGATGAAGAAACTCTTCAGCATGTACTATATAATGCATACCAAGCCAAGATCGCAGAGTTGAAGGATAAACTTAAGCATTGTCTATCTAGTGCAGCGTTGCTAGAAGAAGAAAATACAACATTTAGGGAGGAGTTGTTGGATTGCATCAGCAGATGGAAAGAAATAAGTGCTAAAAAGAATCAGTATAAAAAAGCAAAGAGGTCAATAATAGGTACGAATCAGCACCTACTTGCACGAATTGAAAAAAAAAACATAAAGATTATCAGGTTAAAGGCCAAATTAGCTGAAGCACGAAGAGTAATCTCTCTTCAAAGTAAAACATGATGGTCATTCTCATTTTCCTTTTCAAAGTGCATGGATTATATTGCTGTCAAACAGGTAATGAAATATTTTTGTAATGCATGCCTCTAAAATTGCAGATTTTATAGGCATCCATTTAAATCTTAGTTTGTTCTGTTGTATTTATTGTAAACAACTTTAATGAGATACTTCGTTTGTTAAATGTGGGTGGGTTTGTCATCACTCCTCTCCAGAGTTTCAGGACGTTGTTAATGCGTTGGTTGGGAAACGTGGTTGTGTTTTGATGGCTAAAGTTTCAACAATGGCCACAAATTTACCAATTACCTCTAATCAGCAAACATTCAGGCTAGTCGTTTTTCTATTTCTAGTGACAGGTGTTTGATAAGAGATTCGATTCTCTTTGTAGTTATAGGAACCCTATGATATTGCATGTTGCATTAATGGGGAAAAATGAATCATAGTATTATATAAGTTAGGAATTTTGATGAACAAAGGATGGAGTGTTTGAAGAAAACATACTTGAAATATATATTTTGTTGCTGGTGTTGTTTCATTCCTGAAGTTGAATCTTTGGATGTGAGATACAACTAAAAATCTACAGACTGATATCGTTACCGGTATTATTGTTTTAGATATATTATATATTTCAGCATTTTATCTTCTATCTTAAAATTAATACAATATACTTTGCTATACCTGTGTTTAATTACTATTTTCACTTTATCAGCTCAACATCGCATTTTGAATAAATATATCGTTATGATTGTGTTTATTAGTATTTTTACTATAAACTTAAGCTATAATGATGTACTTTTCTGTCTAATAAAAATATCATTTGTATTTTTACAGTGTTTTTAGATTAGACATTATCTTTAGATTCAAAATAATTATGTTGGTCATTGATTATTAATTAATTACAGAAAAGTGGAATGATTGTTCATTTTAGTTTTTCTGTTCATTTATTGTATAACAAAGTGACGTATTATGTATAATTTAAATGTTTCTATTTAAATTATGCTCTTAGTCTTTTCTGTTCATCTTTTATTAATTAATAATTAATCTAGTATTTAGAAACGCTCTCAGCTGAGATAGGATAGATAGGATAGCTAAAATAGTTTAAGTTAAAGTCTTATTTGGTATATTTTAGTTAACAACTGTTAAATCCATTTGTATAATTTTAGCATACTTTTTATAAGTCTTTATATTTAGAAAAGCTCTTCAAAAATTGGAATCTTTCCTTAAGAAAGCAAACATAAGATAGTTAGATAGTTGAAATTAATTATAGGATTCATTTAGGAAGAAATAACATTAGGATAAGTTAGATTTTGCTGATTTTAATTTTCTCCTTAAGAGAAAAATCAGCTGGTAGTAGGACCACAACCTACGAGGTTTTTCTAATCCAAACACACCGGACGCTGCTTTAAGCTGATTGTGTGGGAAAAACCTCCTTATTGGCCTAGTTCAGAAAAACAGGCCAACACGGCTATCATCCATGCTTTGAGGATGTGGAGGCACTACCTCATCAAAAGGAAGTTCCTTTTGAAGACAGACAATATGAGTCTGAAGTATTTATTTGATCGATTGGATCTAAATGCAAGGTAAGCCAAGTGGTTGTATTTCCTTAGTGAGTATCATTGCAAGCTAAATCACATTAAAGGCAAAGAAAATAAAGTTGTCAATGCTTTGAACTGACGAACTCATATGATATATGAAGTGAATTTGAGTCAAACCGATGCATATTTGCATGAGAGGATTAGACCGACCAACATATTTGACCTCTTCTATGTGGAAATCCTCAAGAAATTCCAAGAGGACAGGTTGTTTCAACAACAAAAAGAATACAAGGTAGACGAATCCATACTTCTATGGTCCAATGATCGTTTTTATGTTCCAGGAGGAGAGGACCTTCGGTCCAGCATCCTCATGGAATTTCATTGAGAACACTGCTCCGGGATCCTGGGATATTGAAATATGATATCCATCATCAAGAGACACTTTTTTCTGGCCTAACTTAAAGGATGACATTGCAATGTTTATTGCGAATGTCAAAAATGTCAACTAATCAAAGTTGAGCATCAACATCCTACGAGATTGCGGCAACCATTACCCATTCCAGAATGGAAGTGGGAGGTCATTAGTATGGATTTCATCACCAGTTTACCAAAAATTAAGAATCAAAATGATTCTATTTTTTTGGTCATTGACAAGTTGTCAGAAGCATCACACTTCATTCCTGTGAAGTCGACCTACAAGGCAATGAAAATTTCTTATATCTTCTTGAAGGAGATATTTAGATTGCATGGGATACCAAAGGCAATCATCTCGGATCGAGATGTTAAGTTTATAGGAAAATTTTGGAGATATTTATTCTCGGAATTGGAGACCTTGTTGAACTAAGCACTGCATATCACATGTAAATAGACAAGCAGACAAAAAGAGTAAACCATATTGTTGAGGACATGCTTTGGATGTGTTCCATGAAAAACCCCATGAAGTGGGAGGATTACCTACATCTAGCAGACTTTGCGTATAACAATAGTTATCATACTTCCACCAAGATGATCCCCTTTGAGGTACTCTATGGATAGAAGTGTAGAACATCAATTACTTGGGATAGCCCAGTGGATCAGCTCATGTTAGTGCCTGAGTTGTTGATGGAATTGGAACAGTTGGTTACCAAGGTCGAAGTGAACCTTAAAGATGGAGAAGACCGCCGAAAAATTTATGTGGATCGAAAAAGAAAAGATAAATATTTTCAAATAGGTGATCATGTTTACTTGAAAGTAAAATCCAAATGAAGCTCATTGAGATTGGGTAGGTGCAGGAAGTTAGCACCTAGATTTTGTGGACCTTTTGAAATACTTGCCAAGAAAGGGTCAATGGCATATGAACTAGAGTTACCCATGCATGTGGAACCTGAAGTGGAGTTTGCCTCTAAGCCTACTCATATACTGGATAAGAGAGAGGTGCATCTTTGTAAGTGCACCATAGTCAAGGTGAAAGTGCAATGGAAGTGCTTTGAGGCTGATGAGGCTACTTGGGAGAATGCAGCCACCATGAGAAAGGATTACCCCTCCTTGTTTCATGATGTCATTCTGAGCCCCTAGAACACTAGGGACGGTGTTGTTATAAGTGGGGAGGGATGTAATATCCTGAATTTTGTACCTAACACTTATAGGCATGTGGATATTGATTATGATGATTATCTTGATGTTTCATTTTTATATATATTGGGTCGAAGACCCCACTGCATATGAAAATGATGGTTTTTTTTATATATTGGGCGTAAGCCAATTATTGATGGTATATATATATATATATATGCTTGTTTGTGTTGGGCGTGGACCCTGAAGCACATGATTGATGAGATGTTTTGTGTTGAGTGGGAAGCTCTGGAGCACACGAGTGATTGATGATTTGTGTTGAGCAAGTATCTCTAGAGCACATGAGTGATTGATGATTTTTGTTGAGTGAGGATCTCTAGAGCACATGAGTGATTGATGATTTGTGTTGAGCAAGGAGCTCTGGGGCACATGAGTGACTAATGATTTATGTTGAGCGAGAAGCTTTGGAGCATATGAGTACTTACCTTTTTGTTGAGCAAGAAGCTCTATAACAAATGAAAATAGAAATGGAAGTGTTGTTCATAAGCCCCTGAGCCTTCCATGTTGATGTTGAGCATAAGCTCTAGACCATCGAATCCTTTGCCATTGTATCCCTAGGTGTATCATACAAGTACATCCTAGCATTAGTGTTGAGCGAAGAGCTATGGAATTGCACTAGGTTGTAACTCCCTTTTAAAGCATTGAGTATGGGCTCTGGTAAGCGCTAGGGGTTACTGAAAAGAATTTAATAACTTACGAGTGAAAATGACTCAAGGAAAATATTGATCTCATCATACTTATTTATAAGTGATTAAATGAAATTTTGAATTTCTGTATTCTCATCAAGTTCTGAAGAACTAGAACGTTATACGATGAAAATCCAACATGCAAGGATGTTTAGAGTTGCCTAGCCTAGTAGGCCTAAACCATCTACCTACTTGACCTTAATGAAGAAGTGTCATTAAGTCTAGGGATCATGATATATGATGCCCAAAGACAAATGTTAACAAAATGATATATTATTATGTACTTTATACATGGTATGTATAAATAATTAAAAATATTAATAATATAAATAAATGAAAGAAAGAAGAGAAGCTCCATCAATTATTGTTTATTATTAAAGGATTAATAAATAGTATAATGTCTATGAAAGTCTCACTAAGAACTAGTTAAAAGTTATTGAGTTAAAATGTTGAAAATTAACCAAGTAATTTAAAAAGGGTTAAATCAAGAAATCAAGGAATTCTATATTTAACTGTCCCTTTGACTAAAAATGTTGCCTATAAAGACTTAAGCCAAGGATATGCTTCGGGCTCTCATCTATCATTATAAGAGTCATTTTCTGCCTGTTTTCTCTCAAGTAGTTCTTGGAGAACATTTTCCTGGAAGAAAAAAGGAGAACTGATCCAAATATGATATACCATATAGGAAACCCTACTTTAGGAGCTCTAAGCTACTTGGATTTTATATTCCAGCTCGGGGGGATCCAGATTAAAACCAGGAACATGGTTGGGTGGAACATGGTACTTCCCAAGTGATTTGGTCATCAAAACAGAGGTCAGATATGCCTTTGAATTGTTAATGCCAGTTATTTAAAGTGTGTAGGTTCAGCCATTAAAGGAGCTTCAGAAAATTACATGTATGAAATCCTAGTATGTCTAATTTATTTTTAGCATAAATGTTGGCTTCTTTAGGTAAAGGTTCATATCGTATTTTATAACCCTATAAATGGTTTTCCTGTATATATCTTCTAGGGTTTACATTTCTTAAAATATAACCCTAGGCTACAAATTATATCTCATCATGTATTCACTAGGGTTTGTTCAATTGATTTTGTTTATATAATTATCATCATTAATTAAACTTTGTTTTTTGTAAACTAGGTTTTTGTTCCAGGTTACTATATATCTATTCTTTTATCCTTGCTTACTCTGTTGACATATTCCTTTTGTCAGTAGAGGCATGTTTAGACTTAAATATGTTAACCTTAGAAGTAGGTTCTAAATACACATATGTATAACTTACAACCTAGATAAACCAAGTTCCTATCGACAAACTGAACTATTATATTATATATAAATATATATAGTCATCGACAATAAACAAATCAAATACTATCTATAAATATACGTTAATAGTTATAGAATGTAATTATGGATCCAACCAACTAATCACAGAACATAATTATTCTCTAATAAACCATTAAACACCTTTTAAGTTGTAAATATTTAAATACATTCTAACTACTAAGTCATTCCATTAAATAACATCATCATAAAAAAATGAACAGAGTAAGCATCATGACCATCCATTTGGTCCAAGATCAATCCTCCTGTTTCGTTTTAAATCCATAGTTCAAATAATTTAAAATAACTGACATATTGAACAAATGAACAAAGTAAGTATCGTGACCCTACATTTGGCCCAATATCGAATCTATGTTTCATTATATAAAACCCATATCCTTAATTACATAATATCATAATCGCATTTCTTAAAATCATTGAAGTTCCATCTAACTAATATGCAAATCCATCCCATAATAATACCCAAGTAACAAAACCGTTAATTTAAATAGAGGTAATGACATCGACCCCTATGGGTAATCAAACCCCAGTTGTAGGCTGTAATAAACACCATTACATAAATTGCATGTACATAAATATTTTACAAATCCTTCATCAATCTTTTAATAATCCATAATTTTTACAAAGTAAATGCCAAAGATTTAAACCCTGTAGGATCATTTATAGTTTTACAGAGGCCATGCTATACTAATGTATGCGGACTTCATTATAATAACCCCAATACTATTAATAAACAAAAAATGCGCTACATCTAAGTCATGAGGCTTATGCTTTTGTCCTTATGCTATAAGCATGGCCTCGACAAAAATAATTATTACACAGTTTATTTTTAAAGTCAACATACAAATGACAAAGCCATTCTAGGTTATACCCAAGTTCTTTGACAGTCCACATTACACCAAAAGAAAACTATAATAATAAATTAAACAACCTGTTAAGCTATGCGCAACATCTACAAAAGCCACACCTTATAAAATAAAATACACAATATTTACATAAAAAAAAAGTAGGACTGTCAACAATTTCGCAGCAACCCTAGGAAAACCCAATGCCATACACGGCATGGCCTCACCCATTCACTATCAAGTATTATAGTAAATATATAATTAAATCATTTATACACAATCCATCAATGAAGGCGATTGTCTCTTTTAAACCAACAGTGCAACCAAATACTGCAGCATAAACTAAACACATGCACAGTAAATACCATAACCATTTCATTTTTCGTAAAGACAGTATATATTTACACAGTAATGCCAATATTGTAAGATAAGTTTACACAGTTGCAGCATGGGATTTGGCACCATTGTAAGCAATGGTGCTACCCAGGAATAAAATCCCCAATCCAAAAATACAAGTTCAATAACATAATTCATACACATATCTTGAAGGGAACCATGACTCGCATCCATGGCTTAAAAGCCTTAAATTATATAAAAATCCAAGACTGTTTGCACATACCCAAACTCTCATCAAAACCCCACAGAGAATCCCCAAACCAAACGATGAAAATGAAATGGAGATAGGACAAGAGGTGGGAAGCATAATCTTGTTAACAGGCTTACCTTGCACCACATTGACATTATCCTTTTTCAGACAGTGAATCTTGTCTAGTTATCCTGCTTTGCACCAAATCGGGTACCTACAACCACGAACGACAAAAAATGAGGATCATGAACTATTGAAACCGCATAATAAGTTATCAAAATGCTACTATGAAATCAACAACCCTTACCTTCGAGGCTTTTGAGGTCTCCTCCATTTCCCATGCATAGAGTCAAGACCAAACCCCAAACAATCAAGCAAAATGACAAGTCCATCGTGTGGCAAGCTCTAAGCTTGGGCTGCCATGAAAACCAAGGTGCATTAATGGCACCAACTGGTAACCATTATCAAGGCCAAAACCCACATTTCCATGGTTTGGTATTGTTACAATAATGATAGCCTCCATCCACATGCAATCCTTAAACCCCATTAACATATGGTTCAACCATATCATAAATCGCCACCCCAAGCATATTAAAAAGTATTTTATATAGCAAGGTTTTAGGTATTGTATAGGGTATAGTTTAAATGACAGACCATTTAATATATTGCGCCAACCCAAATTCCTTGCACCATGTGCAACGTAGAACATAGAATATATATCATTAGACTTAGGCTTAAGCATTAATATTGTATAGGTCTCACTAATATTAATGCTTAGTAACCATGGCATATGGAATATTCCATTGTATTGTTGGTCGCTTTGGGCAGACCCGGGTTTACTATAATTAACCAACAACAACCCTAGCTCAGTGGCCCTTTCGGCAACAGACCGCAAAGCAGCCTGAAGTCTCACCCAAAGTGATTCTAATGGGTTGGCCAAGGACTCAAATGTATTGGACTAGGCTCTGATGCATCCTACTTGTTCTCACAACTCTCCTAGTCGCAAGCTCTCTCTCTCTGCGCATCGCGCGATCCCTTCTGTCGCCTCGCGTGAACTCCTCTACTCGCAGTATCACTCTTTTCCTATCGCGCAACTTCTACTACTCGTGATGACTCCAGCCCTATCGCTTTGCCATGTACCGCATGACACGCAACTCCTCTCCAACGCTAAGTCCTTAACCGCGGTATCGTGCACCGCAGCTCCTCTGCCAGTGCGGCATCGCCTCCCTGCGATATCCTACCTCCGCGGCTCAGTGCATTCAATGTTGTCTGTGTCGATGTGCGAGACTTAACATACAAGACTATTCAACACTGCGACTAATACCCGTCTCGAGAAAAGCAGAAAAGAATCCTTATACAAAATATGAAAAGACTTCACACTATGTCTATCCTTCTATCTTGCGGTGAGCTGAATATTACATACATACATCTACTGTAACAAAGTTCATGCGCACAGTAACAGATAACAGTAAATAAATACAATCACAGGCATTCATCACATAACACGCAGGTTTAACGTGGTTCACCCCCAGGATGGGAGCTACGTCCACCAAACTTTGTTTCTCTATTATAACTTGAGGGAAGCAAACATAGTTCGGCTGCACCACATATGCAGCTAGAGATCTTCTGGGTAAATCTGCACACAGCCTGAAGCCCTTCTCTCTTAGATCTCTTCTCTACCTCTATCTATATATTGTCTCTCTTACAATATACTCTTCCCTCTCTATCAATCCCTTTGGATTGTTACATACAAGCTCAATGAGCCAGCTACTGGTTACAGTAATATTCTACAGCTAATAACATAACCAGAGCCCTGAACTTACAATAAAAAATATCTATACATGCCAAACGGCTAACCAACTATAATACAAAATATATCCCTTTATAGGTGGCCCGGAGGTCTCGCCATTACAACACTGTGGGCCTGTCCCAACAGTAATCCCCAACCCTAATTAGTGACATTCGACATCTCTGTACTTGGGTAGCCACCTTCCGTCACACCAGAGCTCTCTGCGGTCTTCCATGCTTCCCAGCACTGATCATGGGTACTATGCACCGCTTCTTTTTACCACAGCTTCCTGTAGTCTTCCATGCTTCCCAGTGCTGACCATGGGTACCAGCGCTGCTTCTTTTATGAGGGTAGTTGAACCCTCTTGTCTCCACCGCTGCCTTCAATGCAGTGGGTGAGCCTTCTCTTCTCGGCTGCTCACGTACCGTCGCCTTCCTTCAATGCTCTTTCTCAGCAGTCACGGTTTCCAACTCTGATCTGTAGCTAGAAACCTGCTACAGTGTCGTAGCTCTACCTCTTATATCTCGGCTAAAATTGTCCTTTTGGAAAAAATAGCAACTTCTTCTGTAGCTGTGGGACCCTACTCTAACAGTCTTCTAACACTTACTTGTGGCTCGCCCTCGAGCCACTACCAGCGGGATTCTCCTGCTGTAGCTTCTGCCTGGCTTCCTGCGAAGTCCGTTGCAACTTGTCCTGAAGTCCTGCAACTTCGTTCTGCATCACTTCGACACACTCTCATGCCGAATCAAGCAAGGATTGACTAATACTGGAGTCTTCTGTCTAGTTTAGTTCGTGGGTCTCTCTTACTTTTCCTTATTGTTATGTTCGCAGTTTTGTCGCTTGCAAGGCTTTGCTATCGTATACGTTACTTCAAGGGTTCAAATCCCTGGTATCACGAGAATTCCTCTCTATCTGTACTAGAGCTCGTCCTATAAGTAAGATATAAATCTATATCTTCGAGCCTTCGTGGAACACATCACTCGGTCTGGAACCCTTCATATGTGCACAATTCAAACCATGAATTCCATTCCAAGAACAAGCCTTTGTCTGCATGCTAGGGTTCTTCTTGCTGGATTTGTTGTTCTTTTCCATTTTCTTTCTTAGCAAATCGCTCCAAGTATTCACGCTGCCTCTGATCTTTGAGTTACTGCTACTTTGCCTCAGTAATCTCTTGTTCTTCTCTTAGCTTATCAGATAGGCCAGGGGCCTTCTCCCGTTGCCGTCTTTTTCTCCTTTTTACTTTCTTCTTGACGAGAGATTTCTTATCATCATTCTTCCGCTCTACTTTCTTATCTTTAGTGATCGACTCGTCTTTCTTCTCCTCTTCCGTAGAGCTTTTGATGACATCTTCTACATCTTGCGCTTGACTCTTCATCCTTAGCGGCTGTCTGACCTATGATGCACCTAATTTCACAGCCTTGGGCGGCGTCGTCATGGCAGACGCACAGCTAATACGTTCTTTCCAAAATCGCTTCTATAGGGTCGTCCTCGGACATAACCCACTTGGCTGAATATCCTGGGCATGCAATGGCTTTGAACTCTGGAAGTCACTATGCTCTGTAACTGAATTGGCTCTGCTCAGGGGAAACTTAGCACTGCTCTGTGTAGCTCTCGGGGTTTGGTAAATGTAACCCTCCCAATTGAGTGATTTCTACTTTTATGCCGAACGTAGCAATCCCAGACACAACGGTCATCTCGAGTGAACCCGTTGGTCGTAATAATTGCCTGGATGAGACCATACCTGTCATTCTGATCCTCAATAAATGCTGAAATCTGATCACGTGTCCCTCAAATCATGTATCTACAGGAACCGGTCTCGTCGAAGATTTTCCAAATCCAGAAACTTAATGATGCTGCTGCCAAATCTACGGTAAGATATACCGGTCATTTCCTCATTAACTACCTGTCAGAGAGCGACGTGACAGGCCCTGTGTCGGTTTGAAATCTGGATACATGGCACGGGAAGACATCGCATTGCTACGATGCATCACCGCATCATATGCGAAAAACAACAAGCGTTAAATTTTTATTTTTTTTTAAGCCACTTATGACGTGCACAAAATGAACCGTCCTTATGCGATTCCTCATACTTAGAATACCTACCAGTGTAGACTAATTCCTGGTGCGATGCCTCCTTTCAACTACACTGGACATCTGCACAATGTAAGTTGTCTAAGCTATGGCTGAGAGGTGGGGTGGCTATCACTATAGAGCTTGAGCCTACTGCCATTAATCAATGTGGGAAGAAGCTCCCCATTCAGTTTGCTGAGCTGAACGGCACCTCCCTCTGTTACTTGCTGTATCTGATATGGCCCTAACCAATGTGTCTTGAACTTCCCTGGAAACTTAATGAATTTACTGTCATAGAGGAGTACTAGGTCTTCGATCTGGAAATTCTTACTCTTAATGTGTCTTTCATGCCAAGATTTTTCTCGTGCCTTCTGTACTTTCTGGTGAAAGTCTGCGATAAATATGTCTTCCTCTAAGGCAAGCAGTTGCGCTAGCCTTTCCTGCACTGTGTCTGTATCAGTCATCTCGGTGATCTGAGTGATTCTTAAACTAGGAAGAATATACTCCATAGGTATAACAACCTCTTGTCCATATACCAAGCTAAAAGGTGTGTGCCCTGTAAGCTTCTTGCATGTAGTCATGTAAGCCCATAATACAACATTAACCCTTAGGTCCCAATCGTTTCTTTGACTGTTGCATATCTTAGTAAGAGCATTTTCTAGAATCTTGTTGAAGGCCTCCATCGTACCATTAGCTTGCAGATGGTAGGGAGTGCTCTTATGGTGCTCTATCTGGAATTATTCTGTAAAGGCTTCAATGGTGCGATTCAAGAAATGGGTACCTTGATCACTCATCAAAATTACTGGGCATCCAAATCTACTGATGATGTTCTCGAAGAGAAACTCTGCAGCTGTACCAGCATCACAATTTCTTACTGCTTTGGCCTCTGCCCACTTGGTGAGGTACTCTGTTCCAGTGATAATGTATCTCGCACCAGTCCGTTTTCATGGTGGGTTGATAGGACCCACAAAGTATATAGCCCACTTGTCAAATGCGCGCAGCGTAACCTATGGTCGCAACGGCATTTCATCGTGTCGTGAGGGTTTTCCTACCCTCTGGCAAATATTGCATCATCTGCAAAAGTCCTTAGTGTCTTTATGCAACGTAGGCCACCATAATCCTGCAGCTAGGATTTTCTGTGCAGTCGGCTTTCCTACGAAATGACCTCATGCGGTACCGGAATGTGCCTCACTGATAATAGCCTCTTTTTCGTGTGGCATCACACATCTGCGCAGAACTTCATCTGGACCTAACTTGTATAGCTATCCTACGATCAAAGTGAAGTCTACTGCTCTAACAACCAACTACTTCTTTTTCTTCTTAGTAAACTTATCACGTGCCAATCCTATAGTGAGGAAGTGAATGATATCGTCATAGTATTCGTCTGTGATCTAGATAGAAAACAACTGCACATCCAGCAAGTTGTCCTCTAGGTTACTTGGCTCTTCCCCTGAATCTATCCGCAACAGATGATCAGGTCTAGCATTCAACTTGCCTGGTTTCACAATGATTTTGAACTCATATTCCTGAAATAAGAGTAACCATCTACGGATTCTTCCCCCTAACACTGGCTTATTGACCAGGTACTTCAATACGGAATGGTCAGTGAACATCTTGAATGAGGCACCCAACAGGTAGTGCCTGAACTTCTGTAGAGCGTACACCATCGCTAAGCCTTCCCTTTCTATTGTAGTGTAGTTCTTTTCTGCCATCGATATCTTTCTGCTAGAATATGCGATAGGATGATCAATGCCTCCTTCTTCTGGTTGCGTCAACACAATCCCTAGTGCAATGCCAGATGCATCCACATGTACATGAAACGGATTATTCCAATCTCGGAAAACTAAGATGGGTGTTGTAACCATCTTCTCCTTAAGTGTATCTAGACTCTGCTGGCATTCCTCATTCCATAGGAATTTTACATCTTTCTTCAAGAGTTTCTCCATCGATGTTGTAATCTTGGCGTAGCCTTTGATAAATTTTCTGTAGTACCCAGTATGACAAAGTACTGTTCTGAGTTGTTTGACTGAGTTGGGTGCTGGAAGGTTTACAATGATGGCAATCTTTGTGGGATCTACCATCAAGCCTTGTTTACAAACAATGTGACCCAACAAAATACCAAATGGTGCACAGAATATACATTTTTTCAAGTTTAGAGAAATCTGGTACTACCTACATTTCTCTAACATTAGTCTTAAGTCACCTATGTGCTTGTCAATTAGTCCAAATACAGTCCAATCATCAAAATAAACTTCTAGGAACTTATGGATATATTCTTTAAATACAACAACTACTACTCTAGAAAAGATAGCTGGTGCATTCTTAAGGCCAAAGGGCATTACCGTATACTAGAATGAGCCCCATTCTGTTGCAAAGGTGGTCTTAGATCGATCTTCTGGATGGATCCTGATCTGGTGATATCCTGAAAAGTCGTCGGTGAAGGAGTAGACCTCCTGTCCTCCTACATTGTCTAGCACTTCATCTGTGAAAGGTGTCGAGAATGGATCATGGAGGGATGTATCATTAAGTTTATGCCGGTCGACATTGATCCTGATGTCTCAATTGTTTTTCTTCTCTTGTATGACCATGGGGCTAACCCATTCACTTTCTTCTACTGGCTCAATGATGCCTGCTGCTAGCATCTTATCGATCTCATCCTTAACTTTTTATTTATAGCACGGATTTAATCTATAAGGACGCTGCTTGACTGGTATGGCATCCTCTTTCAATGGTATCCTCATTACTCCCAAGTCACCAACTATTCCCTTCATCTCTATGAACTTGGTGGGAAATAGGTCGTGATAGTCATGTAGCAAATCTGCAATCTATCCTACTGTTTTGTCATCCCAATATTCTCCAATAGAGGCAAACTTTGGTTCTACGTCTGTGCCAATATTGATCTTTTTATTCTTGATGGGCTCTATGATTGCTGGAATTTCTAGCTTGATTCCATCAACATCGTGGGTCCCTTCTGACTCCGGAATGTTGATATTGTGAGGATCATCGTCCTCATCCTCTAGTTCTACTTCAAAGTTATAGCACTCAAGCGCTTCTACTAACTGGGTGGCCCACTCAAGTTGAGCATGTACTGATAGGGTACATTCTTCAAATATCTTGTTCTTTATTACATCTAAGGCCTGATCAACACTTGGATACTCATATTCAAAAGCGAAGGTTAGTAGAAATTTGTCTATCATAAGTGACCATGTAGTCGTTCCCTTGTGCAATTCAGTCTCTATGTACTAGTTCCTTGGGACAATGTCCAAAGTGTGAATGAATCTGTGAACCCATTCATCCTCAGGAATGTCCGACCAATTCTGTTTGCATGTTTGAATATGTGACCTGGGATCACTTTCTCTTGTGTATTTCTGCTGGATACACTCTCTGTTGGTAGCGAATCTGATTGCCATCAATCTTTTAAGATCATCCCATGATGTGATATTCTCTTTATGCGCATACCACCATCTTCCAGGTGTGGCTCGTACTGCAAGATCCATAGCTGTGATCCTTTGGTCATGAGGAATTTGTTGTTCAAACTGTGTGAGAAAGTCCTGGATATCTGTTAGACCCTGAAATGATGGTATCTTATTAATCTCAGTGCCAATCCATCGCAGTGACTTAGTCATATGCGCAAATCTGCACGCTCAGACTTCGTAAAGTCTGTTCTGCCAGTTCTCTAGACCAACATCCGAATCCGATGCGCATGAGTTGTCGCATCGCCAACTAATGTTCCCTTCTGCGGTTGGATTGATGTAGTCGCTCTGGGTCGCAGTCATATGATAGAGACTATCCACAGTGCGTGCCTCTTCCTCTGCTCAGATAGATTCAATGTATCTAGGACCCTGAAGCGGATACAATGGTGTGATGACCCAGACATGCGTATCCTCGAAGGTCATATGTATTATTTTTAAGTCGATAACGACCATGTTTCTGATCGCCCAGTCAATGCCTAGCAGTGCTGGATATGGTCTACTATCACCAATAATTTCTATAACTTCAAAGTCCGCAAAGCTGCGAACTCCGTCGATGTCAACTGGTACCTGCGGTAATCAACCCAGCGGTGATAATTTCTGCTAATTAGCTAATCTCAGATGGATAGGCGATCTGACTAACTTAGGGCTACCCATCTGTTCCCATGTCTGCTTAGTCAGAACATTTACCTCTGATCCTAAATCTAGGACTACTTCATCCATTTCAAATTCTCCAACCTGTGCTGTGAGCTTCATCTCTCTTCCTGTTCTTGTATGGCCCATAATGCTATTAGCAGCACGCTGTGCACTACTCAAGAGAGAAGGTTGCTGACACTGATCCATGATTCGCTGAAGCTCTCTGATAGATTTTTCATTTCTGATAAGTTTTAAGAAACTGCGCAGGAAGGATTGTACGCTTCCTGTCAATTCATCCTCGTCGCATCTTTCCGATGTGGTAGCTTGCGGTATCTGTACAGGGCTAATGCCACAAGGTGTTTGCTGCGGTATGCCCCTAGAATGCAATACCTGTGAGCCTAATTGCATAGGATCCTCAAAGAAATTCTTAGCTTCCTAAAATGTCTGTTTATTCTTCTGGAAGTCAAGTGGTGTTGCTTTGTTAGGAGCTCTGCGCACCCGCTCCTGACCTGTGTTCTTTTCATTCTCCTGCGATTACCCACTGGTGGAAGCACCACTACGAGTCACAATGTGGACTCTTGGTTCTAGTTCTTCCTGCTCAGCAGTGATGAGCTGAATGTTCTGATGTACTGTTGGCTTAGGTTCTATGATCTTCGCTATCAAAGTAGGGAATTCTTCTATAGTGTGATCGTAAGATTTGCAGTAGTTACATGTGTTAGTGGGGTTCTGACAGTCCCTAGCATAGTGTCCAATAGCTCCATAGTTGTAACAAATGATTGGTCCAAGGCCACAACCAAAGCCTTCTCCACAGCCAAAGCCTGGTCCGCGTCCTCATCCTCTAAATCCTCCTCCATGGCCTCCATAAGCCGGATCCTACTGTGGTCCTGCTGTGGGACCTTGTGTCTCTGTTTGGACTCTATACAAGTCTTGCTTACTCCCGACCATGAGATCATAGGCTCGAAAATCGTGTTGATCATGGCCTAATGACTTACAGAATACGCAGTATAGGTTTTTAGGTGTCTGCACATACTTCTGAAGTAGAGGGCATTGCTACGGTAAATGTCCTCGCGTTTTGCATATCTCGCACCACAGCCCATGGGTCTGTGGTAAGGGGTTAGGAGCCCCGGTCGCTATATACTCTACAAATACTAGACAGTTGTCTTTAGTATGGCCTTTTTCTTTACACTTTACGCACCATATGTCTTGCATAACCTCTTTCCCTTTCTTAAGCTCATGCAACTGTAATGTGAGATTAGCCAACTGGTTTTGTAGTGTTGTCATGCCTGTGCTAGTCTCTGCTAGAGGTGAAGACTCTAATTTCATTGCCATATCCAATGCTTCATCTTGAGTAGTGAGTTTCTGTTGCATCAGTGGCACTCTGATGTGAGGGAGCAACACTGCAATAAATCATTCCTTATGCTGCTCTGGCGCAAACTCGAAGCTAACTTAGTCTATGAGGGCTTTGAACTTCTGGTCAAAGTCCCATACTGACTCTATAGGTAACTGTTTAATGTCTTTGAGCTCTGTGATACACTATGACTCAGACTTAGGTTTCTTAAATTCTTTGATCATGGCAGTCCTGACCTGTACAAGTGTTCTGGGTGTGGTGACATACTTCATGTACCATGTTAAGGCTCGGTCTCTGAGTGTGGTAACCAACTGTACAAGTTTAATGTTATCATCATTGATTGCTTTAATAGTCCATACTACTTCACATAGAAACCAATGTTGTTCTAGGTCCTCTGCTCATGTATCCTTAAAAGTAGGTAGCTTCATATCATCCGCCATTCTGTTCCTACATGGTGGATGCTGATTTGCTGTGTTACTACCACTCAGTGATGTAGATGGAGGTGAAGTAGTGGTAGTGTGTACTGTCTGCGAGCTACTGGATGGAGTCTCTCCTGTAGGATTGTTCTGAGTCCCGATCTGCTTCTGTGGAGTATAAGGGTGGTAAGGAATACCCCCTCCTATTCTTTCTGCGGTACTCTGACTCTGTTCTCTAGTATGATCTGAGCTACCTTCAAATATGGGAGATCCAAAATCTAATTTGTATTTCTTTCCACTACACGTTCGTCCAATGTCATCAAAATCACTTTCAAACTCTTGTGACATTACTATCTTTACTTATTCGTCTCAAACTAGATCCATTGTTCCTTTTTCATGTAATAGCATCTTAATGGACAAGTTTAAGGATTTTAGGTACTTACCGTGATAGCCTTTGAAGAAATAATGCTCAACCTCGCTGAAGCTTTTCCTTTGATCAACTGCAAACTCTGTGATGAATCCTCCTAGCACCCTCGCAAGCCAGAAGTCTATTGTCCTCGTAAGGGGATTATTAAGGTTTTGCACAGTCTAAATCAGCTCCAGTGTCCAAAAAATGTTTCTTTCCTTCTTGAATATGCTCGTATCAGTCAACTTTGATAACCAGTCGTAAAGCTCGTTTCCAGAGGTTGCAAAAAATATCACATGCAGGTCTGAAGAGATATGTTTTTGTAACCAAGCCTCTATACTCAGTTTAGGACTCCTGTTCTCTTGTTTAGCAAATTCTCTCAGGTTAGAATCAACCCACTGGTTAAGTTCATCTCTAGTACGACGCCACCAGAACATCAGTGCTCAGTTTGTTCAAACCCGGCAACGAAACCATTTGTTGGTCGCTTTGGGCAGACCCGGGTTTACTATAATTAACCAACAACAACCCTAGCTCACTGGCCCTTTCGGTGACAGACTGCGAAGCAGCCTGAAGTATCACCCGAAGTGATTCTAATGGGTTGGCCAAGGACTCAAATGTCTTGGACTAGGTTCTGATGCATCCTACTTGTTCTCACAACTCTCCTAGTCGCAAGCTCCCTCTCTCTGTGCGTCGCGCGATCCCTTCTGTCGCATCGCGCGAACTCCTCTACTCGCATCTCTTCTTGCTCACGGTATTACTCTTTTCCTGTTGTGCAACTTCTACTACTCGCGATGACTCCAGCCCTATAACTTTTCCATACACTGCGCGACGCGCAACGCCTCTCCAACGCTAAGTCCTTAACCGCGGTATCGCGCACCGCAGCTCCTCTACCGGTGCGGCATCGCCTCCCTGCGATATCCTACCTCCGCGGCTCATTGCATTCAACGTTGTGCATGACGACGTGCAAGACTTAACATACAATACTATTCAACACTGCGACTAATACCCGTCTCGAGCAAAGCAGAAAAAAATCCTTATACAAAATATGAAAAGACTTCACACTATGTCTATCCTTCTATCTTGCGGTGAGCTGAATAATACATACATACATCTACTGTAACAAAGTTCATGCATGCAATAATAGATAACAGTAAATAAATACAATCACAGGCATTCATCACATAAAACGCAGGTTTAACGTGGTTCACCCCCAGGATGGGAGCTACGTTCACCAAACTGTGTTTCTCTATTATAACTTGAGGGAAGAAAACATAGTTCCGCTGCACCACATATGCAACTAGAGATCTTCTGGGTAACTCTGCACACAGCCTGGAGCCCTTCTCTCTTATATCTCTTCTCTACCTCTATCTATATATTGTCTCTCTTACAATATACTCTTCCCTCTCTGTCAATCCCTGCGGATTGTTACATACAAGCTCAATGAGCCAGCTATTGGTTACAGTAAGATTCTACAGCTAATAACATAACCAGAGCCCTGAACTTACAATAAAAAATATCTATACATGCCAAACGGCTAACCAGCTGTAATACAAAATATATCCCTTTATAGGTGACCCGGAGGTCTCACCATTACAACACTGTGGGCATGTCGCAACAGTAATCCCCAACCCTAATTAGTGACAGTTGGCGTCTCTGTACTTGGGTAGCCACCTTCTGTCACACCACAGCTCTCTGCGGTCTTCCATGCTTCCTGGCGTTGATCACGGGTACTATGCACCGCTTCTTTTTACCACAGCTTCATGCAGTCTTCCATGCTTCCCAGCGCTGACCATGGGTACGGCGCTGCTTCTTTTATGAGGGTAGTTGAACCCTCTTGTCTCCATCGCTGCCTTCAATGCAGTCGGTGAGCCTTCTTTTATCGGCTGCTCATGTACCGTCACCTTCCTTCAATGCTCTGTCTCAACAGTCACGGTTTCCAGCTCTGATCTGTAGCTAGAAACCTACTACAGTAACATAGCTCTACCTCTTATATCTCCGCTAAAATTGTCTGTTCAGCAAAAATAGCAGCTTCTTCTGTAGCTGTGGGACCCTACTCCAACAGTCCCCTAACACTTACTTGTGGCTCGCCCTCAAGCCACTACCAGCCGGCTTCTCCTGCTGTAGCTTTTGCCTGGCTTCCTGCAAATTCCATTGCAACTTTCCCTGAAGTCCTGCAACTTCGTTCTGCATCACTTCGACACGCTCTCGTGCCGAATCAAACAAGGCTTGACTAATACTGGAGTCTTCTGTCTATCTTAGTTCATGGGACTCTCTTACTTTTCCTTATTGTTATGTTCGCAATTTTATCGCTTGCAAGGCTTTGCTATTGCATACGTTACTTCAAGGGTTCAAATCCTTGGTATCACAAGAACTCCTCTCTATCTATACTAGAGCTTGTGCTATAAGGAATATATAAATCTATATCTTCCAGCCTTCATGGAACACTTCACTCTGTCTAGAACCCTTCATATGCACACAATTCAAACCATGAATTCCATTCCAAGAACAAGCCCTTGTCTGCATGCTGGGGTTCTTCTTGCTGGATTTGTTGTTCTTTTCCATTTTCTTTCTCAGCAAATCGCTCCAGTTATTCACATTGCCTCTGATCTTTGAGTTACTGCTTCTTTGCCTCAACAATCTCTTGTTCTTCTCTTAGCTGATCAGATAGGCCAGCGGCCTTCTCCCGTTGCCGTCTTTTTCTCCTTTTTACTTTCTTCCCGACGGGAGATTTCTTCTCATCATTCTTCCGCTCTTCTTTCTTATCTTTAGTGATCGACTCGTCTTTCTTCTCCTCTTCCGCAGAGCTTTTGATGACATCTTCTACATCTCGCGCTTGACTCTTCATCCTTAGCAGCTGTCTGACATGTGATGCACCTAATTTCATAGCCTTGGGCGACATCGTCATGGCAGACGCACAGCTAGTACGTTCTTTCCAAAATTGCTTCTATAGGTTCGTCCTCGGACATAACCCACTTGGATGAATATCCTGGGCGTGCAATGGCTTCGAACTCTGGAAGTCACTGTACTCGGTAACTGACTTGGCTCTGCTCAGGGGAAACTTAGCACTGCTCTGTGTAGCTCTCAAGGTTTGGCAAATGTAACCCTCCCAATTGAGTGATTTCTTCTTTTATGCCGAAGGCAGCAATCCTGGATGCAACGGTCATCTCGGGTGAACACGTTGGTCGTAATAATTTCCTGGATGAGACCATACCCTTCATTCCAATCCTCAATAAATGTTGAAATCCGATCACGTGTCCCTCAAATCATGTATCTACAGGCGCCGGTCTCATCGAAGATTTTTCAAATCCGTTAATTATGCTGCTGCCAAATCTACGGTAAGATATACCGGTCATTTCCTCATTAACTACCTATCAGAAAGCGACGTGACGGGCCCTCTGTCAGTTTCAAAACTGGATACGTGGCACGAGGAGACATCACATTGCTGCGATGCATCACCGCATCATCTACGCAAAACAACAAGCATTAAATTTTTATTTTATTTTATTTTATTTTATTTTTCAAGCCACTTATGACATGCGCAAAATGAATCATCCTTATGTGATTCCTCATACTTAGAATATCTGCCGGTGTAGACTAATTCCTGGTGCGATGCCTCCTTTCAACTACACTGGACATCTGCACGATGTAAGTTGTATAAGCTAGGGCTGAGAGGTGGGGTGGCTATCACTATAGAGCTTGAGCCTACTGCCATTAATCAATGTGGGAAGAAGCTCCCCATTCAGTTTGCTGAGCTGAACGGCACCTCCCTCTGTTACTTGCTATATCTGATATGGCCCTAACCAATGTGTCTTGAACTTCCCTGGAAACTTAATGAATTTACTGTCATAGAGGAGTACTAGGTCTCCGATCTGGAAAGTCTTACTCTTAATGTGCCTGTCATGCCAAGCTTTTTCTCGTGCCTTCTGCACTTTCTGGTGAAATCCTACCATGAATCTGTCTTCCTCTAAGGAAAGCAGCTGCGCTACCCTTTCCTGCACTGTGTCTGTATCAGTCATCTCGGTGATCTGAGCGATTCTTAAATAGGAAGAATATACTCCATAGGTATAACAGCCTCTTTTCCATATACCAAGCTGAAAGGCGTGTGCCCTGTAAGCTTCTTGCATGTAGTCCTGTAAGCCCATAATACAGCATTAACCCTTAGGTCCCAATCATTTCTTTGACTGTTGCATATCTTAGTAAGAGCATTTTCTAGAATATTGTTGAAGGCCTCCACCGTACCATTAGCTTGCGGATGGTAGGGAGTGCTCTTATGGTGCTCTATCTAGAATTCTTCTGTCAAGGCTTCAATGGTGCGATTCAAGAAATGGGTGCCTTGATCACTCATCAAAATTACTGGGCATCCAAATCTACTGATGATGTTCTCGAAGAGAAACTCTGCAGCTGTAGCAGCATCACAATTTCTTACTGCTTTGGCCTCTGCCCACCTAGTGAGGTACTCTGTTCCAGTGATAATGTATCTCGCATCAGTCCGTTTTCCTGGTGGGTTGATAGGACCCACAAATTCTATAGCCCACTTGTCGAATGCGTGCAGCGTAACCTATGGTCGCAGTGGCATTTCATCATGTCACAAAGGTTTTCCTACCCTCTGGCAGATATCGCAGCATCTGCAAAAGTCCTTAGTGTCTTTATGCAACGTAGGCCACCATAATCCTGCGGCTAGGATATTCTGCGCAGTCGGCTTTCCTGCGAAATGACCTCCTGCGGTACCGGAATGTGCCTCACTGATGATAGCCTCTTTTTCATGTGGCATCACATATCTGCATAGAACTTCATCTGGACCTAACTTGTATAGCTGTCCTGCGATCAGAGTGAAGTCTACTGCTCTAACAACCAACTGCTTCTGTAGAGCGTACACCATCGCTAAGCCTTCCCTTTCTGTCGTAGTGTAGTTCTTTTCTGCCATCGATAGCTTTCTATTGGAATATGCAATAGGATGATCGATGCCTCCTTCTCCTGGTTGCGTCAACACAATCCCTAGTGCGATGCCAGATGCATCCACATGTACATGAAACGACTTATTCCAATCTGGGAAAACTAAGATGGGTGCTATAACCATCTTCTCCTTAAGTGTATCTAGACTCTGCTGGCATTCCTCATTCCATAGGAATTTTACATCTTTCTTCAAGAGTTTCTCCATCGGTGCTGTAATCTTGGCGTAACCTTTGATAAATTTTCTGTAGTACCCAGTATGACCAAGTACTGTTCTAATTTGTTTGACTGAGTTGGGTGCTGGAAGGTTTACAATGATTGCAATCTTTGCGGGATCTACCATCAAGCCTTGTCTGCAAACAATGTGACCCAACAAAATACCAAACGGTGCACAGAATATACATTTTTTCAAGTTTAGAGAAATCTAGTACTGCCTACATTTCTCTAACATTAGTCTTAAGTCACCTATGTGCTTGTCAATTAGTCCAAATACAGTCCAATCATCAAAATAAACTTCTAGGAACTTATGGATGTATTCTTTAAATACAGCAACTACTACTCTAGAAAAGATAGCTGGTGCATTCTTAAGGCCAATGGGCATTACCGTATACTGGAATGAGCCCCATTCTATTGCAAAGGTGGTCTTAGATCGATCTTCTGGATGGATCCTGATCTAGTGATATCCTAAAAAGCCGTCGGTGAAGGAGTAGACCTCCTGTCCTCCTACATTGTCTAGAGCTTCATCTATGAAAGGTGTCGGGAATGGATCATGGAGGGATGCATCGTTAAGTTTACGCAGGTTGACACGGATCCTGCTGTCTCCTTTGGTTTTCTTCTCTTGTATGACCATGGGGATAACCCATTCACTTTCTTCTACTGGCTCAATGATGCCTACTGCTAGCATCTTATTGATCTCGTCCTTAACTTTTTCTTTATAGTGCGGATTTAATCTATAAGGACGCTACTTGACTTGTCTGGCATCCTCTTTCAATGGTATCCTCATTACTCCCAAGTCACCAACTATTCCGTTCATCTCTGTGAACTTGGTGGGAAATAGGTCCTGATAGTCATGTAGCAAATCTGCAATCTGTCCTACTGTTTTTCCATCCCAATAGTCTCCAATAGAGGCACACTTTGGTTCTGCGTCTATGCCAATATTGATCTTTTTAGTCTTGATGGGCTCTGTGGTTGCTGGAATTTCTAGCTTTGTTCCATAAACATCATGGGTCCCTTTTGAGTTCGGAATGTTGATATTGCGAGGATCATCGTCCTTATCCTCTGGTTCTGCTTCAAATTTATAGCACTCAAGCGCTTCTGCTAGCTAACTTGGTGGCCCACTCAGGTTAAGCATGTACTGATAGGGTACATTCTTCAAATATCTTGTTCTTTATTACATCTAAGGCCTGATCAACACTTGGATACTCAGATCCAAAAGCGAAGGTTAGTAGAAAGTTGTCTATCATAAGTGACCATGTAGTCGTTCCCTTGCGCAATTCAGTCTCTGTGTACCAGTTCCTTGGGACTGTGTCCAAAGTGTGAATGAATCTGTGAACCCATTCATCCTCGGGAATGTCCAACCAATTCTAATTGAATGTTTGAATATGTGACCTGGGAACACTTTCTCCTGTGTATTTCTGCTGGATACACTCTCTTTTGGTATCGAATCCGATTGCCATCAATCTTTTAATATCATCCCATGATGTGATATTCTCTTTATGTGCATACCACCATCTTGCAGGTGTGGCTCGTACTACAAGATCCATAGCTGCGATCCTTTGCTCATTAGGAATTTGTTGTTCAAACTGTGTGAGAAAGTCCTGGATATCTGTTAGACCCTGAAATGATGGAATCTTATTAATCTTGGTGCCAATCCATCGCAGTAACTTAGTCATATACGCACATCTGTGCGCTGAGACTTCGTAAAGTCTGTTCTGCCAGTTCTCTAGACCAACATCCAAATCTGATGCACATGAGTTGTCACATCGCCAACTAATGTTCCCTTCTGCGGTTGGATTGATGTAGTCACTCTGGTTCACAGTCATCTGATAGAGACTGTCCACGGTGCGTTCATCTTCCTCTGCTCGAATTGGTTCAATGTATCTAGGACCCTGAAGCGGATCCAACGGCACGATGACCCGGATCTGCGCATCCTCAAAGGTCATCTGTCTTCTTTTTAAGTTGATAACGGCCATGTTTCTGATCGCCCAGTCAATGCCTAGCAGTGCTGGATATGGTCTACTATCACCAATAATTTCTATAACTTCAAAGTCCACAAAGCTGCGAACTCCGTCGATGTCAACTGGTACCTACGGTAATCGATCCAGCGGTGATACTTTCTGCTGATTAGCTAATCTCAGATGGACAAGCGATTTGACTAACTTAGGGCTACCCATCTATTCCCATGTCTGCTTAGTCAGAACATTTACCTCTGATCCTAAATCTAGGACTACTTCATCCATTTCAAATTCTCCAACCTTTGCTGTGAGCTTCATCTCTTTTCCTGAACTTGTATGGCCCATAATGCTATTAACATCACAATGTGCACTACTGAAGAGAGAAGGTTGGTGACACTGATCTATGATTAGCTGAAGCTCTCCGATAGATTTTTCATTTTTGATAAGTTTTAAGCAACTACGCAAGAAGGATTGTACGCTTCCTGTCGATTCATCCTCGTCATATCTTCCCGATGTGGTAGCCTGCGATATCTGTACAGGGCTAACGCCATAAGGTGTTTGCTGCGGTATGCCCCTAGACAGCAGTACCTGTGAGCCTGATTACACAGGATCCTCAAAGAAAGTCTTAGCTTCCTGAAATGTTTGTTTATTCTTCTGGAGGTCAAGTGGTGTTGCTTTGTTAGGGGCTCTGCGCACCTGCTCCTGACCTGTGTTCTTTTCATTCTCCTGCGATGTCCCACTGGTGGAAGAACCACTACGAGTCACAATGTGGACTCTCAGTTCTGGTTCTTCCTGCTCAACAGCGATGAGCTGAATGATCTGATGTACTACTGGCTTAGGTTCTCTGATCTTCGCTATCAAAGTATGGCATTCTTCTATAGTGTGATCATAATATTTGCAGTAGTTAGATGTGGTAGTGGGGTTCTGACAAACCCTAGCATAGTGTCCAATAGCTCCACAGTTGTAACAAATGATTGGTCCACAGCCACAACCAAAGCCTTATCCACGGCCAAATCCTGGTCCACATCCTCATCCTCTAAATCCTCCTCCGCAGCCTCCATAAGCCGGATCTTGCTGTGGTCCTGCTGCTGGACCTTGTGTCTCTATTTGGACTCTATACAAGTATTTCTTACTCCCGACCATGAGATCATAGGCTCGAAAATCGTGTTGATCATGGCCTACTGACTTACAGAATACGCAGTATAGGTTTTTAGGTGTCTGCACATACTTCTAATGTAGAGGGCATTGTTGCGATAAATGTCCTCGCGTTTTGCATATCTTGCACCACAGCCCATGGTTCTGTGGTAAGGGGTTAGGAGCCCCAGTCGCTATATACTCTGCAAAGACTGGACAGTTGTCTTTAGTTGTCACATCCCCATCCCTCACCCACCGAAGAGGACGCGACAAGGATCAACACAGCCGTGCAAACAGCCCATGAACATAAAACAGAGGATATCAATGCTGAAATTAAAAGCCTAAACAACAGGCATAATTCATCATACAAGGATGCACAGTCCTTCAAACAATCAGTGGAAGAAAACATAGACATTCCAGCATTTAACATCAATATAAATTACAGAGATGAAGTAACCAGCAGTACTTATCTTTTGATGAAGAGTTCACCCGCAACGAGCTACGTCGCTGCAACGTTCCACCCAACCATAGGCTAGCTTGCTCATCAATCTCTCAGCAATGCTGCCACCCCCGAGCTGGGCATGATTCCTTCGGAATAAGGGTCAATTGCAAGCTTATACATATCCAAGGGGTACAAACAGCAAACTAACACAGCTGGGTTTCACAGGCTTTCAACAGACAAGCCAAGCCAGCACAGTCCGAAGACTAACCATTGCACTCATGCAATTACTTAGTTGTTACAGCTTAAACAGGGAAAAAAAAATTTGAGTCATTCTTGGCCATATCATGGCCAAAATGACTCTCACTCGAATTTACAACAGCCCCAGACGTAACAGTAATGACATTCACAACATGGGGAAAACTACAGCCCCGAATCTATCAGTGAGCACAACTTACAGCCGGGAAAAAAAGACCCAAATAGCCTATGAGACAGCCAAAAACATGAATGGCCCTTCACAGTTAGTCATGGATGCAAGAGCACGGCTCTCAGCTCTCCATGTATGCCCCAAATAGAAGAATACCTGTGCGTGGTTAAACAATCCGAACCAGCAAGGCAAGGAACAGACAATGGAGGCCTTGCGTGAGGAAAAATGGCTCCTTTTTTTGTCCGTGGATGCACACACAATAGGAAGGACGCGAATTTGCAGTTCATGGGTGCTCAGCAACTCATGGGGGAGAGGAAGAAAACCTGCGTGAGACCCAAAAATGCCCCAAAACCTGTGCGTGAGGAGGATCCAGAAACAAAATCGTGGTGAGAGTGAACTGACCAAGGAAGAGTGCGTGAGGGAGAATAATGGACAGACGTGGGTGGAGTGGGCAAGTGGGTAAGGCTGACAGTCCTGCCACCCCACTCCCAAAGGCATTAACTGCCTTTACCACCAGCTGAAGCATTAAAGGGGTTGACAAGGTTGGATGAGACAAAAGGTGACAAACAAACAAAGGTGGCAAAACATGGGTTTTTCCCCCATAAACCAAGGTTTGACATCCCCCACCCCTTATCCTTTGGAACCATTCCCTTTTCATTCAACATTGCACTGCCGTAGCTGGTTGTGGTTTTAGTTTTATTTGATGTGTGTGCTTACATGATGTCAAATTATAAGGTGCCGGATAGCATGACAAACCATCGACAAATATCCCCATTGCCGAACATACACAACCAAATCGATGGTGGGGCTTTTGCCTTGAGCTCCTCACCACGATTAATTACAATATATATGTCATGCAAACGGGGTCGAAACCAGGGACATCACATTAGTATGGCCTTGTGCTTTACACTTTACGCACCATATGTCTTGCATAACCTCTTTCCCTTTCTTAAGCTCATGCAATTGTAATGTGAGAATAGCCAACTAGTTTTGTAGTGTTGTCATGCATGTGCTAGTCTCTGCTAGAGGTGAAGCCTCTAGTTTCATTGCCATCTCCAATGCTTCATCTTGATTAGTGAGTTTTTGCTACATCAGTGGCACTTTGATGTGAGGGAGCAGTGCTGCAATAAACCATTCCTTATGCTGCTCTGGCACAAACTCAAAGCTAACTTAGTCTATGAGGGCTTTGAACTTCTGTTCAAAGTCCCATACTGACTCTTTGGGTAACTGTTTAATGTCTTTGAGCTCTGTGATACACTGTGACTCAGACTTAGGTTTCTTAAATTCTTTGATCATGGCAGTCCTGACCTGTACAAGTGTTCTGGGTGTGGTGACATACTTCATGTACCATGTTAAGGCTCGGTCTCTGAGTGTGGTAACCAACTGTACATGTTTAATGTTATCATCATTGATTGCTTTAATAGTCCATACTGCTTCACATAGAAACCAATGTTGTTCTGGGTCCTCTGCTCCTGTACCCTTAAAATTAGGTAGCTTCATATCATTCGCCATTCTGTTCCTACATGGTGGATGCTGATTTGCTGTGTTACTACCACTCGGTGATGTAGATGGAGGTGAAGTAGCGGTAGTGTGTACTGTCTGCGAGCTACTGGATGGAGTCTCTCCTCCGGGATTGTTCTGAGTCCTGATCTACTTCTGTGGAGTATAAGGGTGGTAAGGAATACCCCCTCCTGTTCTTTCTATGATACTCTGACTTTGTTCTCTAGTATGATCTGAGCTACCTTCAAATATGGGAGATCCAAAATCTACTTTGTATTTCTTTCCACTACGAGTTCGTCCAATGTCATCAAAATCACTTTCAAACTCTTGTGACATTACTATCTTTACTTATTCGTCTGAAACTAGATCCATTGTTCCTTTTTCATGTAATAGCATCTTAATGGACAAGTTTAAGGATTTTAGGTACTTACCGCGATAGCCTTTGAAGAAATAGCGCTCAGCCTCGCTGAAGCTTTTCCTTTGATCAACTGCAAACTCTGTGATGAAGCCTCCTAGCACCCTCGCAAGCTAGAAGTATACTATCCTCGTAAGGGGATTATCAAGGTCCTACGTGGTCTGAAACAGCTCCGGTTTCCAGACAATGTTTCTTTCCTTGTTGAATATGCTCGTATCAGTCAACTTTGATAACCAGTCGTAAATCTCATTTGCAAAGGTTGCAAAAAATATAACATGTAGGTCTGAAGAGATATTTTTTTGTAACCAAGCCTCTGTACTCAGTTTAGGACTCCTGTTCTCTCATTTAGCAAATTCTCTCAGGTTAGAATCAACCCACTGGTTAATTTCGTCTCTAATAGGATGCCACCAGAACATCAGTGCTCAGTTTGTTCAAACCCATCAATGGAACCATTTGTTGGTCGCTTTGGGCAGACCCGGGTTTACTATAATTAACCAACAACAACCCTAGCTCACTGGCCCTTTCGGCAACAGACCATGAAGTGGCCTAAAGTCTCACCCGAAGTGATTCTAATGAGTTGGCCAAGGAATCAAATGTCTTGGACCATTTTCTGATGCATCCTACTTGTTCTCACAACTCTCCTAGTCGCAAGCTCTCTCTCTCTCTATGCATCACGGGATCCCTTCTTTCGCGTCACGTGAACTCCTCTACTCGTAGCTCTTCCTGCTCGCAGTATCACTCTTTTCCTGTTGCACAACTTATACTACTCGCGATGACTCCATCCCTATCGCTTTTCCATGCACCACGTGATGTGCAACTCCTCTCCAACGCTAAGTCCTTAACCGTGGTATCACACACCGCAACTCCTCTACCGGTGCGGCATCGGATCCCTACGATATCCTACCTCTGCGTCTTAGTGCATTCAATGTTGTGCGTGTCGACATGCGATACTTAACATACAAGATTATTCAACACTGCGACTAATACCCGTCTCGAGCAAAGCATAAAAGAATCCTTATACAAAATATGAAAAGACTTCACACTATGTCTATCCTTCTATTTTGCGGTGATCTGAATAATACATACATACATCTACTGTAACAAAGTTCATGCGCACAATAACAGATAATAGTAAATAAATACAATCACAGGCATTCATCACATAACACGCAGGTTTAACGTGGTTCACCCCTAGGATGGGAGCTACATCCACCAAAATGTGTTTCTCTATTATAACTTGAGGGAAGCAAACACAGTTCGGCTGCACCGCATATGCAGCTAGAGATCTTATAGCCTGGAGCCCTTCTCTCTTAGATCTCTTCTCTACCTCTATCTATATATTGTCTCTCTTACAATATACTCTTCCCTCTCTGTCAATCCCTGCATATTTTTACATACAAGCTCAATGAGCCAGCTACTGGTTACAGTAAGATTCTACAGCTAATAACATAACCAGAGCCCTGAAATTACAATACAAAATATCTATACATGCCAAACGGCTAACCGGCTGTAATACAAAATATATTCCTTTATAGGAGGCCCGGAGGTCTCGCCATTACAACAATGTGGGTCTGTCCCAATAGTAATCCCCAACCCTAATTAGTGACAGTTGGCGTCTTTGTACTTGGGTAGCCTCCTTCCATCACACCACAGCTCTCTGCGATCTTCCATGCTTCCCGGCGCTGATCATGGGTACTATGCACCGCTTCTTTTTACCACAGCTTCCTACAGTCTTCCATGCTTCCCAGCGCTGACCATGGGTACCGGCGCTACTTCTTTTATGAGGGTCGCTGAACCCTCTTGTCTCCATCACTGCCTTCAATGTAGTGGGTGAGCCTTCTCTTCTCGTCCACTCACGTACCGTCACCTTCCTTCAATGCTCTGTCTCAACAGTCACGGTTTCCAGCTCTAATCTGTAGCTAGAAACCTGCTACAGTGTCGTAGCTCTAACTCTTATATCTCCGCTAAAATTGTTTGTCCGGCAAAAATAGCAGCTTCTTCTGTAGCTGCGGGACCCTACTCAAATAGGTATCAATGCTAACCTAAAAACCAAGTCTGATCTCAAGCCAAGTTATAACGTGCAAATAGAAATAGTAGGTTATCTTAGTGTTTTAATAAAGCAAAGGCATGAATTATAAATATATTGATTAGTCGAGATAACATAGATAAATTATCTAGGTTAAATAATTGTATGGAAATAAATTTTACCTTGATAACAAGCTGTGTCAGTAAAGGACCATATTAAATAGTAGGTATGCTAATAAATAGAATGTTTAATGCTCTTTAAATTCTTCTTCGCTAAGTATAATCTTCATACAAGATAAAAGAGGTGCCTTAGTTCAAAGAAATAAGTAAGCTTGCTAGTCAAGTGAATACCTTTACCCTTCAAAATGTCATGGGAGAATGAGTCTCACCACTCTACCTACCTTGTTTCCACAAAGAAAGTTAAGTTAGGACTTTATAAATAATGAGTAAGACTATGCAAAAAGAATGAAGCATGTAATCAAGTAATGACACATATGCGGCAAATGTATAATCATAAGAACTAAGCAGTAAACAATAATATGGCATCGTAAGTAAAATACATTAATAATAATGACTGAAAGTAAAATGAAAGAAGGTAAGAACAACTTACGAGTAAATAGCGGTACATGCAGTGTACGATATATTTTCACAAGTCAAATAATGTTCTGTATAGGTAGGTTTTACTAGCCTAATAATTTTTTTGATTTTTGATTTTTGGGGACATTACAAAAAGTCACAAAAGCTCCTTAACACTTCCCAGTATTGCTTGAGATCATAGAGAAAGAGCATAGAAAGATTCTTGCTCGCAAAGTCTTGATTCAAAGGCACAAGGAGGAATAAGAGCGGCAGATGCTCGAAATGGTATGTACCATATTTGTTTCTTTTAGCTATGTAAGTGTTGCATATTGTAGATTGTTGGAGGCTGGTATTGTCTTGTGCTAAATTTGTCACAACTCCCTGCAATTTTTAGGAACAATACTGGTATCATGTATTTACAATATTTCAGGGCTGTTTATGGATAATTACTTGGCATTAGAATTTTCTAGATCATCATTTTCTATTTAGGGTTTCAAATATTTCCTCATACCTCATTCTTGGGTCTATAGAAGGGATCTTTTAACCTTTATAACCTTGGGATGGTTCTTTTCCCTAATAAATGGGGTTGTTTACTCTTATGTAGATCTACTTCAAGGGATTTCTATAAGCAAAGTATGTCATATAGAGAGTCTTGTCTCAAATTCTTGCATTGTTTATCTTCCAAGGATTGATGAACATGCAGGAGTAAAAGTTTTACATAAATATTCTAGATGATGCTACTAACACAAATTTTCAGTAACATGTCAACATGTTCTATCCCACATTACTCTATTAATGACTCTATAGATGATTTTTTGCTTGTTTGTGTGGATCTTTATTTTTCTACACTATGATATTTGGCTTCATGGGACATCCTGTAAGAAGCACATTTAAGTGGCTATTGAAAGATCTCCATGACATAAATACTTTTCCCGCTTATGCAACTTTGTTAGTATGGATATTATGGTTTCTATGGCTAGCATTCAACATTAAGAGCATAAATTCCAATCTAATGCTTTCTCTTCATTGTATCCTATCTATCTTTAGGGAGGATGTGGTACATAGGGCCAACCCTATGTTGAGATGTCTATTAATTATCCTTCTCAAGTTCTCACCTATATTCATCTATGGTTGACCATGCTTAGGAATTGGATATCTACAAACTCACTCTCACTTTTATTTGAGTTTGGTATCTATAAACCCACTCTCGTCTTATATCCAAGCTTCCTTCTGGGATTCACTCTCTCAAGTGCATGCTTGGTTGTATTCAATCTATTTCAAACATGGAGTTGTATCTTCTCTCTCTCATTTCAACTACGACTGATCTTATTTGAGGTGGGTACTCCTATCTCCCCTCTATTACAGGATTTTTCTTCCAACACCTTTCCACTCTCCCAAAAGATGCATAGTATGGAAGGGATATATCTTCCTTCCCCGCTTCGTTGAATGAATGGGTCAGTAAAAATTGTTTCTAGTAGGTGAACCAATCGGTGGCTTCATTCAAAATTCCTAATACCTATGCAAGATGTCTCTTCCAGAACCTCTTCAAATGGTTAGTTCAATAGTATTACTCTCCCAGTAGATGATCAGTATGCTAGGGATATGTTTTTGTACCCTCCTCCAGTAGATGAGCAAGTCAATGACGACTGTTTCCAATGTTTGGGTAGAACAATGGCTATATCCCTTTCAAACATGATACCATTTTATGATTTTCCTATTGTAGAGAAGCTTAGCGTGGATGCTGTGAAGTACAATTTATTATAGTTGAAGATTGACCATTGAAAAGGCATCGTACAATTTGGCATTCAGGTGAAGAAATTTAATTTGATAGTTTTCATTATATTGAATGCTAAATCAATATTTTCTTTGAGGATGATTCTTCTATGCGTGCATTTCTTTTTAGAGTGAGGATGTTATAAACTACTTGGTGGATTTATTTTTGCAGGACCTTGAGTCATACAAGATTTGAAATCATTTAACTATTCTTGTGAAGTGCTTAAACAAGGCTAGAAGCCTAACAAATTTTCCATCTATTGAAAAATTCACAAAAGCTCTTCAATACTTCTGAGTATTGCTTGAGATCATAGAGAAAGAGCATAGGAAGATGCTTGCTCACAACGTCTTGATTGAGAGGCACAAGGAGGAATAAGAGTGGACGATGCTCGAAATGGTATGTACCAGATTTGTTGTTTTTATCTATGTGGGTGTTGAATATTGTAGCTTGTTGGAGGCTGGTATTGTCTTGTGCTAAATTTGTCACAACACCCTGCAATTTTTAGGAACAACACTTGTATCATGTATATATAGTATTTCTTGGTTGTTTCTGGATAATTACTTGGCAGTATAATTTTCTAGATCATCATTTCCTATTTAGGGTTTCAATCTTTCCTCATATCTCGTTCTTGGGTCTATAGAGGGGATCAGTTAACCTTTCACCTTGGGATGGTTCTTTTTCCTAATCTATGGGGTTGTTTACTCTTAGAAAAATCTAATTCAAGGGATTTCTATGAGCAAAGTATGTCATACAGAGAGTCTTGTCTTGAAGTCTTGCATTGTTTATCTTCCAAGTATTGATGAACTTGCAGGAGTCATAGTTTGACATAAATATTCTAAATGATGATGCTAATACAATTTTCAATAAAAGGTCAGTAGGTTCTGTCCCATGTTACTCTATTGATGAATCTACAGATGATTTTCAACTTGTTTTTGAGGATATTTATTTTTCTGCACTACGATATTTGGCTTCATGAGACATCCTGTAAGCAGCACACTTTAGTGGCTTCTGAAAGATCTCCACAACAGAACTACTTTTCCCTCTAGTGGAACTTTGTTAGTATGGATACTATGGTTTCTATGGCCAACATTCAGCATTAAGAACATAAATTCCATTATAATGCTTTCTCTTCATTGCATCCTATCCATCTTCAAAGAGGATGTGATGCATACGACCAACCCTGTGTTGATATTTATATTAATTAACCTTCTCAATTTCTCACCTATATTCAGCTGTGGTTGACCATGCTTTCGAATTGGATATCCACAAACTCACTCTCAGTTTTATTTGAGTTGGGTATCTATAAACCCACTCTCATCTTATATTCAAGCTTCCTTTTGAGATTCACTCTCTCAAGTGAATGATTGCTTGTATTCATTCTCTTTCAAACATGGAGTTGGATATTCTCCCTCTCATTTCAACTACAGCTGATCTTATTTGAGGTGGGTACTCCTATATCCCCTCTATTACATCATGTTTCTTCCAACGCCTTTCCACTCTCCCAGAAGATGCATAGTATGGCAGGGATATATATTCCTACCCTGCCTCGTTGAATGAATGGGTCAATAACAATTGTTTTGAGCAGGTGAACCAATCAGTTCCTTCATTCAACATTTCTAATATGTATACATGCCATTTCTCTTCCAAAACCTATTCAAATGGCTAGTTCAGTAGTATCAATATCCCAGTAGATGACCAATATATTAGGGATATGTTTTCGTACCCTCCTCTAGTGGATGAGAAAGTCAATGACATTTGTTTCCAATGTTGGGAAAAAATAGTGGCTACATCCCTTTCAAATATGACACCATTTTATTATTTTCTTGTTGTATAGAAGCTTAGTGTGGATGATGTGAAGTACAATTTCTTACAGTTGAAGATTGGCCATTCAAAAGGCATCATACAATTTGGTAGTCAAGTGAAGAAACTTAATTTGATAGTTTTACATGATATTGAATGCTAAATCAACTTTGCTTTGAAGATGACACTTCTGTGCATGGAGTGCTTTTGAGAGTGAGGATGTTATAAAATAATTGGTGGATTTATTTGTGCATGACCTTGAGTCAGACAAGATTTGAAATCATTTAACTATTCTTGTGAAGCACTTAAACAAAACTAGAAGCCTCATAAATTTTCCATCTGTTGAAAAAGTCACAAAAGCTCCTCAACACTTCCCGGTATTGCTTGAGATCATAAAGAAAGAACATAGAAAGATCTTTTCTCACAAAGTCTTGATTGAGAGGAGAAAGGAGTAACAAGAGCAGAAAATGCTCGAAATTGTATGTACCAAATTTATTGTTTTTAGCTATGTGGGTGTTGCATATTGTATATTGTTGGAGGCTAGTATTGTCTTGTGCTAATTTTCTTTCTTTTACTAGTATTGTGAAGGAACGAGAAGAGGATTCCAATAAATTGAAGTAACAAAGACTAAGTGAAAAAGCAAAACATAAAAGACTTGCATTCGAGTATGCAAAGAGAGAAGAGCATAAAATTCGAAGGGAGATTGAAGAGAAGGAATTGGAAGAAGCCCAAGATTTGCTTCAAGAAGCTGAGAGAAGGGAAAAAGGGGAAAAAATCAGCTATTGAACAGGTATGGACTATTGACCTAGATGTCTAATTTACCATGGTTCTATTCAAGGTCTTGCAATTTTTATTTTTTTTAGTTGTAGAGGAATTTTATTTCTGAAAGATAATTATGTCATTCTTTCTTCTGATTATTCTCTCACAGGTAAAGGTTACGAATCAGATCCTCATGGAACAGGATCTACATGATCAACTTAAGTAAAGGAAGGAAATGGAATACAAACTCCAGAAACTAGAAAAAACCATGGATTACCTGGAAAGTGCCAAAAGAGAATAAGAAGCCCCTCTTATTGAAGAAGCATATCAAGTGCACTTGCTAGATGATGAAATATTTTTCACACAGCAACAACAGGTCAGCATGATCTTGACCTTGTTTTTCCAACAATAGTACATCTAGTTGGATGGTCAAGCAATTGAAATTTCATGAAGATTCCATTAAAAAAACAAGATTAGTTTTAGAATGGATTGTGTAAATCGACTTTATGCAAATTCTTGCAATTAAGCAGTTATAGATTTTAATTGTATTTCTCCACTGGTCTCTCTCTAACACGGTACTTCTACAATGATAGCAAGCAATTGAACAAAGAACACAAAAACATGCTGTAGATATTTTGGAGAAGAATAGGATTATATGAATGTTGAATGACATGGAAGGGTTTTGAATTTTTTTTAGATATTTTTGGGTCTTACATACTTCTGGCCATTATGGAAGGAGATATTTTGTTTACTATAACTGAGTTTTTTGGGTTTGTTTTAATAATGTAGAATATCTTTCAAAATCAAGTATTCAATCGCCATCAAGGAGAGTTTGAGAGACTGAAGAGAGAATGGGAAGAGAGGCTTGCAAAGCTCTGAGATCTGAGCAAAGTTGATCAATAGAGTAATCACATTGTGATATAGGTAAGTGAAATATGACCTATTTTATAATCACGATCAATTTTTTCTACATTATAAATTCTTTCTTGTTTACAATGCAAAATATAGATGGAAATTCTTTATGGTTTTCATTTTGCGTTCTAGCATTATGTGTATCCCCTTGGAGCTTCCTTTTATGACTTCTTTGTTTCTTTATGTTAGAAATAGTAAGCTCACTACCATCGAGTATTCCTATGACATGGAAGGTTTATTCATATTTAAATGGATGTTGTTCACAATCCTTAGGCAGTTATACCCATTTCCAACATCTACAAAATGACTATAGAGTATAGTCCTATGCATTGTCATGAGTGTCATTTTTTAAGTATATCTGATTCTATTCCTTCTCCGAGTGTTTCAAATCATGCCTGGTTTTCCAAAGAAACAAATAAAAATACAGCCTCATCCTATACTCTATGGCCCCATGAATATGCTTATATCCAATGTTTTTGGGGATCATGTAGATGTCCTAGTGCAAGCACTGCAACATCACCCTGTGAAGTGAATAAAGATTATGAATTGGCATCACAATATATCCTAACCATTTTTCCTTGTGGATACTCATTAGCTTGATGGAAGAAGAAATTTTTCTCATCCCATGGTGGATAGGATCCATCTGAATCACCAACTATTGGGTTGATCATCCTCTTTTGATTATCCTTATTGCTCCAATTATACATGGCTCTAGGATGATCATGTTTATCTACTATATCCTTGGCATCCACACCAAGATAATTGTTGTTAATAGGTCTCATACAGTGGTACACTTACAGTTGCTAGGGAATAGTGATTTTTGCAATCACGTTAAGCAAGTTTCTTGAGTTTTGTTCAAAATTCCTAGAAAATTTTTATGGATTTCATAACCTCCTTGATCAAATATTGTGAACTTATACAATCTATCATCCTTCACCGACCATTAGATACTCAAAGTTGTGTATTGATTCCTTTTACCATTATAGAGGACTATGTAAGTTAGGTTGAAAAATTCTTAAAGGATGTTATCTCAATGGAAGAGCACCTAACTTACAAGTAGGAGGTTGGTATTTTGATTCCTCCACTCCCTAATGATAGTATAATATCGGTTAAAAAAAACTAAATTAGTAAGCAAAAAAAATAGATAAGTGACCAAACAAAAGGACCAAAATTCATATATATAATTACTAAAAACAACTTTTAGTGACAAAAAAGTGAGAGATGTGAAACTAGGCATTAAAAAGGATGCAACACATGGTGCTAATGATGAAGCCAAACATGGCGCTGATATGGTAGAAAAATAAGACGCGAAACTAGGCATTAAAAATGATGCAACATGTGGCACTAATGATGAAGCTAAACATGTTGTTGATATGGTAGCAAAATAAGAAGTTACTTTGGATGCAAAACATGGAACTAAATAGGAAGAACAATATGGTGCAACAATAAAATAAATATTTGGCATCATTTTGGTAGAAAAAAACGATGCAAAAAAGGAAGCAAAAATTTGTGCAAATTTGGAAGCGAAAATTGGCACATCTTTGGAAGTAAAACATGGTGCAAAATGGGATGCTAAAGTGGTAGCAAAAATGGATGCAATATGGGATGATAATTTGGATGCTAAAATGGTGCTATTAAGGATGCAAATATGGTTCTAATGGAATGTCATTTAAGAAGCAAAAGAAGACACTCGCTAGGAAGAAAAATAAGACGTTATTTAGGAAGCAAGCCTCGACATTGTTTGGGAAGCAAAGTTGGATGCTATTCTGGAAGCAAAAAAATAGATGCTATTTTGGATGTAATAAAGGATGCTATCTATGAAGCAAAAAAAAGATGTTTTTTGAGACTCTTTAAGTTTTGTCCATGACATGTCCCATTTAGCGTCTAGTTTGACCACTTGGTGTAAAAACAAATTACACTAAAAAGGAATGCTAAATGGGATGCTAATTCCAGGATTTGTTGTAGTGTGTATATGTGAAAATATTGCATAATATTTAATAACCAAGCTTCTGCAACCTCTTCAAATTACCAATCAAACATTGGAGGTTTGAGTTTCTTAAATTCCCTTTGTAGTTCCATAGATATTCCTTTTTGTTTCTTATCTTTTGTTTTGTCATATTTCTTTAATTCTCTGGAGGTTATTCAAGAATTGTTGGTGGTACCTTCACTACTGTAACTTTTTGGTATTTTCCTTTCTTTTATTTCCTGTACTACAAGAGTTCTGACCATTGTTTTTTGGTGATGCTTGGTTTGGTAAAAATTTTAAAATTAATTCATTGATCTCTTTGTGATTCAATTTAGCATTCATTAGTTTAACATTGTCCACCTTGAGGCTACCTAAATCGGATTTCAACCTTATCATAGTTTCTATTATTTCTGATTATATTTCAGCATTATGTTTGACCTCCAAATCGACATATAAGCTCACATTTTGAATACCAACATTCCTTTAGGTACTACCTCTTCTTCCAGGTTGTGTTTTGGCTTAGCCATTTGTGTGTTCTCTATGTACAACAAGTATTTGTTTTTGTTATTTTATGAAGAAACTTAATTTATCATTTATCTAAAGAGATTATTTGTTTGGCTGTATAGGTGAAAACCCATTAGGTCCAAGCGTTATTACCATGCTTCGATACCATTTGTAATGAGGCTAGATAAAATTATTTCAAAACTATAACAATATCCTTATAATTTTTTTTATAAGTAAGACACATAAATTGGTTTTCAAATCACAACTTAACCTTAGGTGGAGATAAGAAAATTTGAACTCCCATCTCTTTAATTTCAAAGTTACACTTCAGTGCAGATAGAATTGTGTACATACATGTGTGTATTACAATGTCGAGTATAATGTTAAAGCATGACTTACTTAGCTCTGCTAACCCACCACCTTTTCCGCTTATTGCCATTCATGTGCAGAAACATGGGGTTATATTTTGATCTACGTTTTCATCCACCAACTAAAATTTGTCCCATAGAAAAAGGGGTAAATAATAAAAGGGAGGTTAAATCAACCCATGGGCACCTTAAGAGCATTGTCTTGTTTCTAAACAAAACCCTAAGAATGATATCAACTAGTTTAAATATTTAGAAGGTTTACTCCAAACGTCCACAACTTATTTTATATGTCTCGAAGGTTTACTCCAAGCATCATCAACTATGGAAATAATCAAGGTTTACTCACATAGTAGGTTGTAATACCCCCTACTTTAAATTGTTACAAGGGGTTATTACAACCTAATATGTGCAATAATTAAAGAAAAAATCTACAAACTTCTCCTTCTAGGTAGTTAGGGAGTTAGTATACTTAATAGTTAGGGTTACCATTTATTTAACATAAACCACATGCAATTGCTAGCATCATGTCTGTTAGTTGGGAAACCATAGTTATTAGATTTTATTCCTTAGAACTGTAACCTATTGAGTATATTAATATAAAATCTCACTTAGACATTGTATGATTTATTAAAAGGAGGGAAATACCAAGTTAAAGTTTGGGAATTTTCATCCCATGATGCCCAATGAAAAAAAAAATAAACAGAATCGAGCCGGTCTGAATGGGAATACCACATTAAAAGGAAATAATTTTTTACCAGCATTTAACCTGAGTAAAAGGTATTTTATAGAGGCAAAATATGGTATTCATATAATTAAATAGATAAGCAAGATGGTTGGTAAATAGACCTCACTTTCATTAAAACTACCACACACTTATACATATTGACATTTAAATAGTTTTCTAAATGGGCACGAAGGTCATGTAAAAACTAAACAATACACATAGATTTTAAAAATTAAGGGTTACAACCTTTAAAATTTATTCAAAACACACCTACCCTTAGTTAGGGTTGATTTCCACCAAATTTTCACTAAGGAAGGTGATATTCCAGAGTAAACAGAGAGCAAAAACACACTTCAATCCTTACGGAGGACCAACTCGAAATTTAGGAAAAGTCCAATATGTAAGAGTGATGCTTACTTGAAAAAAACAACCACAAACCTAATACCGCGAATTAGAGGATGGTAATGGTGCATATGTCATACAAGTGAAGGAAAAATAATATTATAACCCAATTACACTGTAACCCTATGGGGGAAGAAGTAAAAATAAAAATTATTAGAATCAAAGTCATGGGGCTAGAATAAGTTTATTTCTTTTGGAAAAACAAGAGTCTTAATATTCGAGCCACCCAAACGGTTTTCTTGTGCATCGACTACCATTAAGAGCATTGTAAGTGAAAAATGTGTGCAACATGCTATTTACAAGAATGCATTTAGGTTTAAACACCCTCACCACAGGGCAGAGCTCCTCAATCCCAAACAAGAAAAACAAGTATAATGTGGAACAATTTGAAGAGTGAAACTCTAGATGGAATCTTGCTTAAGCTCATTTATCAATACTAACACCTGAATTGTTGTTGAAATAGCTAAATCCAACATGTACTACGCATATCACTAATGTAATTATAAACCATCAAAATATGAACCCTCGAGAAAGGGCATATGCCTATTATATGTTAGGCCATAGCCAATGGATATTGAATTAGTTGTGTTTAGTTGACACATAGCCAAGGTAGAGTAAATGTATGCAATATGCATGCCACTTGTGGTGATATGTAATGACCCAGTGTATAAGTTGAAAAATGAGACTTGGGCCAACCATATCAGATCATCAAATTTTGTAGAATTGTTGGGGTTGAAACACAACCTTTACCTTTACCCTGGAAAAATTTTAAAAGGACGGAAAAGATGAGATTCACTAAATCAACCTATTACAATGGAAAATGTGTTAGAGAGTGGAAAACATACGATAAATTAAAGAACCATCATAATAATATTATCTCTCTTTAAGAGGGGATCTTAGCATTTTAGTTAAGTAAATGAAAGAGTAAAGGATGAGCTCCTCATGGGAGTATACCCTAAACAAAGCCAAATCTGTGAAGTCAATTAGGAACTTGTTAGGAATCAAGCTAACTAAGAAATACACCCTTCCAATATTTGAAATCTTCGTCAATTCATTCATGGTAGTTAAATTCATAGTATGTTTAACCATTAAAAGAAATCATTGTAATGAAATATTAAAAAATGGTGTTTTAGACACTATTTTATGATTAAATTGTAACATATTGAGTGACATTAATAGTTAAGAACATGTTTTTCCTCCTATGAGATCACAGGTTTAATTCGTAAGGGGATAGGCTATGTATACCTCCTTAGAATTTAGAAATTAAATAAACAAGGGAATCTAATACACCAAATTGGGTCCCTTTGTCCCACAAATGGCACGGTCTCATACACCAAATTGATGTCTCTCTTCGCAGTGACCTTAAATAAATTATTAATATTATTATTATTATTATTATTTAAACTCTACCCAACATTTCTAACCATAACTTAATTTTCGGAAATATAAGTATTGGCATTCTTCCATGTTAAAAAAATAATAATTAAAAATCCCTCAACCTAATTATAATAATTATTTTAACTCATATATGTGGTAAATCATATAACCTATATATAAGGTGGTAGAGAGAGGAGTGTTTTGAATGTCTATAAATATAATATTTCTTTCATTGGAGAGGATATTCAAATTAAATTCTTGCTCAAATCTTGTGGCTCTCCTTCTACCTTAGCTTCATCACTAGTTCAAACCAATCTTTGAGAGGGAAGACCCATTTTCAGTCATGGTTCTTGATAGATTGTGTGCACTTCAAGACTGCCTCCTTTCCTTCATACTAGATAAACTCCACATTAGAGAGGAAATCAACTTCTCTTTCCTCTAATCCTTGGAGATTACTTTATACAGAAATTCCTGACCTTATTTTGTCTCCCGATGTTCTCGTAGGACTGAATTTCTCTCCCACACCCTAAGGATTCCTATCAAAGTGATGGAATAAATAATATCCAAAATATTGAGGTCATATTCTTCCGATTTGAATTATTTTCATCTCGCCACTAGTTTTGGTGGCTCGCAGTTTAGTCCGTGAAATATATCGTAATGGTTACACTGTGCTTCCCGGAAGAATTTGTAAATCATGTTTCTATAGTATCCGTACATATACACATTGCAAACCCTTCCCGTTTCAATTTTCTCATGCAGGTGTCTTACTATCCTAACACTATGTAGCCTTAGCCTCACTACTTTTCCAACCAATTTCGCCATATTTAAGCACCTCAATGAGTGCAAACTCAATGACATAAAAATGACACACAACATGAAAATTTTAGAATCTAATTCAAGGGGTTAGAATAAGTTTGCTTCTATTGGAAAAATATTATTCTTAATATTCGAGCTAGCGAAACAGTTTTCTTGTCTATTGACTACCATTAGCAGCCCTGTAAGTGAAAATTGTGTGCAGTAAGGTATCATTTTACAAGAATGCATTTAGGTTTAAACACACTCACTACATGGCAGATCTCCTCAAGCGTGAACAAGTGAAACAAGTATAATGAGGAACAATGTAATGTCCCAAAAAATAGAAAAAACAGATTATAGGCTAGTAAAACCTACCTAGACGGAAAATTATTCACTTGTGGAACTCTATTGTCCACTTCATGTACCACTATTTATTCGTAAGTTGTTATTACATTCTGACTTTTACTTTGAGTCATTATTTTTAATGTAATTTACTTATGATGTCATATTGATGTTTACTGTTTAGTATTATGTTTATACTTTTGTCACTTATGCGTCGTCACTGGATTTATATGCTTCATCCTTTCTGTATCGTCCCACTTGTTGATTATAGAGTCATAACTTAACTTTTTTTGTGGAAACAAAGTGGGTGGAGTGGCGGGACTTGTTCTCCCATTATGGTTTGAGAGGTAAAGGTGTTTACTTCTTAGCACACAAACTTGGTTCTTTGAACTAATGCACCTATTCTATTTCACATGCAGTCCATACTTGCAACGAGGTCTTATTTAATGAGTACTGGAAATATTGATTTTTAAAGAACATACTACTGGTTGACTTTGGCTTCTTGTTGAATCAGAATTATAAACATGTATAAATCCTATTCTCGTCAATTTTGCTATCTCTGCTAAATTTCTTGTTATGTACTTATGCTTCCTTATGGTCTTGTAACTCTTCATTTTACATCTTGGTATTAATTACATTTTATGTTTAGCTTATTAAAAACTATTAACATATCTTGTGTTTTCTATGTTCAGTTTATTATATCAGGCTAGATTCAGATCTTGATTTTCTTATGAGGGTCAATTGTTTAACATGGCATATTCCATATGCCATGTTCACTAAGCCTTAAGCTTAGCACTTATTTGCATTGTATTAAGTTAAGGTTTTAACCTCTGATTCACATGTTATATGCCTTAAGCCTATGGTATAATATTTTTAATGCATAAGTCTTGTGGCTTGCCTTAAGGCTAGCGCAGAAATCTTGGTCTATGTACTACCCTTATCATTGTAATATATTAAACTTTGCTATAATATAAACATTGTATGTGTTACTTTGTGATATGAAATGGGGTGCCAAAAATAACATATGGTGGAACCATATGTCAATAGGGTTTAAAATTTTGCATGGAAATTTGGAGGTCATGATTAGAGCAAGACTTAACTATGGAGAGTGGGTTTGGTATTTCGGTAATGGTCATCAGCTGGTGCATTTAATGCTCTTGGTAATCGTGTCAGCCCTAATATTAGGGATTGGCTCACGATGGATTTTCCATTTCCTTTGTTTTATTTGGGGTTCGGTCTTCCTCTGTGCAAGGGAAAATGGAGGTGACATCCATGGCCACGAAGGTAAGAACTCATTTGGCTTCACAGTAAAGAGATGGTTTAACTTTGATGCATTTAAACGTTGTCATACTTCTCACCTAGTTGGTGGACGGTGGTAGGTGCTAGGGTTTGTGGAGAGTATTGTGGTTCAAACCTCATCGCTGGTGCCTGTGTGATGTCAATGGTGTAAGGTAAGACTTCCAACAACCCAATGCTTATTATCTCTCAGCCTGACTTAGTGATTTATTTGTTGTTTGGCATTGGGGTTTTACTGTCACTTTTGAATTCATCTTTGGGCATGTAATATTCACACTTGGGTTTTTTAAAAGTCTTAAGGATTTTAATCCATTCAGTTCTATGTATGTGTTTTATGTAAATCGTTAATTTGGGTTTTGGGCCTTTTAGCCATGGGCTGCACCATTGCTTGCAATGGTTTTATAGTACATTGGCATGCCTATGTAACTTCATTCTTGGCCTTTAATGGGAACTATTTAGCAGATATTGCGAAATGGAAAAACTGTGTATAAGGTAGATACTATGCGTTTGAAATGAAATGGCCATTGTTATTTTGTTTACTATGTGTGGAATGTGTATTCTGTGTTAATGCGTTATTAACAGCATTTTAGGAACATGCATACGTCTTTGTTGAATTTTATGTATTGAGTATTTTTAATGTGTTGTAAAGGTGAACAACATGGGTATGAAGACCAAGCCGTACATGGCTTAAGCCTTCTCCTTAATGGATGCAATAGCTCTGATGTAATTCATTCTTGTTTGCATTTCCATTTATTAGTTTATGGGTTAAATCGTGAATAGGGTAGTTTTGTTAATAAAACCATACAATTTATTCTCGTTTGGCATTGTCGTGGCTTGGGTGAACGTTGCGCATGGTTTAAAATGGTTTTTTTTTTTATGTTTTTAATGCTTTCATTAGTTTAGTATATATATGTGGATTATATCGATATTAAACTTATGAGGGGTGCAAGCCATGATTACCCTCATTTTTGGGATTTATACTTTAGATGGACTCTGTGTAATGTTTACTTGGTTTAGGTCATGCTCATAGCAATGGTGGAAAACAGGGTCTAGCGACCTCGTTGTAGCATGAGGGTTTGATTAATGTTTATTTGAATTATGTTGAGTTTTATTTGATGTAGCCCGCATACCATAAAATGTATAGTGTGGCCATTGATTAGGATGGGAAACAAACCCATTTAGAGGTCGACTCTATTCAGGTGTTAATGTAATGTGTTGTAATTTAGTTTATAAAAGGGTTGGGCTTGTATGCCCACATGATTCGATTCCTGTCCCTATTTGTAATACATGGGTTTACAATACGATCTCAATATGGTTTAAATAGTTATGTGTAATGTTTGATGAGTTTATATAATCTCTTCTAATGGTTATGTTTTTATGGTAGATTTAAATAGTAATGTGGATTCTTTTATATGTAAATATGATCAGAGATTCGTATAGGACCACATGGATGGTCACGATGCTTCCTTTGTTCATTTAGTTATGATGTTGTTGATTTAAATGCAATGTTTTATAATTATTTTATTCTCA